>OZ007584.1:8709091-8729091 GCA_963931925.1 Onchidella celtica | reverse complement strand
TCGGACAAGGACCAAAAAACTCAGAACGCCCGTGCGCACGTTAAAAGATACCCTGGCAGTTGGAAGTGGAGAAGAGCAGGCCGAACAAGACCGCTGCCCGGGCAAAATTAAGGACAAAAGAAAACAAATCCTTAATTCAAAACACACAAAAACATTTACTAAAATAAACATAAAAACCAGAAAAGTGAAGTGTAAATGCCAAGAACAGCGAAACTCCTGACATAAAGACTATAAAATCACAACACGCATGTAAAAGATTATTTGTGACGGAAAGGGGAAGGGACTGTCAAACACTGCAAAATGGAGCAAAGGCTTATCAAAATCTATGCCGTGTGTAGCCTACTTCAGCCTGGTTGCCAACCAGCCGATTTCGATTGGCCGAGCAATTGGATGGTGACGTCACAAAACACTGAATTTCAAAGAGACATCGTGGAATGTTGCTGTTGTTTTCTGGCTGAAACCCAGTGCCGTGTCGTGTCGTCACCATCTGACAAGACGGTTGACCAAAATCTGCGGGTACGCACCTCGGCTTATGGACATCCCAGCCAGCTTCACAACGTCATTCACACGTAAGATTTCCGTAAGATTAAGAGGACTACCGTGGGGGCGGTTTCCCACATCAAAACCGCGTCGGCGTGATGTCATAACCAGCGGATTCACGTGGGAACGATGTCACTCCTATGTGCAAACGTGACTTCAAGCCTACGCATGGGATTTCAGTGGGGTTACTGGTTAAGATAGCCTCTCATCCGTTTGGTACTTCTGTCTGTCTGTCCATCCGTGCAATACATTCATTCATCCAGGCAAATTCCGTCTGTTCATCATAATCATCCGTTTATTTCCAGCAAAATTCCGACATTATTAACGCATCTATCAAACTCCTTAGCCCTCCGTCATATCAAATTGTGCTATGGGCAAGATCTTTTTTTTTTCTTTTACTAGGGGAAAAATTCTCCATTTTTTTCCTCTTCCCTCTAATTTGTTCTTTAGAAATTTAGAAAAAGAAGAAAAACGAGAAATGTCGCGTTGTTTTTTTTTTTCATTTTTTGTGCGTTTTTCTTTTTTCTTCACTTTTCCCGGACTTATAAAATAATCAGATAATTTCTTCCTTGACGTCGGCTTTTTCTCAGTTTGTCTGTCTATATCTGTCTGTCTGAGTCTGCCTGCCTGTCTGTCTTTCTATCTATCTGTTGGTCTATCCATGCATATGTCTGTCCGTCCGTCTGTCCACGCAAACATCAATCCAATGACCGCCCATCTATCTATCTATCTATCTGTCTGTCTGTCTGTCTGTCTGTCTGTCTGTCTGTCTGTCTGTCTGTCTGTCTATCTATCTATCTATCTATCTATCTATCTATCTATCTATCTATCTATCTATCTTTCTGTCTATCTGACTATCTATCTTTCTGTCTATCTGTCTATCTATCTATCTATCTATCTATCTATCTATCTATCTATCTATCTATCTATCTATTTATCTACCTCATTCTCTCTCTCTCTCTCTATCTATCTATCTATCTATCTATCTATCTATCTATCTATCTATCAATCGATCGATCGATCTGTCTATCCATCTATCTATCTATCTATCTATCTATCTATCTATCTATCTATCTATCTATCTATCTATCTATCTATCTATCTATCTATCTATCTATCTATCTATCTATCTATTCTATTTGTCTATCTCTTTCTCTATCTATCTATCTATCTATCTATCTATCTATCTATCTATCTATCTATCTATCTATCTATCTATCTATCTATCTATCTATCTATCAAACCAATCCACCCCCCCCCCCGCCCCCCGAGACTGGCCTGCCAAAGCCACTATGTATAACCTATCTACATCCAGGCATGAAATTGAAAGGAACCGGCCTAAGCCTAGGACAGATCAGCCTTCCCTGACAACCACTGTCTAACTCAATCACAGATCGATACATTTGCTCATCTTTTACAGCACTTGAGACTCGGCGTCCTCCACAAGAGCTGCTGAAAGTTGCCTTCATGTTCTGTGTTGCTGTTTTTTTTTCTTTTTCTAGTCGCTGTTGATGTCAGTGGATTGACAGAGCGTGAGAGAGATGGAAAGGGAGAGTGGGGAGCGGGAGGAGACAGGGAGGGGATAAGACAGAGAGAGTTTGACTAGCAGGGCTCATACAAAGTCTTGAAAACTAATTTTAATGACCGTTTAAGGACTTCCTAAGGACTCACAGTAAACAAATTAAGGACCTGTGTGCCTGTAGCCAAGAAATAATTATTAGTGTATTATGCAGTACTCAAAAATCAAGTACCCATGCACAAGAAATAATATTACAACTGAGCTACACAAGTGGTGTGCAGCATTCATCGAAGCGGGGTGTTTCTGTATCCAGAGTTCAAACATAGTAAATACCGATTGTCCATTATGCAACTGGAAGATTCGAATCTCAAATGTTTCAACTGAAACACAAATTTTAAGGACTTTTTAAGGACTCTGACACCATTTTCAGAATTTAAGGACTTTTTGAGTACTTGTTTTTTCTTTTATGAAAATTAAGGACTTTAAGGACTTTTAAGGACCTGTGTGAACTCTGGTTTGAGAGAAAGGGGTGGGATGCAGTGAGGGAGAGGAGGAGAGAGACACAGGGAGAGAAGGAGGGATGAAAGAAAGATAGGACGAGGGTGAGACAGGGAGAACTTGACAGAGAGAAACAGAAAGAGAGAGGGAAGGGGGAAGAGAGAGAGGGAAGGGGGAAGAGAGAGAGAAAACGAAAGGGGTGGGTAAGATATTAAGAGAGAGAGAGAGAACGAGAAAGAAAGACATATACACGGACTGACAGGCGGATACAGACAGATAGACAGACTGACAAACAAGAGGAAAGAGACGACGGCAAGAGGGAAGCAAAGACAGAGAGATAAAGAAAAAGAGAGAGAGAGAAAGACAGAAAAAAGAAAGAGTAATGAAAAGAGTACAAGATACGACACGAGTGGGAATAAAAGCCTTCAAAAATGACGCAATTTTACCATCGTCAAGAGATACATAAAAATTAGCGCTCATATCACGCAATTGCTAGCAATCAAGATACAAGAGCCGCTGACGAATAAATGGCTGCACTTAAAAAAATATGTATCAGAACTTGAATGCATTGAGAGCGCTTTTGATTTTAATGTGCAATTCAAAATGCAAAAAACCGGACAGAAATTTAGATTGATGCAAGTTAATGAATACCTTTGCAGCAGTGGTTCTCGACATATGTCGGGCTCTCCCCCGGACGATTTTTTTTTTTGGGTGGGGGGGGGGGTGGGGGGGGGTGGGGGGTGTGACTTTGAAAACAAAGAAAAAACGATGAGGGGGGGAGATTTGGGGACAAATACGGGGCAGCCACGGACGTGTTCAACGCCCCCCCCCCACCCCCCGGGACGATTTTGCTTTCCGGGGGGGGGGGGCAAAACCAAAGAAAATGGGAGACAAAAGGGCGAAAATGATGGAGGGGCGATTTGGGAGCAAAATATATGGGGGGTGGGGGGGGCAGCCACGGACTTGTTCAATAACATGCCTAGGTGGCTTTCATGAGTAGAGAACTCCATTTTATTTTTTTTATTTTTTTTAAGTGCTTGTGATAGAGAATACTTTGTGTTTTGTAATGGATAGTCAACGTGCTGGTTGTCATTAATAAGGCTTTGGAGGACTTATATCATAATTTTGTCCTCTTGTGAAATGTGCCTGTTTCGTTTGAGTAAGGATGGGGGCAAGGACAGAGAGAAAGAGAGAGAGAGAGAGAGAGAAAGAACAAAAGAGAGAGAAGAGAGAAAGAAAACGAGAGAGAGAGAGAGAGAGAAAGAGAGCAAGAGAGAGAGAGAGAGAGAGACCAAAAGAGAGAGAGATATATAAAAGAACAAGAGAGAGAGAAAGAATAAGAGAAAGAGGAAGACAGCGAGAACAAGAGAGAGCGAAAGAGAGAATAAGAGAAAGAGAACGAGAAAGAGAGAACAAGAGAGAGAGAGAAGGGAGTAAATGGGGACTGTGACAGAAAATGCGCAGGGGCGATTACATGAAAAAGGTTGAGGACCATTGCTTTACATGCACGAATAAAGACTGAAAGAAATGGTCTGAACAACAAGGAAATGAAAGATTAGATGGGTTGCTCAGTGAAACCACGTGGACACGCTAAAGGTCACACTGCTAGAAAGAAGCAAAACGATAGACAGAATATACTAATAGGTAGAATGCGCATGACGTCACAGAGTTTTTGTTTTGTACTTCTGCCAAACAAGATGGCCGGTGGATCAGCTGATGAGTGTAACTTCGAGATGTGTCTAAGCAGTTAAAATGCCTGCTGGTTGCATTGTAGATGACTGTTGTGACAGGGGTGGAAAGGGTGTATCCAAACTGGTCCGTTTCCCTACCATCCGTGTAAACAAGAGAAAGGGGGTGAAAGAATTGACCGAACGTCTCCCATGTGCGTGAACACACGTGTCATTGTTTACAGTAGTGAAGTCGCCGCCGATTGGTTAGACTCCTTAAGTGGGTCCGGACAGACAAGATGGTGGATATGCGCATTCTACCTATAGCAGAATGGTCGGACAGAACTGAAGGGGAAGTGTCCACCAGCCAGGTGGGGGCGGGAAGGAACGAACAAGAAGGAAGGAAAGAAAGCAAGACGAAAGAATACATGAAGGAAATAAAAACAAAGCAAATCGAAGGAATACATGAAGAAAAAACAACAACAAACAAACAGAAGGAGAAAGGAAGACACGGAGGGAGGGAAGAAGATGGCAAGACAAGAAAGAAAGAAAGATAAACAAATGAAAGAGTGTGGGAAAGGAGGAACGCAGGAAGAATGATAAAAGAAAGAAAGAAAAGCAAACAAAAGAAAGACTGGAAGGAAAGACAGAAGGAAGGAAAGAAAGAATGAAAGATAAGTAAATGAAAAAGTGTAGGAGAGAAGGAATACATGCAGAATGGTAAGAGAACGAAAGAAAGAACGAAAGAAAGAATGAAACAAAGAAAGAAAGACAGAAATATCAGAAAACCAAAAAGTGCAGGACAGAAGGAATGCAGGCAGAATGGTAAAAGAAAGAGAGACAGAAAAAAGAATTAGCAAACAAAAGAAAGATTGCGGGAAAGAAGGAAGACTGAAAGAAAAAAAACAACAGGCAATGAATGGAAAAAATAGAGCAAAAAAAAAACAAACAACAAATACAGAATACAATAGCGCAGAGGCAGAAGGAGAGAGAGCAAGAAACAATAGGATTGTGAGTTGAAGCAAGTCGCTTACACACAAGTGTCTCTGATATCTGTCCTTGTGGAGGGTAATATTGATTTTGTTGGGGAGGGAGGAGGGAATGAGATGGAGGAGGCAAGATAGAGGATAGGAAATAAAAACTTGCTGGTTGAAGGGGGGAGCGGGGGGGGGGGAAAGGAATGAAAAGATATAACGATGGAAGGAGCGGAGGTGTAATATGATTATCGCAATGAGCGAGGGCAAGATGGACACAATTTGAGAAGGAGGGAACAGGTTTAACGAGGCGGTTCTGCGCGTCAATATGAGTTAGGACAGGAAGGCAGACAGACAGACACACACAGGTAGGCAGACAGACTGACTGACAGACACAAGCACAGGCAGACTGGCAAGCAGGCAGACAGACAGATACACACACGCGCACACACACACAGGCAGGCAAGCAAGCAGGCACGCAGACAGACAGGCAGACAGACAGACAGACAGGCTGACAGACAGACAGATAGATAGATAGATAGATAGATAGATAGATAGATAGATAGATAGATAGATAGATAGATAGATAGATCGATAGATAGATAGATAGATAGATAGACAGATGGACAGATAAATAGATCGATAGATAAACAGACGGACGGGTAGATAGATAGATAGATAGATAGATAGATAGATAGATAGATAGATAGATAGATAGACAGATAGATAGATAGATAGATAGATAGATAGATAGATAGATAGATAGATAGATAGATAGATAGATAGATAGATAGATAGATAGATAGATAGATAGACAGATAAATAGATCGATAGATAAACAGACGGACGTAGATAGATAGATAGATAGATAGATAGATAGATAGATAGATAGATAGATAGATAGATAGATAGATAGATAGATAGATAGATAGATAGATAGAATCAGATAGAATCAGACAGATAGATAGATAGATAGATAGATAGATAGATAGATAGATAGATAGATAGATAGACAGACAGACAGACAGACAGACAGACAGACAGACAGACAGACAGACAGACAGACAGACAGACAGACAGACAGACAGACAGACAGACAGACAGACAGACAGACAGATAGATAGATAGATAGATAGATAGATAGATAGATAGATAGATAGATAGATAGATAGATAGATAGGTAAACAGACGGACGGTAAGATGGATGGACAGGCAGTTGGGCCGACGATTGGATGGATGGATGAATAGATGGATGGATGGGTGGATGGATGGATGCACAGGCTGAATGACGGCCGGCCGGACGGGCGAATAGAGAAGGGACGGAGGGGAGGAGGCATACATGCACCATTTACTTTCTGCCACATGTTGACTTTTCTTCAAGGAACACTTTCTGTTTTGTAATGGATAGTCAATGTGCTTGTTGTCAGGGCTTTGAAGGACTTAATATCATAGTCTGTCCTCTTGTGAAATGTATCTGTTTCGTTTGAGTAGGGATGAGAGAGACAGAGAGAGAGAGAGAAAGAGAGAGAGAGAGAGGGAGAGAGAGAAAGAGAGAGAGAGAGAGCGAGAGAAAGAGAGAAAACATAAGAGAGAGAGAGAAGAGAGAAAGAGAAAAAGATAGAGAGAACAAAAGAGAGAGACAGGGAGAACAAAAGAGAGAGAGAGAGAAAGAGAGAGATAAACTCCACAGTTTTGCTGTACTTTTTTACATAATATTTTGTCAGTTCATCCTTTGAACAGCAGAAATTTACCCAATGGGGGTTAAATTTACCTTGCTTTGGGAAACCCTTGCAATAAAATTTCAATCTCTAACGAGAGAATAAATTTTTTAAAAATCATGCAGATTACTCATGGATAATTGGTACTTGATCCTTTCTTCTCTGCCAGGGGAAAAAAATGCAAATAACTAGATAAGTCGTGCAAAAAGACAGTTTCCAGAGGACATGAAAAAAAAAACAAATGTTAATCTCTTAAATCGTTGAGAATGGTGAACTATCGTAACTCGACTTTAAAAAAAAAAATGAGAAAAATCCCAAACTTCCAACATGCCTGCACGGGCCTGGTTTTGAACCCGGTAGCCCTTGGCATGAGAGGCGAGCACCTTGCCTCTAGACCACCTTGTCCCATGTAATATCGTAACTATTAAGTGTGATCATAAAACTTTTTCACTTTTTCTGCTCCTCCTTTTGAACAATTTGTAAAAACTGAGTTACGACAGTTTCACCAAGCAGCTCTCGAAATGTCAGCTGGGAGAATTCATTGCTTTAATTGTTAAAAATGTCAGTAAAGAGATCTGTATCAAGAGAGCAATAACTCACATTAGCCTCTCAAATCGCAAGGGAACAGTTCTCTATTGCAACTGAGGGGGGGAGGAGGGTACACTTACAAGAGGTCTAAGTGCCATTTGCACTTAGATCCCTTATAATTCTAACCCCCTCAATTTATTTAAGGATGTTAGAATTACAAGGGGTCTAAGTTCCAATGGCATTTAGCCCCTTCTCCTTCAATTTGTTTTTTTACGACAAGCATGATTACCCCCCCCCCCCCCTGGACCATCGGAAAAACTCGGAAAAGATAAGCAAACGAAAGAAAGAAAGAAAAACAGACAGATAAGCAAACGAAAGACTGTAGGAAAGAGGGAATACAGAAAGAACGGCAAACGAAAGAAAGAAAGATAAGCAGGTGAAAGACTGCAGGAAACAGGGAATACAGAAAGACAAACGAAAGACTGTAAGAAAGAAAGAAAGAAAGACAGCAAACGAAAGACTGTAGGAAATTGGGAATACAGAAAGAATGGGAAACCAAAGATTGTGAGAAGGAAAGAAACAAACTAAAAGACAAAGAGAGAAAGAGAGACAGAATGAAAATAAGAAAGAAAGAAAGAAAGACAGAAAGAAAGATTCTATGAAAATAAGAAAGAAAGGAAGGAAGGAAGGAAGGAAGGAAGGAAGGAAGGAAGGAAGAAAGAAAGAAAGAAAGAAAGAAAGAAAGAAAGAAAGAAAGAAAGAAAGAAAGAAAGAAAGAAAGAAAGAAAGAAAAAGACAGACAGACAGAAAGAGAGACAGAATGAGGCAGAAAGAAAGACAGCAGCAACAACAACAACTGGCACAACATCAAAATAACTCAAAATTTCCACTCAACCACACCATGTCTATCACCGGGAGCAACCGGGAACCTCTCACCACTGTCCCTACATTAATGTCCCCACTTCGCTCTAAACCAGCGGTTCTCAGAGTGGCCGATAACGCCCCTACCCCCTCACCCACACAAAGGGGGGGGGGGGGTTGATTTTGATTTCCAAGGGAATGAAGAGGGGGGGAAAAGGCACAAATGGGGGGCAAAATGATGAGGGGGGGGCGATTTTGGAGGGGGGGGGGGACATTAATAGATGAATATATGGAGCAAATACAAGACAGCCCCTGACTTGTTGAACGGGCATGCATAGATGAGTTTCGTGAACAAATAAGGCCTATTTCTTTTAGTGCATTTCGATGGTGTCAGGAGCAAACCGGCCAAGTCGAAATATGCAAATTTTACAGGAGAAACAAAAAACTACCGATAAAACTAATGGGAAATGGATCTAGCCGCTTTGATCACACCCATATTTTGAGTATTTCTACCGGATAATTGTAACGGCTACTTTTTCCATGTGATACAAGATTCCAGGCTTCATAAATTGGTACTAGATCTATATAAAGTAATATGAAATGTTTGGACTTGGCCGGTTTGCGCCTGACACCATCCATTTTGATCTGAGGTCCTTCGGTTTTTTTAGGGGGCCTCAGCCTAGTGCTGGTGGCCCCTGTTCTTTATTGTTGTTCCTCGTTGTTTTCCTCTGATCTTTTTTTTATTTGTGGTGAGCGCCATGAGAGGTGCAGGAGGAGGACAAAGAAAGGATGGCACTGTCAAGAAAGACAAACATCTGATAAACAATGTTTTGTAATGAATCTTCAAGGCGAATGTTGCCATTAACAAAGATTTGAAAAACTTAAACATCGTAATCCGCGCGTGTAGTCTGTCTTCTTGTGAAATGCGTCTGTTGGGTTTGAGAGTCGGGGGGGGGGGGGGTGTTGGAGAGAGAGAGAGAGAGAAGGGGGATAATGACAGAAAATCTGGAGCCTGGGGGGGGGGGGGGGGGGGATTGCCTGAAAAGGGTTCTTCTTCTTCTTCTGCGCTCTTCGTGTCAGACTGTTTATATCAGGAGGTCGGTAGCCTTTATGAAGAACGCTGCGCTCCTGAGATCCTCTGCTGCCCCATAATAGCTTAGTGTGTAGTGCCGCACCTCGGGGCCAGCTGTCTTCCCTCTGTTGTCTGTACAGGGGGCATTGTTGGAGGAATGTTCTGCATTCTCTGGGGAATTTCCGCATGGGCATGTCTCAGATTCTCCAAACCTGATTTTTTTTTTGTAAAGATGCTGCCGCAGTCTGTTATGTCCAGTTCTTAGCCTAAAGATTACAGTTTGCTCCTTTCTGCTGAGCAAGTGTATCCCATCATCTGTTACATGGCTTGGGTGACTTTGCTTCCACTTGGATTTCAAGGCTGCCTTAATGTGACTTTCTGAAAAGGGTTGAGAACCACAGCTCTAAACTTAACACACCATGCTAACCAATTGGGGGAAACAGTGACAATGTCAAGACTCTTGTCTCGGAACATTTTCGCCTGAAGGTGGAAGATATTCATTAGGCTAGAATTCCACTGTGTTAACTTCGTGCCGGAAAAAAGCTAAACGTGAGCGGGTTTCAATCTTACTAATTTCTCGTAGTAGTGTTATAAAGGCGTATCCATTCTTCGGTTACTTGATGGGCACCCGGAGACTTTTTAGTTTCTCAGTCTAATATTGCCTTGTTGTACTGAAAAGAGCTGAAGATAAGGGGGGTGGGGGGGGGGCTCAAGGTCTGTTCTGTGGACTATGGAGAGAGAGGGGAGAGAGAGGCACATAGACAGCCAGACAAAGAGAGACAGAAAGTACTCAAAGACATATTATTATACCGTCAACCATTAATTCAGCACATTACTGCCATAAATATTTACAAGGGAGACACACAGACAGACCAAGACGACTGTCCCACCAATATGTTTGAAGAGGGAGAGACAAGGAGACAGAGATGAAAGAGAGACCGAGAGAGAGAGAGAGAGAGAGAGAGATAGAGAGAGAGAGACAGAGACAGAGAGAGAGAGAGAGAGAGACGTACTCAGTATCTCTAAGACATAACGCCAACCATTAATTCAATTTACCGTATAACCACTATAAATATTCATAAGACAGACACACAGACAGACAAAGACGACTGTTCCATCAATATGTTTGAAGAGGGAGAGACAGGGAGAGTCAGGCAGACAGAGATGAGAGAAAGACAGAGACAGAGAGAGAGAGAGGTACTCAGTACCTCTAAGACATAACGCCAACCATTAATTTACTTTAGGGTATAGGCACCATAAATATTCATAAGAGAGACACAAAGACAATCAAAGACAACTGTCCCATCAATATGTTTGAAGAGGGAGAGGCAGAGACAGAGAGACAGCGAGAGAGACATACTCAAAGACACACACCGTCAACCATTAATTTACCATAATTACAAATACCATAAACTATGCACCAAGGAGACAAACAGACGGACAAAGACAACTGTCCCATCAACATATTTGAAGAGAGGGACAGACAGACAGAAAGACATGCGCACACAGAAAGAGAGAGAGACAGACAGAAAGAGAGAGAGACAGACAGACAGACAGAAAGAGAGAGAGACGGACAGAAAGACATGCGCACACAGAAAGAGAGACAGACAGACAGAGAGAAAGAAAAAGAGAGAGAGAAAGATGGAGCGTTAAACTGTGGGGGGGGGGGGGGTTCAAAATTTCGGGGGTAGGTGGGTGGGAGGGGAGGGGGTGTTGTAAGTTTCAAAATTTCGGGGGAAGGAGGAGGGGGGGAGAGAAAGAGAGAGAGAGAATTCCTCCCACTGGTTTGGAACCGCCGGTCTACTTAGCTGTCTAGTTCCTGGCTATTTCAGAAATGTTTCCCAATTCAGAATAAATCTCATCTTTACAGCATTGTGTAGGGGAAAATGTCCCTGTACAGCATTGATTCAAGTAGTTCCCTCTGAGTGCTTGACAGGCCGCGTCCACATTGGAAGCAGGAAGATTGATCAGACGAATGGGGAGGGGAGGGGAGGGGAGGGGGGGGCGCGATTTTTTTTCCGTACGAGCTTTAGCAAATTCAGGAGCGAGACAGCAACACACACCCCCCCAAACACAGGACAACTCCAACACATCCCAGGGATTTTCGGTGACGTTCAGAGTCATTTTAGGGTTAGGGTTGGGGTTAGGGTGCACAGACCAGAGATTGCAGTACCCGTAGCAGTGTTCGACAGGACGAGAAATCCCTTGGCCGATGACCTGTGTTTGCGGGGTGTGTTGCTGCCACGCTCCTGAATTTGCTAAAGCTCGTACGGAAAAAAAACAGGCGGGCGGGGCATATTAAAAAGGGAAGAAAAAAAAAAACCAACAAACACTGACAAGTTCGACGAAAGCGGCCACTGAACTATTCTGATGGGCACACAGTATACCCAGACGGTTCAAAACTTCAATTCGCCAAATCCCGTCAGTCGACTTGCGCGCGTGTCAACCATGTCAACAATGCAACAATTCCCACCACACACCTTCATAATTGAACGAAAAAGACTTAGTACCCGAGACAGAGGATATCGAGACGGACCAATTCATCATTTTCCGTCCGTCGACTTGCGCGCGTATCACTCATGTCAACAAGGCGACAATTCGCACCACACCATTTCATAACTGGACCAAAAAGACTAGTACCACTGAGCTCTGTGAGTAGTACCAGATAGTATAGATGTATAGAGAGATCTCACTTCTGCCAAATCGCGAAACGAGGCCGCTGCGGTAAACAAGAAATTGAAGAATTGAAAGAGACCGTCTTCACCAAAGATAGTGTGCATATCTGTTTGCTGTGGTTTGTTCATATTTTTGGGTTGATCGATGCTATTTACAGCCGTTGTAAGCTCTTACACTCCGTGGAAATGCACAAACGGATATTGTTTACCACAGCGACCTACTTTCCACTCCATGCTAACAGTGGTTTCGCAGAGCCTCCCGTGTCTCGCAGTGCAAATCGACCAATAGTGAAACCTCTCTATATATCAATACTCTCTGGTAGTACTCACCGTGTTTATAAATACGCCCGCAAGTTGTGAATAATATAGTGAAAGAAGGAATTCGGTGCCTCCGATTCTGCAACGTTACTGGAAAAGACTGTATATCTTACTTCTTAGTTATATTCACTTTTTAGCGTCATTTTGTAGAATGAAATGGGTTCTATCTCTCTGTCTGGGTTACAGTTTTGTAATGACTAATAGTTTCTTTTGTTAACATGTGGCAAAGAAAACATTACAGAGAGAGAGAAAAAGCGAGAAAGAGAGAGAGAGAGAGTCTATCAATCTGAGTCTATGCAACCCTCCGTAACCATATAAAATCTTTGTCACATATAGCCCCCCCCCCCTGTCTTCCCCTCTCTCTCTCTCTCTCTCTCTCTCTCTCTCTCTCTCTCTCTCTCTCTCTCTCTCTCTCTCTCTCTCTCTCTCTGAACAAATTTGTAAAACCCGAGTTACGACAATTTACCTCGCAGCTTAGATAATATGGATTTTTTTTTTTCTAAGAGCGACAACGCGGGTAAGGGGCGGAGACAGAGAAACACATAGCTACACACACACACACACACATACAAACACACAGAAAGAAAGAAAGGAGAGGCCAGACAAACACAGAGACAAACAGCAAAGGGGACGTGGGGGGGGGGGGGGACAGACAGACAGAAAGAGACAGACACACAGGAGGGAGGGCGGAATAAACACACACAGAAGGGGGGGGGGGGGGGGAGAGAGAAAGAGAGAGACAGAAACTTGCAGGTAACAGAAAGTGAAAAGTCATACGGAAGAGCCAACAGTTTCTTGTCACACGGCCTTTCCTTCCTTCACTGAAGACAACCTAACAGAGAATAATGAAAAATTCAAACACATAATAAAAACAACACAAAATTAATACGAAACGTGTTTCAACCCTGCATGTATTACGACATGTTGCGGGAAAATTAGGAAACTCCACAGATTAAAAAAAAAAATGCGCAAGGAGAAAATGCGCAAAAACACCCTATAGCTTGAATATTTTGCCGCAAATTATATCACGTGAAGAGAGTTATAAAAAAAGATCTAGCCATTCAAATAATGGGTTTGATGTAGGAGCTTTGCCAACTTTGGAGATATTACGGCTTAGAAAGCTGCTCAGACTGTAAAAAAAAACGTTAGTTCAAATATGGCTGGATGAGACTGGAAAGTGAGGGTGTAATGTGAATTAGTGGCAGGATTAACATAGGGAGGGCGGGGAGAGAGAGACAAAAGAGAGAGAGGGAGGAGAAAGTGAGGTTAAGAGGGGAGGAAGGAGTGAGAGACACGGTGGGGGGGGGGGGTAAAGGAAGGACGGTGAGAGATAGAGAAAGAGAGAGGGAAAGTGATAAGGAGGGAGAGAGGAGAGAAAGAGACACATACAGACAGCAGGGGATTGAGACGAACTGAGGTCCAAGGGAGAGCGAGAGAGGGGGGCATGGGATGAGAGAAGAACACAAAGAAGGTGGAGAAAGAAAAGACAGAGAAAGAGAGAGACAGAAGGGGACACGGAGAAGGGGGAGGGGGATACATACACACACACACAAAGGGTGAGAGGAAGGGAGGTCGAAGGGAGAGAGAGAGAGAGAGAGAGAGAGAGAGAGAGAGAGAGAGAGAGAGAGAGAGAGAGAGAGAGAGAGAGAGAGAGAGAGAGAGGGTGGAACACGGATGGAATATGGGACACACAGAAGAGCAAGAGAGGGAGGAAAACATACATACAAATAGAGTTAAAGAGGGGAGAGAGTTTGAGTTCAGAGAAAGCACGTCGACACGATAATAGCCACACTGTGCTAGGAAAAAGCACGAACGACAGACAGAATATAACAGAATGATAGGACAGTAGGAGACACTACCAGTAACGTCCAGCAACCATAGGGAAGGGGATTGAATGACACGGTTACTATATTTAGATTTACGTCATGGAACATTCGAACTCTTCAACGCGGCGGTTAAGCACAGTTATGGACTTTGTACACACTTTTCATGTGCAGTTGATCTTTGAGCCTCGAATCGCCCCTTACAAAGTCCATAACAACTGTGCTTAACCACCGCGTTGAACAGTTCGAATGTCCCATGGCGTCGTCGGTAAATTTAAATAATATAGTAATTGTGTCATTAAATCCCGTTCCCTATAGGCCCATTGCCCATATCGGCCATCTGTGTAGTAAGGACCGACACTTAACCATGGCGATGGTAGAACTGATTTTGATTCGTTAGCTGATTTGCACTGCGGGCATTTCAGGCGTCGCGAACCAATCGGCGGCGAGCTAAAAGTAGTTCACTACAGTAAGCAATGACACGTGTGTACACGCACATGGGAGACGTTCGGTCAATTCTTTCCCTTCCTTTCCTTTGTTTACACGGATGGTAGGGAATCTGACCAGCTTGGGTCCGTCCTTTCCACCCCTGTCACAACAGTCAACCTGCAATGCAACCAGCAGACATTTTAACCGCTTAGACATTATCTCGAAGTTACACTCGTCAGCTGATCCACCCGCCATCGTGGGTATCGGAAATACAAAAAAAAAACACTCTGTGACGTCATTTACAATGGGCCTACACGCCGAATATTGTCATAACTTAATAACACACATAATACAGGGAGTAACAAGGCATGGAATCTGAATAATACATGGCACAGATCCGGGCAGAATGCGCTGTTGTGGCGAATTGCAGATGGTAAGATTAGTAAGTACATTTTCTATATTTGCTTTGATGTGTATTATTCTATTGCTCCTGGACGGTCTAGAACTCTGACATATCGCGGGTATACAGCAAAATTGTTGTATCTCCAGTGATATGAATTGGGGTTCATAATGGCAATACTGTAATATTAATAATGACAAATTGCTTCTTGCAATTTTATTCGTTATTCCGCTATCTTTAACCAGTTCCAAGTTACAGAGAAACAGAGAAGATACTCCCTTAAAAATGCGATCATTGAGACCAATATTGTGGTATTTCCGAGCAAGCTGCCATTATTCATATCACTGGAGATACAACAATTTTGCTCTGTACCCGCGATATAATCTAAATATCCTTAAAAAGCTCACTGGACTTTTTAACTATACGTACCGCTCATATGGCTTGGATTTGAAAGAAATTTTAAAGATGCCTTTGTTTCGACTTGCTGGAGGTTCTGGTTTACAATGAAAGACTTGAAATGGGGGGAAAAGTTGTTTTTGCTTTTTTTTTAGTTCTGCTTTGTGTCGCTATTGTCGCCTTCCGATCCTTTCTTTGCCACGAACGCAAGCGCCCACGGCGTAATCACTTCCTGCCAATGTGTACACTATAAAACACACTACCCAGAGCACAGAGCACTGCGACATCATGAATGCGGACGGGGTGCGTAGGGCATTAACGGGTAGAGGGAGTGCAGTAAGAGTACATCTTACTATAATTGAGATAGAGGGTGAACCTGTAAGCAGCTAAAACTTCGCGACTACGCCATAAAAAATTATGAAACGTGGTGTGCTGCATCAATTTTTGACGAACAGTTACGTGGACACATTCATTTTGAACAAAAATCAGTCTTTACTTTCATTTATATTTAAAAATTTTGAGCCACAAAAACAGAGACGCATTTTCGACGAATAAACTGGAAAAGTGTGACCGGAAATTGCGCTCTACGTCACTATTTACTCATTGCCGGCCGAAAGTCACTTATGCATCTGAGTATTCTGCAAGGAACTGTGGTGTAACAAAAAGATCTATTGGTCTTTGCATCGAATTCAAGTGCCGTTATGAATGCGACCTAGATCTAGATATACAGCTGGACTTGGTACATACAAGGAAAATTTGCAAGGTTTATCTTGCAGGAATCGGCTAGTACATGTAACTCAAATGGCTCCCTCCTTGCACATCTGCGGTTTATTATTTTTATATGTCCTTAGTGGGCACAACATATGCGACTTCGCATGTCTGACCTTTATCCTTTTCCTATCACATCGCCTGTGCGTCTTTCTCTTTCATACCTGCATTTAGGCCTGTAATGCCTATCGCTGAATGAAATTTGATAACGTGCCGCGAAGGGAAAAAAAACTGCTTTGCCTAATCGCCAGTTCAAGTTGTGACTCGACTATCGTACGAGACAAGTGGACCAGTCATGTACTTGTGCATACTTGACGGTCCCAAGTTTTTTGGTTGTTGTTGTTGTTGTGGGTGCTGCTTAATCGAGGTGCCTTCATACATTTTTGTACAGCTCGTTTCGAATGCCAACAAATACTTCAAATTCATTCATTTATTGTGCGGGCCCCTTTTTGTGGACTTTGGTTCAGCTGCACCATTTGCAGTTTTGCACCATAATAATATGGTCCATAGTAAATCCGGTATTATACAATATTTCCGTGATACCCAACGTCCCTGGATGCCCTAAACACGTGCTTGTTTTGCTTAATGGTTAATCCAGCCCTGGGTTTTGTCAGAGATTTGGTCTTTCACCAAAAGCCCGATTTCGCCAGATACACCCACAAATATGACGATCTTCTTTATATACATGTATATGAAGACTGGAAGCAACAGGAAAAAAAATGTGGTTTCTGAGAAAGAATTCAATGGACTGCCAGGAAGACGAATGAAGAAGTGCTGAGACGAGCAGATGAAAAGAGGACACTCGTAAACAAAGTCAGAAAAAGACAGGGAACATTCTTTGGACATATAATGAGAAGACGAGGACTGGAACAATTGGTAACAGCAGGGAAACTTATTGGAAGAAGAAGCCGGGGACCACAACCCATAAAGATGCAGGACGACCTAAAGGCCTGGCTGGGAATGCCCACCACCAACGACGCCATCAGGGCTAGAGAAAATCGCGAGAGATGGAGGGTCATGATCGCCAACGCCTGCCGGCAGGGCACTTAATGAGGATGCATATGAAGACTACTGACCTGATGTAAGAAATAGGCGTAAGTGATGGCCGACACAGTAGAATCCAGGTCACAAGACTCGTTTCCAATCACGATGTGGATTTTTAGTCGGGACTGCAAGTCCGCCTGGGGAAATAAGTTACAACAATCATTATAAAACATGCCTCAAACATTCCGTACAACTTCATTAAATCGAGATGGCTGGATAGATGGGACGAACAAACATTAAATAAACTTTAGATAAGATAAGAATAGATAAGATATAGCTTTATTATCCTGTTTCCAGGAAATTTGTTGTCACAACATCAGTAGTGGTACAACAGTAAATACAAGAGCTAAGACCTACGGGTCTTCATTGCCTACCACACACACGCACATTGCTCACACAACATTACTAGCAAGTAAGAACATTACTGACACACACATACACACACTGTCAGAACAATCCATTAGAAAAACTAACAACAGCATACCGCATACCACATCAGGAAACACTATTACTGTCACGAGTGGAGTGAGCGGGATTCAAGGATTACGGGGGCATGGAAGTGTAGGATTGACTCACGGGATAGTGAGGCTGCTCACCTATATTGACTTCTGTTAGTTAACGTTGAAGCGTGCATGTTGTGAGTGAAGTTGAGGCGTAGTAGAGGCAAAATCTGAATAGTCAGATCACTGCAAGTTAAGGAGTCCAAGGGGACAGACGTGAGATCAGAGCAGTCGGGAGATTGTTGTGTGTTTTCCAGTGATGACTGGTAGGTTGAACTGTGATTGATAATTATGATGATTGATGTGCTAGATTCTCCTATGACCATGATGTAAATAAGTTATATGTGAGGGCTGTGAACGTCATTGATTACGGTGTATAGAGATGTGCGCAATGAGCGATAGGTGTAAGTTAGGATCATGGATTCGTAGCGAGTCTGAGTACGGTGTAAACACGGTGGAGGTGTGTTACCGTAAGATGTGTGGTGAGTGAAATGTGGACTATTGTGAGTACGCTTGATGGTTCGTAATGAGTGGTGAAGTGGATAGTAATTGTGTGGTGTATTACAGATGTAATGTTATTCTTATAGGTGCCGGGGTCGGGCAGAGAAGCCACCCGCGGTGAGCGGACTTGTGCCGGGGTTGGGCAGAAGGCTACCCACAGGCCGCCTGAGTGAAGCTGTCGCGCGGGACAGCGGGAGCACATGAGTCGTGGCAGTCTGGCCACCGACAGGGACATTGTTATTGTCCTTATTGCTATTCAAATGTTAATGTGCTATTACGATGTTAATGTGCTATTAAGATGTTAATGGGCCATTGAGAATATAATGTGCTATTGAAATAGTGATGTGCTATTAAGACATCGAGGGGAAATTGAGATACGGAGATTAGGTTGAGCAGGCGCCAATAAGAGAGGCCAGCAAGTAATATATATAGATGTGAGGCTGAGGCCAGAGCATATTTTAGAAAGTATTATCGGGTTGTGGACCCGTAGAGGAATGAATGTCGGGAGTGCTGACCATTGTATGGTATTTGAATTGAATAATGTAATGCACGTATCTCTTTATTTTTATGTATAATAAATGTGTGAGTCTGTTTGGTTGTTCTGTTAAGTGTTATACTTGTTCGTTCGTGATTGTTGTCCTGTCATAATTATTACATTTCCCAGTCTGGGATTTGTGACAATTACCTCGAACTGTAGATAGCAAAAAAGATCGTCTATAGCGCTATCTGTTTGTATTTAAATAAAATTATATTATTCGTCCACTTCTTTAGGGTCGGACTATCTGTAGATCTTTTATCCAAGATCAACTTGGACAGTGGACCCATATCTCGCAACAAAATCGGAGAGATGACATTGTCCTTAGTACAATCCGTCTGGGTCATACCCACCTCATACACCGTTTTTTACTTAGGGGGGAAGATCCCCCCGAATGTGTGGCATGCAATTGACAACTACCAATAAAACATATTTCTAACTGAATGTGTAGATTTCCTGCATATCCGAAGAAGGCACATGGATCCGCAGGCATAAAACGTTTTAACTGAACGTAAAGACTTCATGCACATCCTGTGAAAGCACTATGCCTGCGGATCCATGAAAGAATTGTTTTCTGACGTGAATCCATAAGGCGTCCTGTCCTTTCTGGGGGAGGCAAAGATCTACAACTTCATTTAATAACTTTTATACTCGGTCACGAAACTTTTTCCACATCTATACAAAACAACTTTATCTGAATTTTACCAATGTGTTAAGATTATATGAATGTATCTAATTCTATGTTGACAGCTCTGAATACGAAACATACATAAAGAAAATGTAGCCAAATAGACCGTGTAGGGCGCAAAGTGGCCGTTATTGTGCCGACGCGTCGTAAAACCCGAACTCAATTAATCAATTAATCAAGTTTTAATGTAGCATGTTGTGACTTTTTTTTTTCCTCCCAATGTGGACAAAATGTCTGTCAACATCCCATATTATATTCTCGCTCCTCAATCCCTTCCATTTTGATTGAGGAGCGGGGGTATGCTTTTTCTGGGTATGTCTCCAAATCCCAGCAAAGCTCCTTTGTCAAACCCATTACTTGAATTAATTGTCTTCTCTCTCTCTCTCTCTCTCTCTCTCTCTCTCTCTCTCTCTCTCTCTCTCTCTCTCTCTCTCTCTCTCTCTCTCTCTCTCTCTCTCTCTCTCTCTCTCTCTCTCTCTCTCTCTCATCTCCCTTCCCATGTGATGTAATTTTTGAGCAATAATATTTGAGCCATAGAATGTTTTC
>OZ007584.1:8578025-8708891 GCA_963931925.1 Onchidella celtica | reverse complement strand
ATGTAAACCTTATTTTTCACACACACTGAAGGAATTACATTCAGAAGTTGAACAAAACCCCGAAAAAACTATTCATGTGTTTCATAAACAGAGCTCCATTTTCAGAATATTTTTCATTGTATTTTTATTTCTCAGACTGAGTTTGAATTTTGAGTTTTGAGTTCGGGTTTTACGTCGGGCGTCGGTACGAAAACGGCCATTTTGCATCTTTCACGGTCTAGTTGGGTACTTTACTTATGTTCGGTATTCACAGCTTCATCAATCTAAATTTCACACATAGAATTATATAGTTCCGTAGAAATTGTATTGCACTCAATTGGTAAAACTCTCAAAAGTTGTTTTGTATAGATCTGGAAAGAATTTTGTTAATGTAAATAAAAGTTATTAAATCAAGTTGTAGATCTTTGCCTCTTCCAGAAAGGACAAGGCGCGCTGTGGATCCACGTCAGAAAATGATTCTTTCATGGATCCGCAAGCATAGTCCTTTCTTTTGATGTGCCTGAAATGTGCAGACTGAGTTAAAATAGTAATGCCTATAATAATAGTTCGTCCATCAGGTATGATGATGACCTTAACAACACCAGAGGAATAAAGAACAGAAATTGTTGAGAATTTCAACACATGGACAATAAAGAGAACTAAAGGACACAGAGGACAGAATGGAAAGACTGTTCTTTCATGACTTATGGCTGCTCATGTGACTGATAAGTCCTATTTTTGCCCTGCAGACCCTTCCGCATAAATGACAAGAGTGCTCCGTTGGTTCACTACCACTGGGCCTTTTCTTGCGCTGTTCTCTTTTTTTGATAGCCTGCTGGACTCTGTCAGCTTCCCATGCTTTGCTGCCTCTGGTAAGGGCCGCCCTCCAATTTGCACGATCAAGCGAGACGATCAAGCGAGAGCTTTTCCCACTCACTCACATCAATGGCAAAGGCCTTCAGTGATTGCTTGAGAGTGTCTTTGTAACGTCTCTTTGGGGCCCCAACATTCCTCGTTCCATTGGAGAGCTCAGAGAAGAAGATTTGCTTAGGGAGTCTGGAGTCGGGCATTCTGACAACATGTCCTGCCCAACGTAGCTGAATTTTTTTCAGGTGGCAGAAGATGCTCAATTCCTTGCCACGATTGAGGACCTCAGTGTCTGGAATTTTATCCTGCCATTTGATCCTTAGGATCTTTCTAAGGCAGGCCAGATGAAAGTGATTTAGCTTTCTGGCATGCGATTGGTACACTGTCCAGGTTTCAGCCCCATAGAGTAGGGTGGGAAGGACCACAGCATTGTACACTTTCAGCTTAGTGTCTGTGCGAATGCCGGCAACATCCCATACTCTCTTTCGAAGCCTGCCAAATGCAGAGCTGGCTTTGCTGATTCTTGAGAGAATTTCAGTATCAACACGAGCCGCGGAAGACAGTGTACTGCCAAGATAGGTGAAGTTCTCCGACACCTTCAGAAGACTGTCATGGACTTTGATATTTGGGGTCACAGGATACTTGTCGTCTGGAGTAGGCTGATGGAGCACTTCCGTCTTCTTTGTGCTTATTGTGAGGCCAAAGTTGTCACAGGCACTAGAGAACTTATCAACACAGTTTTGCATGCTATCCTCATCGTGTGCCAGAAGTGCACAATCATCAACAAATAGTAGGTCACAGACTTGAGTACTTTTGGTTTTGGTTTTTGCCTGAAGTCTCCTGAGGTTGAATAGACTGCCATCAGTTCGGTACTTGATGCTTACCCCTTGAGGAGGAGAGCTAAAGGCTTCTTGTAGCATTGCAGAGAACATGATGCTGAACAGAGTTGGGGCTAAGACACAACCCTGTTTTACCCCATTTGTGACAGCAAAGGGCTCTGAAACACTGCCGTTGCTTTTGACTGCAGCTTGCATGCCATCATGAAACTGGCGCACTATTGTGATGAATTCGGGTGGACACCCAAACTTCGCCAAGATTTTCCAGAGGCCTTCACGACACACTGTGTCAAATGCTTTTGTGAGGTCAACAAATGTGATATACAGCGCTTTATTTTGTTCCATGCATTTTTCCTGAATCTGTCTGGCAGCAAAAATCATATCCGCCGTTCCCCTCTCTTTACGAAAGCCAGATTGGCTCTCGGGAAGCAAGTCATTTGACGAGAGGTGATCAAGAAGGCGATTCAGAAGCAGCCTTGCCAATATTTTGCCAGCAATTGAAAGTAGAGAGATTCCCCGATGGTTGTCACAGACTTGACTGTCCCCTTTGTTTTTGTACAGATGGATGATTGAAGCATCTTTGAAGTCCTGTGGCAGCTTCCCTGCTTTCAACATATGATTGAACAACTCGGCCAACCTTTCAATAAGCTTTTCTCCACCGAAGGCATACACCTCAGCAGGAATTGAATCCACGCCTGGTGATTTGTTAAAGGACATCTGATTTGTGGCAGTTCGGGTCTCATTTGCTGTGAATGGCTTGGCAAGAGCTGCATTAATAGGAGTCTGAGGGAGGCGGTCAATGGACTCAGTATTTATATTTGATGGCCGATTTAGCACACCTCCGAAATGTTCTGCCCAACGCTGAACTATGGCATTCAATTCAACAATGCGTGTTGAACCATCTGACGCAAGAAGTGGCGTAGTGCCAGAGCGGGATGGTCCAAACACAGCTCGGAGGCTCTCAAAGAACTTTCTAGTGATGTTTGTGTCGGCATATTTCTGAGTTTCTCTTACTCGCTCTTCAAGCCAGTCATTTTTCATTTTCCTCAGCTTCTTCTGGAGTACACCCTTACATGCACGCAGTGCATCAGCTTTTGCTGTGGAAGAGGGATCACTGCAGTGAGCTTGGATGAGACTATTTTTTTCTTTGATGAGCACTTTGATTTCATTATCATTATCATTGAACCAGTCCTGGTGCTTGCGGACAGGAAAACCAACTGTGCTGCTAGCGCAAGAGTGTACAGTCGTATTTAGGTCAGTCCAGCTCTGTTCAATGTTCTCAGGGTCAAAAGTCACGCAATCCAATTTTGAGGAGAGTTCTGAGGAGAGCTCGCTCTGTTTCTCAGCTGAGCAGAGTTTTGAAACATTTAGGCGTTTAGGTGGCGCTTTCCCTTGAGGGCGTCTATTGCGCCTCAATGTTAGTCTGAGCTTGCAAACAATGAGTCTGTGGTCAGTTCCACACTCGGCACCACACATCGCCTTTGTTACAAGGACATCCTTTCTGTCAGTCTTCCTCACAATGACATAGTCTATGAGATGCCAATGCTTTGAGCGGGGATGCATCCATGACGTTCTGTTTCTCACGGGGAGACTAAAATTTGTGTTGGTAATGAACAGGCCAAATTCAGCGCACAAAGTAAGTAAGCGCAACCCATTGTTCTTGCATGAACCAACTCCATGAGGGCCCAAAACATTTGGCCACGCTGAGATTTCGGAGCCAACCCTAGCATTGAAGTCTCCCAAGAGAATCAGCTTATCAGCTGCCGGGACAGAGCATATGACAGATTCTAGATCAGAATAGAACTTGTCTTTGGCTTCATCTGGGTTTGTCATGGTGGGCGCATATGCGCTAATGAGGGTGGCTGACTGGCTTTTCCCAACTGGGATCCTGAGTGTCATTAGCCTGTCATTTATTTCAATTGGCATGGACTGCAAGTTTCTGACAAGGTCATTTTTAATTGCAAACCCAACACCATGCTGTCTCGGTTCGACTGCACCCTTGCCTTTCCAGAAGAAGGTGTATCCACCACTGAGCTCTTTGAGTTGGCCACTATCAGGGAGTCTGGTCTCACTGAGTGCCACTATGTCCAGGTTGTACCTGCTGAGCTCAATGGCAATAAGTGCAGTGCGTCTTTCCGGGTTGTTTGAGTTGTCCTGTAGTGTGCGTATATTCCAGGCTCCTAGCCTGAGTAAGCTGAATTTCTTTTTGTTTCGACCGCAAAAAGGGATCCCCACTGGTCGCGGTATACCAGTCAGGGTGATGTGAAGTGGGCTTTCTTTAGGGCACCTTTTCTAGCCCCTTCCTCAGTTGAGGTGAGCAGTGCTATCCTTAAATAAGGCTGCTCAGCTACTGTGGGTGCTGCCTCCCCACGCCTCCACTTCAATCGACGATGAAGCGACCATAGCCCACAGCCACCAACGTGTAGGTCTGTGCTAACAGCTTCCAGTCTATCCAAACCTGCTGCCACCGCACTCGCCCATCGCCGTTGGAATTTTGAGAGGAAAGAAGACGAGACAAAGATGAAAGAAGACGAGGTGAGTGTTAAGACTGGCGCAAAGAATTTGTTTTTAGTGAGAAAGAGCTGCGCAAACATCAGACTCACTCTCTCGCCTGGACACAACTTATCCAAGTGGCAAGACAGGGTCAAGACGACTGGAAATGTATCCAGGTGCAGGAGGATGCCAGAGGGACAGTCATATTGCCTGACCGGCTGCCTGTAGGCTACTCCACAGCCTCGCAGTCCCAACTGACTAGGGTGAAAGACCCAAACCAAAGAACACCAATACTGGAGGATGCTCTGTGTCACGATATCCAGGCCAGAGTGACGGTATATTGCCATCTGCCCTATCAATCAACCACTGGCCTGCTGCCGCCAGCTTCGAAGCTGCGTCCGGGAAGTTTGCTCAATTCTTCGTCTGTGATTTAGGCAAACAAGCCTATGACCACACCGCTACCGGGGGCCAATATGAAGGACTCAAGTACTGAGGGTCACATTGTGCCCTAGCATGTGGCCGTTGGGTTAGATGAAACCTCCTCCGCCCTGGCCGTTTGCACCGACAGGTGCACGCCCACTGATACCATGCTAGCGTACCAGTTCATGAAACAGGTTGTACTGGATTACATGTTACCAGTAGCAGATTTTTCTGACCTGACCTAAATTGAGTGCCTATACCAGTTAGGGGGACTGTGTGGGAAGAACTCTCTTAGCTTTCCGTCTTTTGTTTTCCGATTTCCCCCTTCGAAACGCTGTTTGTTTACACTGGTCTGATCTCTGAATGAGAAGCGATGCGCATCGTTTGTTTTGGTCATGTTTCGAAGGGGGAAATCGGAAAACAAAAGACGGAAAGCCAGGAGAGTTCTTCCCACACAGTCCCCCATTCCTTTTTTTCTACTCCTAAAAGCTATTGATTTTCTTAAGTGTCAACTAATTTAACCCAAGCGCTTTTTGTGTCGGCCGATTGTGTTGATTCAGCTTTCTGAGTATGTTTAAATAATAAGTTGTACAAATGTAAAATACAATGATCTTTGTTTTGGTTCCCTGTAGTTAAGCCCACTGCACCGGAGACGATATTAATACGTGTTCAATTCCGTGCGCACAATTTTCCTACCAGAAATGAGTGCGTAGTGCTGTGCGTATGAAATAATGGCATGCATCATGAGGTAGAGATGCAATAGACAAGACAACAGAATCCAACAACGAGTGGTGACGGGAAGAAAGAAAGACGGGCGGACGGACGGACGAACGAACAGACATAGATAGATAGATAGACAGATAGATAGATAGATAGATAGATAGATAGATAGATAGATAGATAGATAGATAGATAGATAGATAGATAGATAGATAGATAGATAGATAGATAGATAGAATCAGATGATAGATAGATAGATAGATAGATAGATAGATAGATAGATAGATAGATAGATAGATAGATAGATAGATAGATAGATAGATAGATAGAATCAGACGATAGATAGATAGATAGATAGATAGATAGATAGATAGATAGATAGATAGATAGATAGAATCAGACGATAGATAGATAGATAGATAGATAGATAGATAGATAGATAGATAGATAGATAGATAGATAGAATCAGATGATAGATAGATAGATAGATAGATAGATAGATAGATAGATAGATAGATAGATAGATAGATAGATAGATAGATAGATAGATAGAATCAGATGATAGATAGATAGATAGATAGATAGATAGATAGATAGATAGATAGATAGGCGGACGGACGGGCGGACAGATGGACGGACGGATGGATTGATGGATAGATAGATAGATAGATGGACGGACGGGCGGACAGATGGACGAACGGACGGATGGATTGATGGATAGATAGATAGATAGACACACAACATACATATAGTACACACACACAAACACACAGACAGACAGATAAGACTGTAGAATATAGAAAGCTCTTTCGTCCAAAAGAGCGGGAGATAGAACGATGGGCTCACAGGTTTATCCCGGACAATACCGGGTACCCCATTTGGTACACAAATAAAATGATGTACATACCACTCCAGCCCTGGCGGCCACTAGGAACTCCTTCAGTCCCATCTGGTCTCAATCCACTCCTGTACTATGCACTGTATGTCTGCGTGTATGTAATCCTTTCCCCCTGGTGGACACAGACCAGCCCGGGCCAGGTAGTTCCCGGTCAAGGTCAACAATCCCTCAGGAGATCACCTCAACGCCAACAGATCCTCCACGGTCACAACTCAGTCGAAACTCCATAGTTCCAAGAGAGAGGGGGGAAAAATCCACTTTATTCACGAAAATGATTCCTGATCTGTGAAAAGAAGAAGAAAGTAGAAGAATTAAATATCATTGGACAATCCTGGTGGCCTCTTGAGAAACAAAGGCTGGGTTTTCACGTATACTGACCAATAGCTAAACCTCTCTGTACAAACATACTCTCTGGTGTAGGTTTTGCAACTCCCATTTATTATTAGCTACACGGTGCAAATTATAGCGTTGATTTGTTTTGTGTATTTTGTTTCCCTGTTTAATTTCCCTTACCGTAAATATCCTTAAGGTTTTGTATGCTGAGCTCTGAAAACCCGCCAAGCGAGTCTGAGCGTATTCAATTAATTGGTTTGCTTGGCCTTTTTTTTTTTGTTAAGTAAATAATGTCGGGTATTTTCCATATTGACGTATGTGCATTTTTTGCCTTTTCGGGAAAATGAGGCTTGAACGCTTGAAGAGTTGTGTACAATCAGGTTTTGTTCGATACGCTTCAAAATCGAGACATAAAAATGCCCACGAAACACATGACAATGGGAGTGTGAGAACGACTTTCAGGACAAAACTTCAAAATCCGCAAAAAAGTTGCATACAACAATGTGGCAATTACCTCTGGTTGACTGGAAATGATCAAAAGATTTTAACGCACATAACAAACTTTTAATAGCCGTGCCGCCGATTACGACACAGGGATGCCAAATGAAAAATGAACGTGTCATCGTGTTTGCACAAAGACAAACATTGTTTTTAACAGTTTTTAAATAATCACTAACACATAAAATACAATTAAATACACAGGAAACCTTGTCGGGACTGTCGGAAAAACCGGACTTTTGGCATCCCTGGTTCGACAAAAGAGACGCCTTTAAGCCGTTCCTAACAATAGGAACAAAGCTGTCGGTGTACCGAGTGGCGTACGTTTTGTTTGTATTTTGACTCAGTGCAAGAGGCCTGTCGTTCCCACAGCTGAATCAAGACAGTGTTCGGGGACACTTTGGTCCAGACGCAAGCTGTTCGCCTCTCATGCCGAAGATACCGGGTTCGGTTCCCGGTCAGCGCAGGCTTGTTAGCCGGAAATTTGGGAGGGAATTTCCTGTCCCTGATCCTATGGTAGGTAGAATCGAGCACCTAGTCTTCTCGGATATGATTATGGACTAAAAAAAAAAGTCGCGTGGCCCGTGTGCACGTTGCGGCAAGTTAAAGATATCTCGGCAGTCGGAAGTCGAGAAGAGTAGGCCTAACAGGGCCGGCTGCCCGGGCCAAAATAAAAAATAAAAAAATAATAATAAATAAACAGGATACATGACGAAAAGATATTAAAAAGGAGGATGCAAAGAACGAAATTTAAAAACTTCATAGGCGTGCCATCGATTAGGACAAAAGAGACGCCCTTACATCAATGAAGACAAAAGAGACGCCTTAAGCCGTCTGTAACAAAAGCAAAAGAGCTGTCGGTGTACTAAGTCAAGTTTGATTTGTGTGTGTGTTTTGCTTAAGAGCATGGCGCGGGTATAAAGCAAAATTGTTGTATCTCCAGTTTTATGAATAATGGGGGCTTACTCGCAAATACCACAATATTGGTCTCAATGATCTCATTTTTAAGGGAGATACAACAATACTGCTTTTCTGTAACTTGGAACTGGTTAAAGATAGCGGAATAACGAAAAAAAAACTGCAAGAAGCAGTTTGTCATTATTACAGCATTGCCATTATGAACCCCAATTCATATCACTGGGGTAGATACAACAATTTTGCTCTATACCCGCGATGAGGTCTCTCCTTAACATTGTCATGAGCCCCTGAGCAAAGCAACAGGCCAAAGCTGCGTTTACATCTATACGGAAACGGAAACGGCAATGGAAACGCCAAAAATCCATCAAGCAATAAAAAGAAAGAGTGTTTCCACGTGTACAGAAACGGCGTTACCGTTGAAATGCAAATATATTTTCTATTTCACTACTTGAAGGGTGTTTTTATTTTTTTGGCGTTTCCGTCGCCATTTCCGTTTCCGTACACATGAAAACCTAGCTTAAGGCCCGCCTAGTTTCATTGACCAATGTGAAGTTGCATGTATGGGGCTCCCAAAAAACCGTGTGGTGGGGCCCTGGCAACTGCCCAAGACGCCCTTGCATTAAGACGGCTCAGCACATCATTCATTATTTCGAACAGTTTTTATCTTCATTCAAGATCATAATACGATAATGGATCTATGACGAAGAAGCTTGGGTAATGCCCATGCATTTTTACAGCTATAAGCTGTCTCCGCTACTCCGCTGAGTTCCCCCACTGGTATGCCTAAGGGAGGTTTCATACTAAGCCCAGTCAGACACAGTCAGATGCTGGCAGACAAGAAGTACACACCATAATTTCCTACGTTTTCTTAGTAAATCCGGGAAGACCCTATGATACTAACCCCAGAGTCAGCAGCTGGCAGACAAGAACTACACACCATAAGTTCCTATATATTTCTTTAGTAAATCCAGGAAAACCCTATCATAATAAGACCGGTCAGACAAAGACAGCTGGTGGCAGGCAAGAAGTGCACACCATGATTCCCTATACAATGTATTTTCTTAGTAAATCCGGGAAGATTCTATCATACTAAGCCCGGTCAGACCCAGACAGCTTCTGCCATTATTTCTTTATACTGACTGTGTCTGCCCGGGCTTAGTATGATGTCTCCCTAATGCTAGTGGCACACAGGGTTAAATCTGTTCTGTCTCGATTTTAGTGTGGTATATGGAGTTAAACGCCACCTCGCGCACTGGCGTTTTGAGTTTGAGTTTGAGTTTGAGTTCAACGATGCGTCGGCACTTTGCGCCTCTCGCGGTTTTTTCGTTCTCTCTCTTTGGCCTAGTTTTCAGCCCTCAGTTGCCTATAGATAAGATCAGATAAAAGTGAAGTTCAAGATCTAACGGGAAAAGGGCCGTATTAAAAATCGAACGGGAACAGGCCCTTGCTAAAAAGTATGTCCATGAATTTTGTAAATATGATAAAAGTCTGTTGTACCGGCTGCCGTTAAGGAAGCCTGCGACGCAGTGTGCGTTGTACGGAAGGGAAAGAGTTAATCCTAAGAACTAATGAGGCTTCCATTGCCCAGCGACAAACAGGTCTATGTCACAACAAAGAAACCCATTTTAACCTCAGCTAACACGTACACGCTCTTTCACTGGCAAACAAGGGCCAGTTCTGAGTATGCCTGTGTACTGTGTGTGTGATTTACATCAAATAAGACTTAGTGTTGTAAAGCGCTTGGAGCCTGGCTGTTAACGGGATGAAGCGCTATTATAAATGCTATGTATTTTATTGTTATTATTATTATACTACTACTACTACTACTACTACTACCTACTTTTACTACACTACTACTGTCATGATTCAGATGTTGTTAAAACTCACGCAGAGAGTGAGTTGTTGTTGTTTACCAGGGCCATGAGAAATTGGCTGGTGGCCTTGAACGGCCCTCGCGAATTATAGTTGGTGAGTAAATAAATGTAAAGTTAAACTGTTAGATGCACGCTTGTCGGTTTTAATGTTCGTGATTAATAAGTAATGGAGTAGGGGTGAAACAAGGTGGGGATAGTTGACATTGTTAAGTATGACTAGACAAGTTTTTGCACGTTAACTGGCTGGTAGAATAGTGCAGACGTATTACTACAATTAAAATGGTGGGAGGTTTCGACCTATGAGATAGCTGAACTAATTGGGCCAGCGGACTAGCACTGCTGGGTAGCCAGATAGTATAAAACATCGTGTAACGTTCAGATTTGGTGAATACAGACGAGCAGAAGCATCGTGTCGTGAAGTATCTCCGGTTGACCAGTACCTGAACTGTGTGCTTTGAAGACAAGAAGTCCTTGCTAACGGACTGACTGAGCTCTAGAAAGAAAGGTCTGAGTGGGCTGACCTTTGAAAGCCCACGCTGCGCTATATTGATGTTCGCGCCTACCAGTAGGCGTGACCAATGGTAATATATCTTATTTGTTCAAGCATAATAGAGATCGGAGATAGAGAGAGAACTACAGCCTCATAGGAAGACTAAGGAAACCCCAGCTGGCACTCGACCACGAGTGTCCTGTATCATAGATCTATTGCCATAGTATGATTGGAATAATATAGCACATTGTTGATGAATTGAATAGTGATTGTGCATAAAATATAGTCTTTTTGCAACTGCTTAAATTACCTACAAGCCGAAGAGTGCTTCTGTAGGCTTTGAACGTACTGGGCTCTCCTAACATTCAAGCCCATATGATTTATGGAGAGTTTGCCTGGCGACTGGCCAGTGGCGACTCAACTGTCACTTTAAATTGATATCTAGTTTCGTATAATATACCTATTTGCTATTGATTGCAGTACCTCCATAGTTACATGAATATCATTGGTTAAGTTATTAATTAGAGTTTTTTTGGTTTGAATATATACCCCTATTGTCTTTTGTTTTGTTATTAATATTGATGTAAACTATGGCCTGACCGGCCTGACATATATACGCTCTAGTTATTTAATACTTTTCTTGTGTGGTTGTGTCCGAGTGTGAGTTAGCTGCCTCTCGTGCAGTCGTAACATCCCCAAGACCCTAACTCTGCTCGTGACAACTACCACTGCTGCTTCTAAACTACTACTACTACTACTATTACTACACTACTACTACTGCTGCTTCTAAACTACTACTATTACTACACTACTACTACTGCTGCTTCTAAACTACTACTACTACTACTATTACTACACTACTACTACTGCTGCTGCTGCTACTACTACTACTTCTATACTACAACTACTACTAACTACACTACTACTACTAACTACTACTAACTACAACAACAAATCGATCGTTGGTAAAGAAAGAAAGTTACAGAAGCTCGTTTTTGCCCTCCACAAATGCCCCTCAACAAGACGTTACTGCTAGATGCGTGCCATAGTTTACTAAGGCTCCACGTCGTGTTACTTCATGTAATAAGCCTGATATTGAGTTACGGTACGTTTGTAATGATGCGTAAAATCCAAAACTGCCTTCAGTCAGCTGCGGGAAAGCGAGACTTTGCACGCTGAGTCAAACAAACGAAAAACGGACCTGGTTCAGTGTGCCTCCGGCCTTAATCTTAAGAGTTAACGAGGCTTCCAGTGCAATACGACAATTTAATGGCTCCACGCCACAACAAAAAAACCAATGTTAACCTTGGCTAAAACTAAAACGAAGGTCTCTTTCACTGCAAAATATGGAACAGCCTTGTGCCATTGCAACAGCAACAACAGAACCATCGCTGGTAAAAAGAGAAAGATACAGAAGATCGTTTTTGCCCTCCGCAATTCGTCACAACAAGACATTATAGCCAGATGTGTGCCAGATTTTGCCAAGGGTCCATGCCATGTTACTTCATGTAATTTGCGTAATATTTAATTATGATTAGGTTTATGTAATATTGCGTAAGAAGAAGTGTGTGCCATGTATCGCGGCTATAGAGCAAAATTGTTGTATCTCCAGGTTTATGAAATTGGGGGTTCATAAAGGCAATATTGTAATAATGACAAACTGCTTCTGGCAATTTTTTCGTTATTCCGCGATCTTTAACCAGTTCCAAGTTACAGAGAAGCAGTATTGGTGTATCTTCCTTAAAAATGAGATCACTGAGACCAATACTGTGGTGTTTCCGAGACAGCTTCCATTATTCATAAACCTGGAGATACAACAGTTTTGCTCTATGGACCCTTTTAATTTACCGTCCTCCATACCACGTGAGTGAGAGAGAGTTGCAGATGGTGAGAACAAGACTTTCTGTAAAGCGTCTGGAATAATTTTTTGGGACTGGGCACTACATAAATGATCTTCATTATTAATATTATTATTATTAGATTGAATGAAAGAAATTACTTGCCTTCATGCGCAGAACCGGTTTCAAAAGGGCCCCTATAATAATACTTCATTCTGCTAATCATTATGACACTCCTTTGTTTCGAAATTTTTTAAACACAATAGACGCACAATGGCCTGGTGGAAAATAATCACCCATCTGAAGAACAAAAATCTCACTTTAGCCGATTCCTCTCAGAAAAAACGACCATTTTCATCTATGACAAAATGAAACATTAAAGGTGGTAAAATTCACCCCTCTGAATAAATCATTGTATTCTGGAAAGTTTTTTTTTCAAATTCAGCTTTTAATTCAGACTTGAAAGTTTCAGTTTCACACTGATGCTGTTTTGAAGTATTCAGCGAAAGACACGCGGCCACTCTACTCTGCACAACATGCACGTGTTGGGGAAATGCTACCATGATGTATAATGCTGTATGGAACAAATCCGAAGGTCGTTAATGCAAGGACCTATCCATACAGTACGTGCGCTCGATTTGATCAATATTTTTACTCTCTCTCTCTCTCTCTCTCTCTCTCTTTCTCTCTCTCTCTCCCTCCCTCTCTCTCTCTCTCTCCGTTTTTCTATCTCTTTCTCTCTCTCACTTTCTAGCTCTCCCACTCTCTCTCTCTCTGTTTTCTCTCTTTCTCTCTCGCTCTTTCTCTCTCCCTCTTCCATTCTCTCTCTCTCTGTCTGTCTTTCTCTCTCCCTCTCTCTCTCTGCTCTCTCTCTCTCTCTCTCTCTCTCTTACTCTCTATTTTTCGCTCTCTCTCTCTCTCTCTCTCTCTCTGTGTCGCTCTTTCTCTCTCTCTCTCTCTTTCTTTCATGCTCGCTTTTCATACCTTTTGGCTTCAACTCACTCCGCCGTTCCCTTGTGCGAGCGTACAACCATCAGAATGCTGAGAGACCACTACACGAGGCTTGAAGTCTGAACAACTTTAAGCGGCGTTTTACGTGAACAAGTTGTCTTATTGCGATGAATACATTGCCTATCTGATATTCATATTAAGCTCCTGCAACATTTTGGTTAATTAAAAAAAAAAACGCAAACAAAACCAAACATTTGAATTCATGGCCGAAATATTAAGAAGCATATGTACTGTTACCTGAACTCTTCCACTTCCTATCAAACTTTCAAAGTACGCTTTTCTCACTCTGAGGTAACCTATATACTATATACCATTATAAATACATGTATAAATTTTGAGGATTTGTCATGAAAGTAGTTCTCTCACTCCTAATGTCTTTATGCATAAGTGTCATTCCAATCGGTTAAAAACTTTTGGAGATATGTGTTTGCGACGTGATGTTTTATGCGTTTTAGCCATTTTTTCCGACCAAACTTCAATCCTCATTTTCTCGAAAAGGCAAAACGGTGGTCTAAATGCAGGGTGCTCGCCTCTCATGTCAAGGGTCCCGGGTTCAAAACCCGGCCGGTGCAGGCATGTTGGAAGATTTGGGATTTTTCTCATATTTTCGTGTCCCTGATCCTATTGGGGAGTAGGATCGAGTACCTAGTCTTCTCGGATAAGGACGAAAAAATTCGGAGGGTCCGTGTGCACGTTGCGGACGTTAAAGATACCTTGGCGGAAATCGTAAAGAGCAGGCCGAACAGGCCGCTGCCCGGGCAAAATTAAATAAAAATTCATCCCCACCATTCTCCCCCCCCCTCCCTCCCTCCCTCACCCCCCCCCCCCGCCCCCCCCCAAAAACCCGCCGACCTGTGGCGACGACGTGCCTGCTCCAGTTGTAACTGGGCTGCAGTGGCACAAAGGCAAATTTCCCACATGGGATTAAAGAGTCATATAAAAATGTACATACATCAATATGGCGACGATTTTCATGTATAGTAAATTTACGACAGATTTCGGTGGGGAAATGACGGTGGGGGGGGGGGGTGGGTGGGAGGGGGTGTGAAGAATGGTTGTCGTTGCGATGCTAGCATTTATCAAGAAAGTTACTTTTTACTGTATATTGTTATAAATAAATGAAGAGATTAGTCCACGAACCAGGTTAGGTCACAATAGCTAGAAATAAAACAGCGCATATCAGTGGAGACGAGATAAAAAGGGTTACCTATTTATAGTGACATCATCCTTCTAAGTTCTATCGTTAATCAGCGCTGAAAGTTTGATTTGAAAGTGGGTCACACCAATCGTGGGTATAGAGCAAAATTGTTGTATCTCCAGGTATATGAATAATGGGAGCTGTCTCGGAAATACCACAATATTGCTCTCAATGATCTCAATTTTAAGGAAGATACAACAATTATACTGCTTCTCTGTAACTTGGAACTGGTTAAAGATTGCGGAATAACGAAAAAATTGCAAGAAGCAGTTTGTCATTATTACAGTATTGCCATTATGAACCCCAATTCATATCACTGGAGATACAACAATTTTGCTCGATATCCGCGCAATGCAAGAACAAGGTTACATCAACCACATTTTTTTTTTGTGGGGGGGGGGGGGGGGGGCTTTTTTCCTCAAAAACCACCCAAATGTGACTTAACCCCGGTCGTGAACTAACCTCTTCAAATGAATAAATTGTCACCGACAGCAAGGTGCAGAGAGAGAGTGAATGACCGAGTGCGTTCCGTTTTACTTTCAAATCTTGTACACGTACATCTTTCTTGTATATATTTTGAACAAGGCCGTTAGGTCTACAGTAACCTTAAACGTGAAACTTGTATATGGAACGGGATTGAATGACACAGTTATATATTGTTTAGATTTACGTCATGGGACTTTCGAACTGTTCAACGCGGCGGTTAAGCACAGTTATGGACTTTGTACACATTTTCGTGTGCAGCTGGTCTTTGTGCCTCGAACGCCCTTACAAAGTCCATAACAACTGTGCTTAACCACCACGTTGAACAGTTCGAATGTCCCATGGCGTCTTCGGTACATTTAAATATAGTAACTGTGTCATTCAATCCCGTTCCCTATTGGTTTCTTGCTTTCGCCCTTCAATAATTCATACTAACTCGATGACCTTCTTTGTAGCTTAGGCGTAGTTTCAGATGAACGTCTTGAATTTCAAAATTATCTCCCCATTGCTATCCCTTTTCATGATATTTCTACATCACTACATGTGGTTCCCGGCATTATCCGGGATAGACTTGTGAACCGGCGGTTCCACCTTCTCTCTCTTTCTTTTTGGTCTACAAAGCTTCCCATATTCAACTATACAGTCTTACTACAGATTTCATGGGCACCAGAGCACTACGCACTCATTTCTGGTCTACAGGGAAATTGCGCTCAGCGAATTGAACGCCTGTTAATACATCGTTTCTGTCAAGAATAGATTTAATTCATAAATGTTTCCACTGACTAAATTTTTGTGAGAGAGCAGTGAGTAATTTTTACAAACGTAATTATTGTGCGAGCCAGCATAACTTGGTCTCGTAAACAATTTGTTTTGAACAGTTTTTTTTTATAATAGATAGACAGAAGGTGTGGGGAAGGATAGACGGACAGCGTAGGTGTGCATGGCTGAGCACTTTTTATATCTCGTGTTTTGAACTAGGTTTAGTAGAGAGGGAAGGGGTGAGTAGGAATTAAATGTTATTGAGACTTCTGTTGACGTACAGAAAATACCGTGATCCAGAGTAAAAGCTCGGGGTTTTGAACATGTTAAGAATTTATTGCTATAAAATTACATTATATTGTATTGAGTGATTCGACCTTTGATGTCGACCCAAGGTCGTTGCGTAGGGCTGTTACTTAAAATAACTCAGTTCGGCAGCTGAGCTAGAAGTGGTTGCACCACTCACAATCCAGGAATTAGACGGTGAGCTGCAGATGCAGTCCAGTATTTAAGGCCATACAGAACTTAGTTCTGGGCCACATGTAGACAATCCATTTACGAGGTGGTCGGCGATAGTCCTCAGCCAGATGAGAGACATAGAGACGCAGTTGAGCAGTCCATTGTGAGGAGCCTGATTTAAAGCTCCAGAGCCTAAGCTACTTGGTTTGATATAAACCCACAGCGTTTACATCCAGCGCTCTCACTCCCAGTGAGGGCCGCATGGTGAGAGTCCATACTAATTTGTAATGATGAAAGTGAACCGTTCTACTTACTTTTGAAGACAGTTTCAGAGCTACCGCCAGACAACGCATGGTTGTACAAGCATTCTCCATGGCGTGTCTAGAGGAAATGTCCATATCATAACATGTCTCATTGAATTAATAGAATTTAAACTGTTATATCCGTCGCCACGTGCGCGGATTCTATTTGGCATATAACTCATATGACCTGCAAGTAGTTAGATTGAATACGTTAGTCTTTATAGAAAGCTGTAGTTTCATTAGTTAGATTCAGTTGCCTTTGAATTGATATTTATATTTATAATTATATTTGTTACATTAATTCCTGTAATTAAACTGCCCTACAGTTCTGCTAAAAATCAAAGCAATTGATTTATTTAGTTTTTAGAGTGCAAGTATTTTTTTTTTGTGTGTTCGTCGATTGTGGGAGCGGACCTCGAAAGAGTGTCAGTCGAAATATCCCCATCTAACCCACATCGCGACAGTTTCCACTGCGGTGGGCTTACTACAGGGAAGCAAAACAAAGATCAGTGTATTTTTCGTTTTTACAACTTTTTATTTAAAAATACCTGAAACTTGAATCAACACAATCGGTCGATACAAAAGCGATTGGGCTGGATTAGTTGTCTCTTTGGAAAATTAATTTTATAACTGTCATTTAGGCTGTAGCGTTGAGCAAAAAAAAAAAAAGAGCCAAGATTGTACCACAATGAATTACTCCCACCACTATTTTTTTTAAATAATATAATAAGATCCAGTAGCAACATAAAAATATATAAAAACAAGCAGAGAATGATACAGAAGATTGTTTTTGCCCTCCGTAATTCGCCTCAACATGACATTATAGCTGGCAATAATATGATGTTTCCATGCCATGTTACTTCCTGTAATACGCCCGTTATTGAGTTACGATATTAGACGTTTATGTAACAAACCGGAAAGAGCTAATGCAGTTAATCAGGGAGAGAAGATTACGATGGTGTGGACATTTATGGCGGATGGACAGAAACAGAACCGCGAGAAGCATACATGTGTACTAGAATGGAAATCAACTGCAGGACACAGAAGCAGAGGAAGACCACGCCTGACCTGGCAAGCAAACGTTGAAGAAGATCTAAAGTAAAGTCGCCCGCAAGCTCCTGGCACCAAGCAAAATATGATGCCCAGGATAGGTAGAATGCGCATATCCGCCATCTTGTTTGTCCGGACCCACGCTTCAACATGGCGATGGTGGCATTGATTTTGATTCGTTAGCTGATTTGCACTGTCAGCACTTAAGGCGTTGCGAACCAATCGGCGGCGAGTTTTAAATAAGTTCACTACAGTAAACAATGACACGTGTGTATACGCACATGGGAGACGTTCGGTCAATTCTCTCACTTCCTTTCCCTTGTTTATACAGATGATAGCTGACCAGCTTGGATCCATACTTTCCACCCCTGTCACAACTGTCAACTGCAATGCAACCAGCAGGCAATTTAACCCCTAAGACATATCTCGAAGTTACACTCGTCAGCTGATCCACCCGCCATCTTGTTTGGCGGAAGAACAAAACAAAAACACTCTGTGACGTCATGCGCATCCTACCTATAGAACTGGTTGGCGAAGGATGGCCCGATGCACCCCGCAGTGGCACTGGCGAAACTAAGTGCTAAGTAAGTAATGATGCCACAGATGTGTGTACCACTACATTATGCTCTTAAACGCTCTGTGAACGTGAATTTCCCTCGTGGGACACGTGGGGACACGGTTGTTCTAGGGGCAAGGTGCTCGCCTCTCATGCCGAAGGTACCGGGTTCAAATCCCCCGTCGGTGCAGGCATGTTGGAATTTTGGGATTTTTCTCATATTTTCCTGTCCCTGAGCCTATGGTAGGTAAGGTCAAGCACCTAGTCTTCTCGGATAAGTACGAACAATTCGTAGAGCCCATGTGCACGTTGCGCACGTTAAAGATACCTCGGCAGTTGGAAATCGAGAAGAGCAGGCTGAACAGGTCGCTGTCCGGGCAAAAATTAAATAAAAAACGTATCTCTACCACCACCACCCTTCAAAAAAAAAAAAAAAAACGCCGACGCCACACACACAGTGGCGACGACGTGTTTGCAGTGACACTAAGGCAAGTTTCCCAAATGTATACCAAAAAAAAATATATATATATATATATATACAAAGTGTTTGTGTTCTTATCTTACATTATCAACTGCTTCTTAAAAAAAAAAAAAAAATATTCAAATTTACAACAGTATCAAAACTATTCGAACCAATATTCCATACATGTCGCTATTCGAATATTCGAGATCTTGCGATGTCGAATACCCAAAACACAAACTACAAACAAAAACATTAACTTGTTTCTCTATCAATCACGAAACAAACATCCGGTGCATTCAGCCGCGTGTCCCTTCAAGCAGAAAATTTCTATAGCGTGACGTTACCGAGAGCCGGTAGGAGCGTGGGACATTTAACTGTTGAAGGATGTTGTTATGGGCACGTAGTGTAATTACAAAGCCAAATAGAGAAAATACTGAGTTGTGTTCACTATTCAGCTACAGCTTTCTATGTAAAACACTACGCTCCCCTAACCACAGCCAGTGTTGAAAAGACAGAAATGGCATTGTCGTCGATGGCGGTCAATACGCCATCACAGAGAAACCCAATCAATAGATTCAATCGATCTCAAGTCGTATCACGTCAAACTCCGCTGAACCACTGCAAAGCAGTCTTTAAGCCACAGCTCCTTCGAGGAACTAGACTGCTAAGCATAAGGCCCGGTGTCGCACTAAACCCCCCTTCCCTAAAAACAGCCCCCCCCCCGGTCATAATATTATGACCCCCGACCTTTTGTATAACAGAACGGTCCCCTGGTTTTGAACATTTAATTTATCATTAATGTGGAGATTCAGTCACTCATTCATGTTTTTCTCCTTGCCTGTTAGAAACTAAATTCAATTAAACAAAAAATCGGAAGCCGATGATAAGAAGTAGTAGAAAGTATACTACTAACATTTTTTTTTTACAGAAATTAGATGAAGTTTTTGGAATTATCCAGGATAAATCTGTGAACCCACCGTTTTATCTCTCTCTCTCTCTCTCTCTCTCTCTCTCTCTCTCTCTCTCTCTCTCTCTCTCTCTCTCTCTCTCTCTCTCTCTCTCTCTCTCTCTCTCTCTGGTCCACAAGGCTTCCCATATCCTACATAAACCTGTGAACGTTCTATCTCTCTCTTTCTCTTTTTGGTCATTAAAGCTTCCCATATTCTACAGTCTTACTACAGAGTCCATGCGCTCCAGAGCACTAAGCACTCATTTCTGATAAGGAAATTGTGCGCACGGAAATGAATGCGTATTCGATGCGATGGGCTTACTACAGGGAACCTAAACAAAGATCACTGTATTTTTACATTTTACAACTTTTTTTTTTTTTAAATACCTGAAACGCGAATAAACACAATCGGTCCATACAAAAGCGATTGGGCTGGATTAGTTGATACTAAAGAAAATCAATCTGATAATTTTTAAAACTGTCATTTAGGTTGTAGCGTAGAGCAAAAAAAAAAAAAAAAACAAATGGTCAAAATTGCACCACAATGAATTACTCCCACCACTTTTTTTTTTAAATAAGATGTTTGGGGCTTTTCGTCATAGAAGGGGCCTTTTTTTCATATTACGACCATACTATAATGGCACATCGGCACTGGGAGCCGCCGGGCACCGTAATTGTAGTCGTTGCCATCCCCTGTAAATCCTGCAAATGTGGTGTTGGGTGCAATGCTGCCATGTGTTGTTGTGTGTGCACTTGACAAGACTAGATTAACTCTGGCACCGGGCGTGACTGGAAGCAATTAGTCCAAACGGCCGTGGTGAGCATCGCTACGCGCTTTGCAACCTCCACTCAAATTCTTTCTAAACTCAGAAGTGATTTTCAAATTGTTTTTCTAATTACGGAGAGTTTTTGGTGTTTTTTTTTTCAAAAACCGGGTACGTCAGCCTTTGCATGACTTGTGGCTCCTATTAAATAGTCATTCATAGTCACTGGACTGACCTTTACCCTCAAACCTGACAGGAATTTCCCTTTTCTTGTAGAAAATATTATTTCTCATGTCTTTCCCCATCAATGTTCCCTCCCAAATGTGCATACATGCGCAGGCACATGCGTTTTGCGACATGCGCAAAAAAAGAAATTCATGTGTGCACAAAAAGTTGCCGCCCTAAAATAATGTGGAAATCACGTCGTAGAATGCAGTCATACTACTTATACTGAAACATGCCAACACAGTTTTATTAGTCATGATGGACGGGCTCGCAATGCCAAGATTATCTTGAGAGCAAGTTCAAGCATTCAGTGCACACATGCTTCTGTCACTGGGGAAAAAACAATTGCACAGTGTATGAGTTTTGTGCACGCTGACTACTAAAAACTGGGAGGGGAACATTGATGATTGATGTCAATACACTAAGCCAGGCGCGGATGGTAGGCGGGCGCCTCTGCTATAGTCTCCATGTGTCCTATCATTCTGTTCTATTTCTGTCTATTTTCTTGCTTCTTCCAGAGAGTATGTATTTATAGAGAGATCTCACTTCCGCCAAATCGCGAAACTAGGTCGCTGCAGTTAACAAGAATTGAAAGAGACAACGTTCACCAAAGATAGTGTGCATATCTGTTTACTGTGGTTTGTTCATAATTATTTTTGGGGCTGACTGAAACTATTTAGAGCCGTTTGTAAACTCTTGCGCTCTGTAAAATGCACACACGGGTATTGTTTACCGCAACGACCTACTTTCCGCTCCATGCTAACAATGGTTTCGCGGAGCCTCCCGGGTCTGGCAGTGTAAATCGACCAATACTGAAACCTCTCTATACACACTAACTCTCTGGTTCTTCCTAGCACAGTATGGGTCGTTATCGTGACAACTTTCTTTCTCCATACTCAAACTCAAACTATAGCAGGCATGGGCAATCTTTCATACAATATACGGACCAGGCCTGAAAAATGTGAGAATATTGAGGGCGGGGTACCCTCATCTCATTTAAAGCCATTTTATAAGTGACAATAATAATCTCTATTTGGATGTCGATTTTTGAAGAAAAAGAATGTTTGTTTGACTTGGGGTGCCTGTGCGTGTTACATTTATTATTTTTCTTTTAGCTCAGTGATCGATGTGTACAGCAATTTTCAATCAACCTATGGGGCCCGCCAAAATTGCTTGGCGGAGCGGATGGGGCCGAAGGTTGCCATGTCGTGACCTTAGTTCTTGTTTGTTTTATCTCCATTTTCTGAAAAAACTGGAGATCTTTTAGTATGTAGAAGAGGTATAACAAATGCACACTTTTACACTTGATTAAAAATGCGTTGTGGCACTTATCAAGCTGTTTCACAGTTCCGATTCATTCCAACTCCTTATCATGATAACTAAAGCTGCAAACGTTTAACATGGAATTTCTCGGTTACGCAAAAAGTGGAGTTGGAACTAACTAGAACTAAGCTGTGATGTCTGGCCTAAACACAAAACGATCCTGTAAAAACCAGGGACGTTGGCAGGTTCTGCAACAGAAATAAGAAACCTGCCAACACAAAACGCAACACAAGGCCAGCAAAGCCGATACGACTGGTCAAGGCTAGGTACGGCCCTAGGCTGATGCCCTCCAGAAACAAAGGTCTTCGGTACGACGAGCAGTAACATTACACCAAAGATCTTAAAATAGTATTAACCGGTTAATACTATTTTAAGATCTTTGCAATACACAAAGGTGTCAGACAAGAGATAAACATGAGAAATTAACACCACTGACGCAATTTTGGAAAGTAAAATAAAGACCAATTTCCGGTGCGTTCAAGCTAAGGATACTGATAACTATTTGCGATCATGTTAATGATACAGTTTTGAATTATACATTTCTTCCAATGGAGTTTGAGTTCGAGTTTGAGTTTAACGGCGCATCGGCATTATAACAGCCACTTTGCGTCTGTCACTTTTTTTTTTTTTTCGTTATCTCACTCTGGCTAGGTTTCAGCCCTCAGATTCCTGATCAAATAAAAGTGAAGTTAAAAATGTGGCGTGAAAAAAGACCCGTGCCGTAAAGAATGTCTAAAAAATTAACTCTGTAATTATGACAAAATCTCTCCAGTGGCGTAAGAGTGGTGGAAGCTATTCACCACCTGGCATGAAAGAAAGAAAAACAGAATAACGGAAAGAATGGATGAAAGAAAGAGAAACGGAAACACTGAAAGAAAGAAAGAAGAATGAAAGAGAGAAAAAGAAGCAAGCAAACAATAACGAGAAGAAAAAATGAAAGAAAGAAAGAATGAAAAAAAGAAGCAAACAAACAAACAAACAATAACGAGAAGAAAGAAAGAAGGAACATGCCCATAAATTACCGTCTTTTTCCTTATCACGGCTGAACACTTGTTTCCCTACCACAAAACACCGTATAGCGTGCGAAGCCCCGCCCACTGCTGACATACACGGAAATGAAGAGATGGACAATCAGACAATACCAGGAAATGAATTAAGTAAATCAGTTTTCCCAGACGGTGGGGATCCACTGGTTCGTAAAAATTAATTACAGTCCTGCAAGGGACGACAGCACTGCACAGAACATAGGGGTGTAGGCACCGGACAAAATGAGGCACGAAGGACGACGGTATTGCACAGAACATAGGGGTGTTGGCACCGGACAAAATGAGGCACGAAGGACGACGGTATTGCACAGAACATAGGGGTGTTGGCACCGGACAAAATGAGGCACGAAGGACGACGGTATTGCACAGAACATAGGGGTGTTGGCACCGGACAAAATGAGGCACGAAGGACGACGGTATTGCACAGAACATAGGGGTGTTGGCACCGCACACAATGAGGCACGAAGGACGACGGTATTGCACAGAACATAGGGGTGTTGGCACCGCACAAAATGAGGCACGAAGGACGACGGTATTGCACAGAACATAGGGGTGTTGGCACCGCACACAATGAGGCACGAAGGACGATGGTATTGCACAGAACATAGGGGTGTTGGCACCGCACAAAATGAGGCACGAAGGACGACGGTATTGCACAGAACATAGGGGTGTTGGCACCGCACAAAATGAGGCACGAAGGACGACGGTACAAAATACGCCCCCCCCCCCTCCCCGAGATAACTTCAGACTTCTCTCTCTCATTTCTCAACTCCTCATAATGGTCTTCGTATGCCGTGTTTGATGTTTTTGAAATAAAGAAACAAAAAAACTTAAGATGAAGTTGTTGTTTTTTTCCCCGCATGTGATGAACTCTGACCCGCTGCAAAAACTAAAGACTACAAAAAAAAAAAAAAAAATACAACCTCAAAATACTAGAAATCACCATTTCCTGAAAAAAAAACATGGGGAAAAATCTTCCCTGATTTCCTCCTGTGTACAAGCTTGGCTTATCAGCCTTGACTCTGCCAAACCAAGATTTGAATAAAAACAAAAAAAAGTCACCGGTGTTGCAGTCACAAAATATTAGAAAATCACCATTTCTTCCAGAAAACAAAAATGGCCGCCAAAAAGATATTTTGTTTCTACTACCCCCTCCCCCTCCATCTCCCCCTCCCCCCCCCCGCCCGTTTTTTGCCAACTATAGATCTTTATTTAAGGAGGATCGCTGCCTTTGGTATAAATTACATCTCACTCTCCTTGTTTCTTTTTTGCTTCTTTCATTATTATTGGCGTTTTTCTCCCTGTCCTTGCTTTCTTCGCCCTCAGACGGGTTCCCCAGTGGGCTGTCTTCGCCCTCAGACGAGTTCCCCAGTGGGCTGTCTTCGCCCTCAGACGAGTTCCCCAGTGGGCTGTCTTCGCCCTCAGACGAGTTCCCCAGTGGGCTGTCTTCGCCCTCAGACGAGTTCCCCAGTGGGCTGTCTTCGCCCTCAGACGAGTTCCCCAGTGGGCTGTCTTCGCCCTCAGACGAGTTCCCCAGTGGGCTGTCTTCGCCCTCAGACGAGTTCCCCAGTGGGCTATCTTCGCCCTCAGACGAGTTCCCCAGTGGGCTGTCTTCGCCCTCAGACGAGTTCCCCAGTGGGCTGTCTTCGCCCTCAGACGAGTTCCCCAGTGGGCTATCTTCGCCCTCAGACGAGTTCCCCAGTGGGCTGTCTTCGCCCTCAGACGAGTTCCCCAGTGGGCTGTCTTCGCCCTCAGACGAGTTCCCCAGTGGGCTGTCTTCGCCCTCAGACGAGTTCCCCAGTGGGCTGTCTTCGCCCTCAGACGAGTTCCCCAGTGGGCTGTCTTCGCCCTCAGACGAGTTCCCCAGTGGGCTGTCTTCGCCCTCAGACGAGTTCCCCAGTGGGCTGTCTTCGCCCTCAGACGAGTTCCCCAGTGGGCTATCTTCGCCCTCAGACGAGTTCCCCAGTGGGCTGTCTTCGCCCTCAGACGAGTTCCCCAGTGGGCTGTCTTCGCCCTCAGACGAGTTCCCCAGTGGGCTATCTTCGCCCTCAGACGAGTTCCCCAGTGGGCTGTCTTCGCCCTCAGACGAGTTCCCCAGTGGGCTGTCTTCGCCCTCAGACGAGTTCCCCAGTGGGCTGTCTTCGCCCTGGTCTTGCTCTTGTTTTTCCTTGCCCCCCCCCCCTCTCTCCCCCTCCCTTCTTCTGGCCCTTTTGTTTTGTTCTATGCTGGCGGCATAGCAAAGACGAGAGGGATAGAGTGTGACCGAGTTCCCTACTGTGGAAGGGAAGGGGGGAGAGGAGGGGAGGAGTGGCTTTGATACACCATCACAGTATCAGAATTAATTATTTTGGTTTCTGCCCCTTGGCAACCCTCCCGCTCCCCCCCCCCCCCCTTCAAGATTGGTTCATAAGTCTAGTCCCTGCGAATGCGAAACTAAAGTTTGGAAAACAAAACAAAAAAAAACAAGAAAGGCTGTAATCAGAAAATAATTAGAAATCACCCTTTAAGTTGCAGGACGGAAGCTGCTGACTTTCATGGTTCAAAATTCGATTTTCTCACTTTTACATGTTTCTGGTAACCATGGTTCTTTTTCCCTTAGGGTTTTCAGACCTGTTGTACATCCCCTTAGAATGACATGGTTCGATCTCCACGTTTTGACTGAACCGAGTTACACACTACACACTACTTCTACAGGCCTTCTCCATTGTGTGTCAAAGTATCAAGTGGATTCGGCGTGCAATTTGTAAGTATTACGAAAAATACAAAAATTCTTTGCGCAAAGAGCTATGAGCATATGAAACTTCAATTCCCCGATTTCTCTCTCTCTCTCTCTCCCTCTCTCTCTCTCTCTCTCTCTCTCTCTCCTCTCTCTCTCTCTCTCTCTCTCTCTTCGAGTCTGCTTCAGATCTCATGCCCGCCAGGGCTATTACATCCACTTCAAGGCAGGAACCAACTGCACCAAATTGATCCCCCGTCAAATGCAGTCTCCCATGAGCTGGGCTTCTCAAAGAGAGAAGGAAAAAGGGTCACTGTATTTTACTGCCATAGCACCATATCAAAACAACAGCCCGCGAGATGAGGTGTCTCAGAAAAACAATGAGGGTCACACGGCGAGACAAGATCAGATCAGAAACGAAGTCATCATAGACAACGCAGGGACTGTGAGCCCTGTCTGGAACATAATAATAGAAAAACAACAGCTGTAGTGGTTTGGTCACCTCATGAGGCTTCCGAGCGAACAGCCAGCACACAGAGCTTACAACATGAAAAGGCATGGATCCAGAAGAAAGGGGTGTCCCAGGAAAAGATGGATAGACGGTGTCACTGAAACAACTGAAAGGATCAACCTAGCCATGGCAGACGCTACCCATTAGACCAAGGGTCACCAAACTACGGGATCCGGCCCGCGACGTCAGTTCATCCTGCCCGCCATGGTACTTGATTTTGCTTGATTAAAACCAGGCATATCTAGAGCTACGGGATAGACAAACTGCTTATGCGACCCGCACGTGTAAGTCTGTCAGTTATCCGGCCCTCTGTGAAAAAAGTTCACATATTTTCCCATCCCTGATCCTATGTTTGGTAGGATAGAGCACTGTCTCCTCGGCTAAGAACCAAGAAATCGGAGGGCCCGTGTGCATGTTGTGCACGCTAAAGATACCTTGGCAGTTGGAAATCGAGAAGAAAATGAACAAGCCGCTGCCCGGGCCAAAATTAAACAAAATTTACTACTAACCCCCCCCCCCCCCCCCAAATTGACGACCGACCCTGCACTGTGGCCACAACGTGTCTGCTCCAGTTGTAACTGGGCTGCAATGACAGAAAGGCAAATTTCCCAAATGCCATTAAACAAGTAGGCCTATACAAAATACAAAAATACAAATACAAAACTGAATTATATACACAACAGGTCGATACGAAGAAGAATGGGTTAGATTTCTTGACACTTAGGAAAACGGATTTTATAATCTTTGAAACTGTCATTCAGGCCGTTGCCTTGAGGAGGGGAAAATGCACCAGAATGAATTACTCCTGCCACTGTAACGACACCCCGGAAAGGCCATAATGGAAAAATCAATAGATTGATAGTCTGATCCATTGTGGCTCCCATGTGTGTACCCGGTCTTTCGTGAACTGTCACACTCAGCCCCATCCATCCTGCCTCCCATGCGAACTTTTGCCTTCATGAACTGTCACCAGAGAGTATAGATGTATAGAGGGGGTTCACGATTAGTCGCTTTGCACTGCTAGACACGGGAGGCGCCGCGATACCATTGTTAGCATGGCGCAGAAGGTAGGTCGTTGTGGTAAACAATATCCGTTTGTGCATTTCCACGGGGCGTAAGAGCTTACAAACAGTTTCAACTAGTTTCAATCAGCCCAAAAATATAAACAAACCACAGTAAACAGATATGCACACTATCTTTGATGAAGAAGGTCTCTTTCAATTCTTCAATTTCTTGTTTACCGCAGCGGCCTAGTTTCGCGATTTGGCGGAAGTGAACCCTCTCTATACATCTGTACCCTCTGGTCACACTCAGTCCCATCCATCCTGGCTCCCATGCGAACTTTTGTCTTTGTGAACTGTCACAAAGTCCGACCTATCCAAGCTCCCATGTGTATTTTGGCTTTCATAAACAACACACTAAGTCCCGCCTATCCTGGCTCCCATGTGTACTTTGGCTTTCGTGAATTTCACACTAAATCCGACCCATCCTGGCTCCCATGTATACTTTATCTTTCCATAACTGCAAACTATTTCCGACCCATCCTGGCTCCCATGTATACTTTGTCTTTAGTGAACTTCACACGACGCCCGACCCATCCTGGCTCCCATGTGTACTCCCGTCTTCCGTGAATTGTCAATACTTGCTGGGCACCCGACAACTCAAGCAATAGGAATCGATACAAAGATAACAGACAATTAATACACCCAGGTATGGTGAACTTCGACACTTTCCAGTAGCTCGAATACATCACCGAAATGTTACGGTAAAAGGCTATATGTGGTAATCTATGTCAAATGCACATTTACTCTAGTTCTTGTCAGGCCTTGTAAGCTAAGAACTGGACACAATAGACTCCGGCAACATCTTTACTAAAAAAAATTCAGGGTTGGAGAAACTGAGACATGCCCATGTGGAAATTGCCCAGAGAATGCAGAACATGTCCTCCAACAATACCCAATAAAAGCAGGCAACAGAGGGAAAACAGCTGGCCCCGAGGTGCGGCACTACACACTAAGCTATTATGGGACAGCAGAGGATCTCGGGAGCACAGCGTCCTTCATAAAGGCTACCGGCCTCCTGATATAAACAGTCTGACACGAAGTACGCAGAAGCAGAAGAAGAAGTCAGGCCTTGTCTGTCCACTGCAAGATGTAACCCCCCCCCCCCCGCCCAACCCATCTGGAGAAAGCACGTCGATACGATATAACGGCCAAATCGTGTAAGAAAGAAGCAAGACAATAGACAGAATGTAACAGAATGATAGGACAGAAGGAGACACTACCAGATGTGCCCACCAATCACCCCGCCCACACAATGGACAAGGCCTGCAGGAGTAATGTGTAGTGTGTAGCTCAGTTCTGCCAAAACAAAGTGGGAAGATAAAACCTTGTCGTTCTAAGGTGACGCCCTGAAAACATGTGAAGTTCTACTTTTGGCATGTGCGGTGTTCTGTCCATTACACGGCACATGTATTTTGTATGTTGAGGGAGACAAAGAGAAAGAGCAGCGAGAGAGAATGAAGAACTAGAGAAAGAGATAGAAGCTAGAGAGAGACTGAAAAAGACTGAGAGACAGTGAGGAGAGAGAAAGAGACAGAGAGAGAGAGAGAGAGAGAGAGACTAAGAGAGGTGGGTAGAGAGAGAGAGACATACAAGTTCCCCATACAAGTTGGTTTAGAGGCAAGGTGCTTGCCTCTCCTTCCTGAGGTACCGAATTCGATCCCTGGTCGGTGATGACATGTTGGAATTTTTTTTTTATTTTTTTTTTGGAGGGGGGGGGGCGGAGGGGGTATTCCTGTCCCTGATCCTATGTTAGGTAGGATTGAGCACCTAGTCTTCTCGGATAAGGACCAAAAACTCGGACGGCCCGTGTGCACGTTAAAGATACCTTGGCAGTTGAAAGTCGAGAAGAGCAGGCCGAACAAGGCTGCTGCCAGGGCAAAATTCTAAAAAAAAAAAAACTAATCCCTACCACAAAAACACACAGAAACAAGAACGAGAAAAATAGAAACAAGAAAAGTGAGGTGTAAATGCCAAGAGCAGCGGAACCTCCGAAAGTAAAGATCTAAACACAACCCTTCGTATTTTGCCTTCTCGTCTTTACCTTGAAAACATCGACTGCTTGGAAGGAATCAATAGCTTATAAACGCAGAACACACAAGATCAAGAGAGACAGTTACATCCACCCTGGCCCCACTGTCTGTACAAACAGCCAGATCCATCCTGGCTTCAATGTCGACATAAGAACGCTGTAGCCCCGTCCTGTCAGTTCCTAAATGTCAGGGCTATGATTAGACCAGCGGCTCTAAACTTCGGTGGGGGGGGGGGTGGGGCGTGTTGGAGAGAGGGGAGATGATTGGGACGAGGGGAGAGGGGAAGAATGGAGAGAAAGGGGAAGAGTGAGAGAAGAGCGAAAGACAAATTGTGAAAGACCGTGAAGAGAGTGAGATTGAGAGAGGGGAAAATAGAAAGGGGGAGCAAATAGCAAGAGAGAGGGTGAGAGACTGTGAGGGAGACAAAGAGAAAGAGCAGCGAGAGTGAATGAAGAACTAGAGAAAGAGCTAGAAGCTAGAGAGAGACTGAAAAAGACTGAGAGAGAGTGAGGAGAGAGAAAGAGACACAGAGAGAGAGAGAGACTAAGAGAGGTGGGTAGAGAGAGAGACAAGGAGACAAATGGAGAAAGATAAAGAGTGAGAGATGAGGCAGAAGAGAAAAATGAGTAGAGAACGAGAGGACCAGAAAGAGATTCTGGGATAAAATAACCTGGACCTTTATTTTAATTATCCCACAGGGTGCATAAAAAGTCCTACCGACATTTTCAAATCGAATCTTCGTTCATCCAGACTGTTCCGTCAATGTTTTTTGGTTTAACTTTTGAACCCCTCCCCCTGAAATGCCAAAGGTTAATAAAGCCATGAAACATGTAGGCCTACATGTTTGTGGGGAGACCAGTTTTCACAAAAGGTTGAAAACCACTAGATTAGCCGATAGGAATACAGAGAGAGATTACACACACACTGACACAGTGTCAGGGTCGATTACGGCTGGCTGGCGCTTCCACTGAAACACGTACGAAATAGGACAGAATTTGTACATTACATCACACGGAGACGCTACATAACCATACACTGTAGGGTTTCCAAAGTGCGTGAAGGGTGGATAATAATTTCTTGTAATTAAGTTCTCTCGGTAGTTCTCGATTTTTTTTGTTTTTTCTAGGTTCAATTTAATTTTGTTTTTTTGTTGTTGTTTTTCAAATTTGTAAACTTTTTTTGCAGAGAAATATCACAATATTAATTACTACACAAAAGCTACGTTAAGAACAAAATATACCTAAAATGAACGAGCAAGATGAAAGACAGAATACAACAAAAATGACAGGACAGTAGAGGAGACCCTAACAGAAGCGTCCACCAACTACCCGAAACGAAATCAGAGGTTAGAGGTTGGAGAGGGCACGTCGACGCGACAAAAGGGCCATTCTGTGCTGGGAAGAATCCAGGCGACAGGCAGAATGAAAGGGGACGTTCAAATGTAATCTTACGCCTCGGAGGGGGGTGGGGGGGGGGGTGTTTGGCTCCTGTAAGAAAAGTGTAAGAAGGGGGGGGGGGGGGTCTTGAACCAATGTAATATTACACTTTGGTGAGGTGAGAATATAAAAAGGAATAATTTTAAAAAAGCCCCTGTTTTTAGAACTATCTTTGACATTTATATATGATGAAAAACCCCTTTGTTAATGATAACTAATTTAAGGCAGTTTTGACATTAACTTTGCCATGAGTCTCATTTTTAAGAAACTAGTACGTGTGCAATGTATAATTATTACATGTATTATTGTAATATTACGGGATTTGGGGCGGGGGCGGGGGGGGGGAGAAGCAAATGTAAGAAAAGTGTAAGAAGGGGGGGGGGGTCAAAAAGTCCCAAAAAAGGTGTAAGATTATATTTGAACGTCCCCAAAGCTGTCATAATATTGTAATTTATAGTCACCCAGAACTGAAACATACTTTACAGATTTAACCAGGCACAGCCGAGAGAAGACCTACTCCAGACAGTCCGTGACAATAATATTATTTCGCATTTATGAAGCGTTCCCTCCTGTTAACGACCAGGGCTCTAAGCCAGCGGTTCCCAACCTTTTCTATACCCCACACCCTTAGAAAACTTCTGATATATTCCCGCACCATCCACAAAAGTAACATCTGGTTTGAAAATGACATGTATACACTGTAATTTCAAGATGTCCAAATCCAAGGGTTCGCACCCCCTGAAATATCGCCTCGCAGTCGCACCCACGGCTGGGAACTCCTGCTCTAAGCGCTTCACAAGGTTTAGTTGACTCCTACACAGGGTTACACACCCACACACAAATAACTTTTGTTATATATCCATATATAATAAGAGGTAAATTATTTCCCTTACTACGTAATTAAGTATAGGTCTAACCAAGTAATCACACAACGAATAAGACGTAAATTATTTCCCTTACTACGTAATTAAGTATAGGTCTAACCAAGTAATCACACAACGAATAAGAGGTCAATTATTTCCCTTTCTACGTAATTAAGTCTAGGTCTAACCAAGGGCAGTAAGTAAGTAAGTACATGTATGCATAATTTCCCTTGATTATATATATGGATATATAACAACTTTATTCAGTAAATTAAAAAAAAAAAACGGAAACAAAAAAGATGTATGGACATTCAGAGTCAAAAAGATGGTTCTTTAAATTATGTTTAAGAGCCACCATCCCGCGACTCAGTCATGACTGTGTCCATGTCCACGTAATTTATCGTCAAAAACGGAGGCAGTGGACAAACTTGCATTATTTTTGGTCGCATAGCCACTTGTTATAGTGCTACTAAGAGCGTCTAAGTGTGTGAAACTGAGAGTATGTATGGATGAGAGTGCGTGTTTTAGTATGAGATTTGGAAAGTGTATGCATGAATCATTGATGCAATGTACAGCGCATTGAGTCATAATTTTATTAGAAATGCGCTACAGAAATTCTATTTATTATTATTTATTATTAATTTATCGTCAAAAATGGAAGCAGTGGACAAACTTTCATTATTTTTGGTCGCATAGCCACTTGTTATGGTGCCACTGCGATAAAGAAAAAATAAAAAATAGCCAGTTTTCCCACAACGTTTGAAGTTATAATTCCACGATAAGTGACGTCAATCAAGGCCTATCATAGCGATAGCTAAACTGTGAACAAAATTCAATATTTTCCCTGCTGGCTTTGTCAAGTACGGTAATGTTCATGACTTCTGCGCGTTCGCCGCTAGGTGGTGGTGCCAAATCTGTGCATGCAAAAAGCGCTAGCCGTCTCATCTTATTCCATCTAGTATCTTTGAACCAAAAAATAAAGGAGAAATGACACATAGCAGGGGTGGCTAAAAAGAGCCACATGCGGCTCTTTAGTCATCAATATGCGGCTCGCGGAAATATTGGCTGAGCAGAGTTGGGGTTTTTTTTCATCACAGTTAATATAAATTTTATATTTTCTTAAATGTTCCTGTAGTTCGTTATATTTAATGCGTTCAGTATGGTTAAAACAATCATGCTCAAGACTTTGAAAATATTTGGTGTCCGCACTTTGTGATTGCTGAAATTAATACAAATCAACAGTTTAAAAAACTGCACACATGAGCAAATATTGTTGTGTATTTCTTAACATTCATACAACATTTTTGTAACAAAATGTAATAAAAACATGTCTGGGTAAATTCTGTTGATATCTTGTGGCACTCGAACATCTGAAGTTTATCGTGTATGGTCATACGTTAAGTATTAACCAAGTTTGGCCACCTTTGATATAGGTTCGGCAACAACTCGCGACGTTAGTTCTCGCTTGTTCCAACTTCGCTTTTTGCTTGTAACTGAGAAATTCGACGTTGAACGTTTGCCGCTTTAGTATTTTGATGAGTCAGAACAAATCGGAACTGTGAAACAGCCTGATAAGTGCTGCAACGCATTTTAAACAAGTGTCAAAGTGTTGCATTTGTTATACCTCTTCTAGATACCGTACCAAAAGATCTCCACTTTCTCAGAAAATGGAGATAAACAAGAACTAAGGTCGCCAGTTGGCCATACTGTATCTCCCACGAAAATTTCCACCAAAAAAAAATGGCCTTGGCAGGCTCCCAGTGTTAATAACAAGGCTAGAGTGCTGATTACGGCTTGTGACCTGTTACCGATACCACGGACATCAATGCCAACAGTGTGAATAAGCCTGACCTGTCATTGGCTGGATAATGAATTAATATTACGAGATACGGTATACTATTATTTATGTGTCATGATGGTTGCGGTGGTTCATAAGATTGTGTTTATAGAGAACCTGATGTCACAGGCGGACAGACAAGCAGACAGGCCTGCAGGCAGACAGGCAGCTAGAAAGACAGATAGATAACCCTTTTTTTTTTAACTAGAAGAAAAACCCAGCTTTGCCCCGGGATAATCTCTCTCTCTCTTTCTCTCTCCCTCCCTCTTTCCCTCCCCCTCTCTCTCCCTCTCTCTTTCCCTCTCCTCTAGAGCTCCCCCTCTCCTTCTCTCTCTCCCCCTCTCTCTCACACCCGCTCTCTCGCTCCCTCTCTCCCTAAAGTGTTGTGTTAAACCGTGCATAGTTTCACCATCAGAACCCACTTGAACCACGACCCCCCCCCCCCCCACGTTTCCTCATTTTGAAACACATGCATGTAAAATACCGAAACTCGGAAGCCAAGCCAGGATGAAAAAAACAACAGTAACAAACAGTCTGGTATGGAAACCTTTAGAAACAGACAGTACAAACCCGTCCTTCCTGGCTCGTCACGCTATTTGCCAGAGACACCATTAAAAATGTTTACTTTCAAAATTTGATAGAAAAATAACAACCAATAAGAGCCAACACTGTATAGAGATAGCGAAACCTGTCAAGGTTTTGGCCAGAAACACCATCAAAAGTACATGTACATTAATTTACTTTCAGAATTTGACACAAAAATAACAACCAATGACATACAATGTGATATAATGTAAGCTTTCGAGACGCAGCCAAAAAAAAAAAGTCCCTCCTGGCCTATCAAACCATTTGCCAGCGAAATCACCAAAGCAACCACATGAAGACCACAAGGGAAAAACGTCAGCTGTCACAAAATTATGCGAGTTTTAAGGTAACCTCCCTCAACTCTTAGCTAATATCTTTAGCTTTGTTCCTCTCATATCGATAAAGTGAAAAACAAAAGTTGTCCAGCCACAGGGGCAAATTTAGGTAAGACATCTTCTTTTCAACCTATGGACTTGCGAACTTTAAAATGGGAATTTCTCCAAACTTTCATTTTGTGATATCTGACATTTTTCCCCTGCAGTCTTCATATACTTTCACACTGAAAATCTAAGTGAGCCCTCCCCTCTTCAAACAATACAGATGTACTGACTAAGGTTATCAAATTTTAAAAAAAGAGAGGAACCGTAACAAAGTGTGGTGTAGAACTCAGAATAGTTTCATCCTCGGAAGATGCATGGACCCCTACCTCCGCACCACCCTATCTTCCCTGTTATCAATCTATTTGCCAGAGTCATCATCAAAAATATTTACTTTCAAACTTTGAGAGAGAAGAAAGAACAACCATTAAGAGACAATATTGTATGTAACCTTTACAGACTGCAAAAATTCCGTCCTTCCTGGCCTAGCAAGCTACGTGGTGTATTTGCCAGAGACACCATCAAAAGTACATGTAGTTACCGATTTTGAGAGAAAAGTAACAACCACCAACACTAACTGACAATGTGATACACAGGTAACCTTTCGAGATGTAGAAAAAAAAAAAAAAAAACTTTCCCTGGCTTATCAGACTTTTTACCAGAGACACCATCAAAGCCACATTTATTTTTTTTTAAGAATTTGAAATAAAATAACAACCAACAACCAAAAAAAAAAAAAAGTCCTTCCTGACCTATCAAGCTATTTGAATTTGCCAGAGACACCACCAAAAGTAGATTTATTTTCAGAATTTGAAAGAAAAATAACAACCACTAATAGACAATGTTGCACATGTGTCACCTTTCGAGACGCAGAAAAAGTCCTTCCTGGCCTATCAAGCTATTTGACTTTGCCAGAGACACCACCAAAAAGTACATTTATTTTCAGAATTTGAAAGAAAAATAACAACCACTAACACACAATGTGGGGGTTATTTAACCTTTCGATAGCGCAGCCAAAAAAAAAAAAAGGGGGACCGGGAAAAAAGACCTTCCTGGCCTATCCAGCTGTTTGCCAGAGGCACCAACAAAAGTAAATTTACTTTCAAAATTTGAAAGAAAAATAACAATCAATAACACACAACATAACCTTTCGAGACGCAGCAACAAAAAAAAGTCGCCTTTCCTGGCCTATCAAGATGTTTGACACAGACACCATCTAAAGTTTTTACTTTCAGAATAATTTGAGAGACAATAACAGACAATGTGGAGGTATGTAAACGTACCAAATTGGGCCAAACTGGTCTATCAAACTATTGCTAGAGATCGGTTATCTCGGACATATCTTTGCCAATGACAGATCAAAAGTGCAGAATTTGAGAGATAAATAATAACCAATGACAGACAATGTGGCAGGATGTAACCTTTCGAGGCACAGCCAAACACAACAACAACAAAAGTCCTTCCTGGCCTATCAAGCTGTTTGCCGGAGAAACCATCAAAGCCACATTACTTTCACTCTCAGCCTCCCAAGGAGTTTGATCAAGATGCTCGCCGACAAAAGATTGATTTTTTTCTCCTTTTCTCTTCTTTTTTCTCTCTGGATCCCAGCGTGCTGAGCTCGCTGGCCGCAAGCGCATTCATTGGCTCTGTCTACAGCTATTTACTGCGTTTCATCACGGCTGATACTTCGACCAATCTGCTGCGCTACGGAAATAAAGACCCCAGCCTAACCTATAAATACACCGTTCTGGGTCAAATTCACTTTTGAAACACTATTTCAAGGAGCGGCTTGCACTCCTGATCGCTCTATATCAGTGATGATTTTTTTTTTTTATGGAAGTGCATGGGTGGGGAAGAAATTCCTTATAGTATGTACCCTGTATAATTAGGGAACTAGTCCTTTCCATAAAGCAAGACAAGACAAGATAGAGGGCCTACATCAAAATATCTTCCGAGTGCTTGAATATCTCCACTACGAATGCAAAGGGCAAACCAGTACAAAGTACGTGTCTCTCCCCCTCCCCACCCCACTCCCAAACCATCCCATATGAAGGACTCCCTGGTCCAGGGGAGCTCAACCTTTACTGACATTGGATCTACTTTTACATTTCCCAGCCTTTGGAGATCTACCAGTCTGGCGGAGCCCTGAAACAAAAAATAAAAGAAACTGAACCTAGGCTGGTGTGCCTATCGGCATTATTCACTTTAACCTACAACTTGGAATCTTACATACAAAATGCAGTGAACCAAAACATATTTTATTTTAATAACATATTTTTACCTATATGTATACTTCGCAGGTGTATCCTACATTCATCCCGCGATCGACTGCCAAGCACTTGAAGATCGACCGGTAGATCAGTCGAAGTGCACGCACTGGATATTATTGTGTGAATGATCTTCCCTACTTATACAAATCGCATAAATAGGTAATATTTTATTAGGGATTGCATAGGCAGGGGATATCTTCCTTACAGTGCATAGGCAGGGGATATCTTCCTTACCTATGCAAAGTGCATGGGCAGGGGATATCTTCCTTACCTATGCAAAGTGCATAGGCAGCGGATATCTTCCTTACCTATGCACTTCCTTTTTTAATACTTGTTCAATGGTTGCCGTAAATAGTTTGGGTGAGGTGACGCCACCCGAGTCACAGGGTACCGAGACGGTTCAATTCGCCAAATTCCGCCCGCCGACTTGCGCGCGTATCATCCATGTCAACAATGCAACAATTCGCAGCCACACCCCTTCATAATTGAACGAAAAAGACTAGTACCACAGAGCTCTCACTGTCTTTGCACGCGTGCAAGTTGTGGACACAGGCTATATAATGAATGAAGGGATGGTACGTCCCCGTACAGGGGGCTAACTGCACTAGGCTGGGGCCCCCGAGAAACCAAAGGACCTACGTCCCGCTATTCTGTGTCTCGGGCGTCACGTTATCTTACTCCTCGTTCATCAGAGAATTTTTCTGAGGCATAGTTCTGAGGTGATATTGTGTAACACAAAGAGAGGATGGAATCCGAGTGATGTAGATCATATCTGCATTGGGAATGAGAACATATCTTTTTCAGAGAAGGCTAGAAATTTGGGGGTATATTTTGACTCAAAGCTCTCCATGCATTTCCATGTTCATAATTTGTGTAGAACCATCTACTGTGAGATGCGCAGAGTAGGTCAAATGTCATCTTTTCTAAGCGAAGACTCTCTTAGGGTCTTGATCTCATCGTTTATATTTTCTCGCTTAGATTACTGCAATTCCCTTCTTGGGAACTTACCCAATGAAACTTTAAACAGACTGCAACGATTTCAAAACCAAGCTGCCAGAATTGTCTTAAAGAAGAAAAAGAGTGAACACATTACTCCCATGCTTATTAAACTGCACTGGTTACCAGTTAAGTTGCGAATCCAGTATAAAATAGCAGTTCTGTGTTACAAGTGCATAAACAAAACTGCACCACCTTACCTTTCCACTCTGGTAGAGCCCTACTCACCACCTCGTTCTTTAAGATCAAGCGATCAGGGCCTTCTTAAGATTTTTAACTGCAAGTCAAAGAAACTAGGAGGCAGAGCATTTACACACTGTGCCCCGCACATCTGGAACTCACTGCCAAAATCATTGCGGGAAGCATCTACCGAGTCAAAATTCAAAACTGGTCTAAAAACCCACCTTTTTAAAAAACACTTTCAGTTGTGAAGTCTCATTCCCAATCCATTTATTTTCTCATTTCACTTTAATTTTGCTGTTTTATCGTTTAATTTCTGTCTTATAGTATGTTATGTGTGTGTATCTATGTATACAATGTTGTATAGCAGAGAGGGAGGGTGAGAGAGAGAGTGAGAGAGAGAGAGAGTGAGTTGCAGATGGAGAGAACACTACTTTCTGTAAAGCGCCTAGAGCAAACGGTTTGGATTGGGCGCTATATAAATGATCTTCATTATTATTATTATTATTATTATAGTTGCCCAGATTTTGCAGTGGCCTTTTGGTATATTGCACATATGTTCTGCAGTATTTGGAAGTATCTGGACGTAATATTCATTTTCTCAGGGATGAGAGCCGTTGGCAGAAAAGCTTCCTTAAATTTTGACGCAACGCGTCAGCACCGACTGCTGCAACACACTATACTGGGGACATGTGGTCTAGAGGCAAGGTCCTCGCCTCTTATGCCGACGGTACCGAGTTCGAATCCCGGCCCTTGCAGGCGCGTTGGAATTTTGGGATTTTCTCATATTTTCCTGTCCCTGTTCCTATGGTAGGCAGGACTGAACATCTAACCTTCTCGGAAAAGGACGAAAAACTCAGAAGGCCCGTGTGCACGTGAAGGATACCTTGGCAGCTGGAAATCGAGAAGAGCAGGCTGAACAGGCCGCTGCCCAGGCAAAAATTAAATTAAAAACTTCTCTACCACCCCCCCCCCCGGGCACACACACACACACACACACACACACAAACGCCACCCGGCGCTGCACTGTGGCGACGACGTCTCTGCTCCGGTTGTAACTGGGCTGCAATGACACTAAGGCAAATTAAAGAAGTATACCAAATACGAAATATTTATGGGCACACACCGCGTTTATTCAATAATAATTCTACATTCCTTTTCAAACAAAACAAAACAAAAACCTGAAATCGGAAGTTAGTCTGGAGATTGAAAGCAAGTCGGCACGAGTGCGGTCACGTTTTTATAACGAAAAAACCAAGATGACAGATAGCATAACATAACACTGAATGATAGAACAGGAGGCTGAGAAGATCCTATCAGAAACGTCAGCCAACAACCCGCATGAAAGCCGGGAAATTCCCAGAGAGGATTTCCCATCCCTAAAGCTGGGTTCTCATGTGTACTGAAACGGAAACGGCAAAAAATCCCTCATATATACTAAAAAGAAAGAGTGTTTCCATGTGTACGGAAACGGCGTGCGGAAACATTCTTTCTATTTCACTACTTGAAGGGTTTTTGACGTTCCCGCTGCCGTTTCCGTATACATGAGAACCCAGCTTAATACGTTTATTTCTGAGTGATAATGCTGCATAACTAATGGTTTCGTTTTAGTCACCATAAAACGGGTAGTGGACAAATTTACACCGAATAAAGCAGATCGCAACTCGAACTGTTTCTGTGTTAATTTGTTCTGTTTTGTTTTTTGCGTCTGCTGTAGAAAACAAAATTATGTTCAACTTTGGCGCTTTGTGGTTGTGAGCTTTTCATACGCTTATATGAGATAGATTTAATCACTTTAGTATCCCATGCGGGAAATTCACTTTCACAGACAGGGATGCCAAATGATTTTTGCAGAAAAAAACTGAAAAATGAACGTGTCATCGTGTTTGCACCAAAACAAAACAAAATTTTAACAGTTTTTAAATAATCACTGACACAAAAAATACAATTCGGGACCGACGGAAAAAACCGGACTTTTGGCATCCCTGCACAGAGCAATTTTAAGAGCACTAAAATGGTATACATTTTAAGCACCCTATATGGCTCCACACTTTCCTCCCATACACGTACGAAGGCACGATCATTAGGATGTTAACATCTGAGTTTGAGTTTTACGGCGCGTCGGCACGATAACGGCCACTTTGAGCCCTTCACAGTCTATTTCGGTACATTTTCTTTATTTACGTTTCGTATTCAGAGCTGTCAAGTTTAACATAGAATTAAATACATTCATGTTATTTTAACACACAAACGCAATTGAGATCTTTTTGTTTCTCTCAGTGCTGTTGGCCCCGTGTTCTTGATTGTTTTTCTTTCTTTCTTGTAGTGCTTCTTCTTCTTGTTCTTTGTTCGTTCTTTCTTTCTGTTGTAGTCTTTTCTGGTCTGATTTTCTGTTGTTGTTCTTTTATTTTATGGTGTGCGCCAAAGTAAGGACAAGACAAGAGTGATAGGAGGAAGGCAGTTCTAGGACACTGTCCCTTTCAGGAGTTTGATCCCTTTATTGCCAATGAAACATGTCACTAATTGACTGTTTTCCTCTAGAGCCCCAGTTAAAGCAAGTATTAAGATATTAAGGCCTAGCAGGGCTCTAGGGTTTTCGAATTTTGATCTTTAGTTCTTGGTCCCGTCAGGGAGCCTGGCGGCACCAAGACTAGTCCCGCAGCAGAGCATAATTTCAGGGATCCTTATAAAAACTCTGCCTTGGGTGGTCCCGGGTGTAATAGGTATCCGAGGCCATTGTTCTGCCTGTATGGCTGGGCCGGCAGCAAAAGACTGTCGGCCCTGGCAGATAAAAAGAAACTTGAGTTTATTTTAACACATTGGGCCTTGATGTTTTAAAGCTTTTAAGTGACGTTTTACATCGACTGGCGTTTCATTAGATACACAGCCTGAATTCAATTGTCTGTATTTTTGGACGTATGCAGCCTTTTCCCATTATATAAAACTGAAAGCATTTTGTTCTCTCCCCCAGCACCTCCCACTTCTAAATCTGTCACTCTGGCGCTCATGGTGTGTCCGTTCTCCCTCTATTTCTATCCTCCCTCCATCCTCCGGCCACTCTCAATAATCGTAATGGTAATCTTACTCAGGTCAGATCGAAACAGCCCATATAAAATGTCTCTTTAGTAAAGTTTCAAAACGGCAAGGTCTTATCATGGACATAGATTTTTACCATTCTAATCGTCGAGCGTTCGTACATGTATGGGAGGAAGGGGGGTCGTGGGGGTGGAGCCAAATACGCGTGTGAAAAGCGTACATTCAAAAATCGCTAAAATCGAACTTAAAGTACTTTGCGAATGGATCCCAATCGTGATCTTACTCCGACCTCATCACAACGCTTATTCCGACCCGGGAGGCCATTCCCCCCCCCCCCCACACACACACACACCACTACCACCACAAGATGTTATTCTGCCTTGATGCACGATCTGGAGGCTGTCGGTGCAAAGCTCTTCATTGACACCAATCGACAGCATGATCTAGAACATCGGAAACCTAACCCTTCCCCTGACCCTAAATTAAAACAAATTAATATAATATAAACTGTATCATAGTCCTGCCTCTGCATAAAAGTCTTCCCTCTACCAACAACAACAACAACAACAACAAAATGAGCACGGTGTCTATGCCACCACCACCCTGGCAAAGAAAATGATGACCGACCCACGAACTGAAGGAAATACATTCAATTGTATCATTGAGTGTTGGTAACCAGAATATTTCATGTCTAAAATTTAATTAATTGAAAAAAAACGGATTTTAAATTTGTAACCTTAATGAAAATTCAAATAAATGCCATAACTTCTGCATGGTCACATGAATAATTTTATGTTTATAAACTAAAAGTCACACACCTAATGTCTTGGATATCTACAGGCATTTGATTTAAGAACAATGAATAAAATTGGACATAACCCATTCTGGTTGATAACTCTCAATATATTAAGTAAAAACATTTCCAAACGCTCCTCCCCCCCCCCCCCCCCTAATAATTTCATGCCTTTTTCTTCACTTTCTTTTTAAACTTGAAATGTATTCCTTACTTTCAGTTTAAATCAAAATTGCATTTACGGACTTAGCAATGTTTAGCACCCATTTACTGAATAAACCACAAAAGGTACCAAGTATAATATAAGTTATAATTAATATAACTTCAAAATCTGTAGACTGCAACTGACAGGTTACACCTGACAACTGACATTTCAGAAATATTTAAGTTAAACTAAAGTTGTTCTTCTTATTCTCTGAATGGCCGGGGAGGGGGGAGGGAGTTGTCACAACTAAGGGAAAATAAAAGCAAAGAGTGACCACCAGTACTGGTACCTTGACAATAAAGGAAGTCCAGTCTAGCACTAAAGACTCATCTTCACTGGTTATTGCCTTCTGTGCATGTCTCTCTCTCTCTCTCTCTCACCTTCTCTGTTTTTTATTCAATCAGTTTTGCCTTTCTGCAGGGTTCCCAATGGTCTCGGTTAAATTCACCTACCAAGGGATAAAATTTCACCTACCCAGGAAGTAAAACCGATTTTGGATTTACACAGTATACTTTTTTGCTGAAATAACATTGTCAGGTGCTATTTTTACTTGAATTTAAACTGTATGTAAGAATGTTAAAAATGTATTTTGACATTTCCCCCTTGGCCAGTTGCTTTTTTATGGAAGAACTCGTAAACCCAAATTAACAAACAAAACAGGGTGGGGGTAAATTTACTTTCTTGAAAACAGTTGCTGGTGGGGAATGGGACAGAAAGAGTTGGGAACCTGTCTTCTAGAGACAGACCTGACCACCAGCAGTTGCTAAATTGACACTTCTGTCCCTTGTGCTGACTTTTAGAGTGCGTTTTCAACGAAGGACTAAGAGCTTGAAACAACTTAATGTACAGTTGCTATTAACTCTTTGTGTGCCATGACTTTTCCACGCCAGCTGATACAGGAAGAAAATAGTGGGGGAGATGAATGAAGACTAACTATAGAAACATTTGTAACTAGGAAGTCAACTTTCTTTCTTCCTGAAACAAAATAGCCTACAGCATTTCTGTGCATCGGTGATTGGTGCAAATGTGACTAGTGGGGAAACCGATTATATCGGTGTTTGGCACATGAAAGAGTTTTAAAGCCTGAGACCTGTACCCAACTATCTCAATAGAACAGAACTTCTGCTATTTCTACATTTAAGTAACACAGCCAGCAACAAAGCAATGACACAAGATTGCCTACCACAGGACAACTTCATATAATATTTAGTGATTTACTGATGTTCACCTGATGGCAAAAAAAAAATGATTTTTTGTTAAATTGGCTGGAAAAAAAACAAAGGAGCAAAATGTAACATTGCACTAACAAACAGCCTGCCCTCCCCTTCCCATTTTGTCTTGCTGGAGGCCTCATGTCACTGCAATATTATAAGGCTATGCACTCCATTCAATGTATGTCAATAGCATTTCCATTGCCCTTGTAACTTGTTAGTCAGCTGGTCTGATCCACTTCTCCTTTTTCCAAAAGAAATTTTTGTTCAATTAGGTCAACAAATAAACAGACCGGCTAAGAAATCCAACTGGTATTTTCCTTCCTTGTACTATTTAACATGTGTCCATGACAAACTTGGCTAATCTGGGTCATACACATTTGAGCATGATTAATGGCAGGAAAACCAACAACACAGTAGCCCAGCTGCACACTTTCTACTTGCCGTCATATGTTAGTTTAATTAATGTTCCCATTGACTGTATGCCTGTGTATTGCAAGGGTGCCCATCTTCATTCATTTGCATTACTTTTAAATGCGTCAGGACTGCAACGTGTCAAAGCTGCATCCATGTTATGCACCTGGCCTATCTTGATATTTAAAGTATCAAAATCAAAAACTCCTAATCCACGAATCCTTTGCGCATTAATCTTATGCAATAGTCTACTGCTTTCCTCATCCCGCCTTGATATCTGGGGTGAAATTGTACCAAACTGAACACTACTCACTAGTCTTGTAAGTGTCAAATACTTCACACACGTCATGAGCTTCGATCAATAGCTCTACATTAGGGAGCTCTATGACAAATAACATTTATAATCTTTAACAATAAACGGGGAGACAGACACACAGAGGCGTGGACCGACCCCATGGTAACATTTGCTTTTAGCTTCTGCATGACTAAGAAAGAGGTTCCTATGACTAATCTGGTGGTTACACATTTGTTTGACATGATTAAATAGTTGACACTGACAGTGTCACACAGGCACAAGTCACAAAATAAACACAGACAATGATATTTATAACTTTCCAATTTCTGGGTTCCCACTCTCACAAAACCTTGTGATTACATGTAATTTGGAATCATAATTTTAATGATGTAGGCCTATTCATAATATTTTATATAATGTTCCACGTTTACCCCAATGTGCTTGCTAAAAAATGGGGCTGGACTTGAAGTAGGTCTTTATTGTTAGCTATCACATACATACAAAGGGAAAGACTACCGCATACATTTGTCTCCATTCTAAAGAGGCTTCATTTCATGCTGTGAGTGTTTATATTAATTAACATCAAGAGGACTACCCCATCAAACCCTGCCATCTCCAGAACACCGGAGCTCTTAAAGTCATGTTTAAAATCACACAACTGGAGATAACCAGATTCAGTAATCTTATCATACAAAGTCAGAAGTCACAAAATTATTATTTTTATAATGCTGAAAAGTACAGGTATTCAACTAAATTGATCTAGATCTAGATCTAGACTTATACTTATAGGCCATTTCAATTTTTTTCCATTTCCACATGTATTTAATTCCACTTACCAGATGGTGTGTAGACTTTAACCCTAATGATTGCACAAACACTGAATTCCAAGTAGCCTCTGCAGTTTCTGCTAATCCAAAAGAACCATATTATAGATTTCCTGAAAAATCACACAATATTTTGGTGCTTCTTCAAATACACCTCAACTTGCGACTTTCTTCACTAACTGAATGCCCATTGCTAAAATTTATTTCACATATGTCGATCCAGCTTTCCTTAATAATGATGCTGCTCATACGGCCGTTAATTCTGGACCTGTATGAGGGAGTACAGACAAGTTATTTAACGAGATGAGTAAGCCTACCAATGAAAGTATGGAAGATCCAAATTCCAACTTGTCTGCTGGCAGGTTGATACGCCCGCTCTCCCACGAAAACAACACAAACGAGAGGTCACGAATTGTGTCACAGTGCTAATCCATCTCCGTGGCGCAGAATTACTGCATACACTGGCCGGCGCAGTGCAATGAAGTCAGCACGTACAGATCAGATCTAAATAAAGGCTCCTATTCTCTTCTCAATGACATAAAACTTGCAGTTTTGCAAAATTCAGACAAAAACAACTGGCCAAGGCATAGTGGAAAACTTCCGGTGTTTATGTCTGACGTCATCATCTTGCTCAAGGAAGGGCATCCAAATAATCTTATTATTATCTCTTTAAACAATGGTTATCTACCATAATCGCTGTCAGCAAATTGAAAGAGATTCGTGCAGTTTTCGCAGTAGATCAGAGACAACGAAACGAAAAACGGAAAAAGCTATTCATTGTAAATTAATATCACATACAATCAAGACAATTAAGATTTTCTTTGTCCTAAATAATTGGCTGTCATGAGTTAAAAGTGAAAAGTTACGATGGGTTACAGAAGGGTTATGTCACCTACAAAGCAAAATAAAAACTGCCGGAGGAGGGGATGGGAAAGAGTACCGAGAGAGAAAAGAGGGTTGGGGCGAGAGAGAGAGGGTGGGTTTATTTCCAAAGCTCCACAGTACAAGTGCAAGGCAAGGCACGAGAAAACTGAACCGCTCACCATCAAGTCCCTCCTTCTATACCAATGGTTCTCAACCCTTTTCAGGCTATCGACCCTGTCAGGGTTTAAGTAATATAAATGTCGTGCTGGGTCACGACTTGAAGAGACTTGTTTTTTTCACGGTCTCGTTGATTATAACCAGCGTAAATGTCCTTGAACTGTTCTCGTGAACAGTTTGTTTTTGTAACATTTTTTCTTAGAGATGGAAAGAAAGTGGGGCAAGATAGAATAAATGGATAAGTTAGGAGTGACAGTGCAATTCTCGACCCCGTGATTTTGATGAACTCTTACAAGGGAAGAGAAGGGGTGAATAAGGTTAGATAGTTTAAGACGCTTAGTCGCGTTCAGAAATTCGTACATAAAACGTAGAAAGCACGAGGGTTTAGAGATTTTAGTAATGGTTTTGACATTTTAATTTGACCTTGTCTGTTTCTAGTACAAGGCCGTGACCGACTTCCATGTAGAGCTATTAATACTGCGAGCTGGGCTCGAATGGATGCACCAATCAAATCCAGGCATTTGGACGGTAATTTGCAGCTGGCCGCACAGTATAAAAGCGTAGCCATACCTATGTTCATTACTCCATACAGAAAATTCCATCTGTGCAGGCGTCGGCGTGATTCTGCCAGAAGAATCAGAAGACTGTTGTTTTTTATGTCTATGTCCATTATAGGCGTTGAGATGAAGCCATGTGCTCGATTATGATATACCCACTGCTGTTGTCTGCTGCTCCCTGGTTCCTTACCAGGGACCAAGTGTAAGTGTTTGTCTGTTGATGATTCAACAATGAACGAGGAGCTGAACGTAATTTTTCCAGTAGGACAGGATTGCCGCACATGATAGAAGTGCTACCCAAGAATGCAAGACAAAGATGTATATTAACTTGCAACTAGATCTAGTATGAATGTTTGGCATACCCAACTGTGAATTGGAATTGATTTGTCTGGATGAGGCTGGGGATTGCCAGCCCATCCTAGAGTAGATCTAACTTAACTACGTCAGTTTGTATTGACGAGCTTGATCCATTGTAAGCGGTAGGCACAAATAGCTGAGATGACATTGTCGCCAGAGACATGAGTATATTGCTTGATAGATAGTAGGCAGACTATATCTGAGAGATAGATAATTCATATTTAATTTGCTAGTGAGTTAGAATGATCTTAATCTTATAGGAATCTAGAGGAGACTTCTAGTGACATATTATTGAATTTTCATTTGATGCTGCTGATGTTGTCTTTTTAGTATGTAAGAGATCTAGACAAAATTGTTAGGATATTTAAGGTAATTAAATTTGTGGCCCTGCAGGTCTGTTGATAAAACTTATTCAGATTGTTCTTAGTGTGTGGCATGGTACGAAAGCTTAATTAGTAAATACCTCTCGATTTTAAAATGCAGTCATAAAACCAATAATTCATAACACCCACTCTGTAACACTATCACCCAGTACCAGACCCGTAACAGACCCCTTAGGTTCCCGCACTGCTGTGCCCCCCCCCCCTCCCCTTATCCCAACCAAAAACCCAACAGGTCCATTTCACAAGAAGTTATAGATTACATATAAATTATAATGTTAAATTTAATGATTATTCATTACAAAGCAGAAAAGTTTCTTTATCAATACAAAGAGGCTTAACTGTTTGTAAAGCCCATCTACGCTTGTTGTTGAACGACTGCCCTGCATTTGCCCCCAAATTGTCCTCTTCATGTATTTGCCCCCCTATCGCCCCTTCATCCTTTTTGTCTCCTTACTGCCCTTTTCTTCGTTTTTGCCCCCCCCCCCCTCATCTTCCGAAATCAAAATTTAAAATCACTCCCTGGGGACGATATTGCCCGCATTGAGAACTACTTTTGTACATGCACAAAAACATGCTCACATGTAGCTCTACGTTTTCTTTTTCAGCTCAGCTCACTTTGTTTCATGTGTTTCACAGAATCTCTTCAGGTCAGGGTCGTTTTTTCCGATATTTTCGAGGGATAATTGCTACCCCACTAGTCTAGTTACGTTTTTAACTTCAGAACCAAAGGAGAAGTCAGTTGTATGTTGAACACGTGAAGTATAGTCTTAAGTAAAAGTGAGTGGGTCTTTCAAGCAATGAAGGATCACCTAATCTTGGGTGTTTAAAAAAGCTACAAGGGCTTTGAAACTCTTCGTTAAAGGGTGAAGTCCCTGAGGATCTGCATTTGTTGTGCTTGGTGAGGAGGTAAATATTCTCATATTCCATAGACTGATTTTTTGACTGGCAGTTTGTCAGTGGTAATACAGTGTGAAACGTGATAACCTTACTCTAAATAAATAGACGACTACCACGGATTTCATCCTCGACTCCCCCTCCCCCCCCCCCACACACACAACACACACACACACACACACATAACCACCTCAAATAATACTTTTCAAGCGTAGATCTAGTTCTGATTGGTAAAAATGTACACTAGTTGACAGACCCAGATCTAATTCTAAATCACCGTGGCGCTGTTTATATGACGCTCCAAAATGATATTGAAATCAGACTTAGAAAATTCTACTCGACTGTAAATTCCGTTTATTCTATTACATTTAGCAGAACCAGATGGTTCAGGCCTTTTACACGCTGTGCACTTTTGTATTTAGAAGAATTGTTTCGTTAGTTTTCATTTGGATATAACTAATAGTTTCAAAATACTGATACGGTTATTTTTCTGAAACGAAGGTGACGCATGCACTACGTTGAACCTTCAATGTGACTGAAATGACAATAATGCTGGCTGCAGGTGATGGATTTAGAGACAAGAGAAGCAATGCTAACTCTACATGCATTAAGTTTATGTGTGTATGAGTTCCTCCAGGTGTTTGTTGGTCTTTTTCTTTTTTTTGTCTGAAATATGAACCTAGTTATTTTTGTTGGAGTTGTTGAATCGATATAATACTATAAAATACATAATTACTTCTTTTTATAACCAGAAAGGAGAGGATTATTGTAACTGATTATCTCCAGAAAACACACTGAGGATTTTATTTGATGAGTTTGTATAAAACAGAGGGGCGAGGATTTTTTTATTTTTTTTTGTGGACGGGGGGGGGGAGGGGGGAAATTACAAATGATTGAAAGTAATGTGTTATTTATAGCTCTAGTATTCACTCCCTCTAATCATTCCACATTGTTCGAGTCATGACTGAGATCAGGCAGTTATCCTCCCAGCAATCCCACATCAATCCGACAAATTTCTGTGGGGGATTGGTAGGATTAGCGTGGGGGGTGGGGTTCCCTACATCAAATGGATGTTGCTGAGATGTCGTATCCAGTGGATCTACAAAAAAATGTCATTGGATGAGCGAATATTGGCCTCAGTCAGATTTCCATAGGGTCTCTGACTGAGCAACCATTAATGTCGTTAGTACATTCAATATAAATCACGCGATGCAAATTATATTCGTTCAAATCAGAACAGGAAACAGCAAAAAGATGAGAGTGAGTGGCAGACTTGGGAGTCAGATCCAAGATTGAAAGTTCTGGAAACCGAAACCTAAACCATTCAGCCAACTGTGATCTAGAGTGACCCAGCCACTACTACTACATCAATTCAATGTAGATGTGTTTAGAATTTTCTCATGGTTTGGTAGTATTACCATAAGGGCGGTTTCCTTTCATCAAACCGATGTTGGCACAACATCATGACCACCGGATCTACGTTTGTTTAGAATTTTCATTGGGTTGATAGGATTACGGTAAGGGAGGATTCCCTCCATCAAACCAATGTTGGCAGTGGATCTGTGCAGGAACGTCATTCCTATGTGCAAACTTAACGACTTGTCTTACATGCTATATTTCCATAGGGTTGCTGGCTTGAGAGAGGCCACCCAAATTAGTTTGAAATCAAATCAAACTGATAAAAATTCCTTGTGAGTGGGGTGCACTGCAGGGAATAAGATAAAGTAAAACAGACAGTAAGCAATGGTTTTATCCTCTCCTAGTATGAGGAATTGAGAAACATGTTCATTAATATAATTTATGTATACTATTGTACTGCTGGTTGCTAAATGGATCTAGAATGCAGAATTATACCAAGAGAATTGGTTTCAAAAATAAATGTAGAAATCATGGTTTATCCTTGTAAGAAGCCTAGTGAATTCCTCCATAGGATTAAATAATGATTACCTTCCTTCAAATCTTTAAATCTACGCGTTACACTGGGTGTGCTGTTATTCAAGTGATTTGCTAAATGGGTGTACAATGCAACATTACACAGGAATATAGATTTACTTTTACTTGAGGACTAGTTAATTCCCTCAAAGTTTTAAATAATGTTTACCATTTTATCAATCTTTTGTTCATGTAATATGAGATTAGATCTACCCAAAAAATGAAATGGGATCCATCTCACACTACTATTTTCTAGCTTTGGCAGTGAATTCTGACATTTAGATTTATGGGTAGATTAAGATTAGACTTACTGTTAGTGTTATCCAGCCAGCATCACCACATTAATCCGATATAGATGTCCATAGGATTGGTAGGATGACCATAGGAGCAGGTTCCCAACATCAAACTGATGTGGGCGCGATGTCGTAACCAGCAGATCTACCTAGGAATGATATCATTCCTACTGTGCAAACCTGATGTCAATCCTACGTGTTGATTTTCCATAGGGTTGCTGGCTGGGTATATATTATATCGATATTAATGTCAATTAAACGAGGATGATTAGCAGGATCAAAATTAGAGATTGAATCAACGCAATTTGCATGATATGAACCAGCACCTAATTATGAACTGCACATCTTGTAGAAAATCCCATAATATCTACTGGATGCTGCACGCATTCGACTCTGTAAAATAAAACTTGGGAAAGGCTCTGATGGAATTTTCAACAACAATATTGGTTGTCAATGGTAATTACTATCTTGTGAATTAAAATGCTGTTTCTCATTTCTTTCTGCAGACACTTGTACAGTATGTCTTCACGTTCTTGAATGACCCAAAGATGATCTGAAATAGGACTTTCTTCCAATAGTGATAATCCACAGGACGATAGAATACAATAGCAGCAACTTATCCCACATTTCTGGTAAGTGCGAACAAATGAAAAAGAATCCACATCAAATACACTCACTTTAGGTTTCTTACGGTCTTATTTCTCTTTTTTGCGTTTTTCCTCACATCCCACTCCTTCCTTTCAAATCACACCAGTAAAAGCGCAAGTATAAAATGTAAGATACAGAATAGAGATGCTTTTTTGTCCCTGGACTGTAAGCCAAACAGATGAGTCACTAATGAAATGTTAAAACCAAGGTTAAACTCTAACCCTAAAACTAAACAAAACTATATGTCCAACCCTAAACCGGTTAGCAATCTTACGTCAATCTTGCATGTAGGACTGAACTCAAGTTTGCTCATAAGAATGAAAATATTCCAACATAGATCCGCCTTGTGTTTGTGATGCTACAATGTTGTTGGTTGGATGTAGGAAATCCACCTCAATGATAATCTTATTCCTACCAATACTTATTGTGCGATTGATGCAGGAATGTTGGCTTGGAAACCTGATTGTGATATGCTGTCTTTTACTCTTAGTGCATGACAATCATGTTTCCCAGCCAGCATTCCTATGTCAATCCAATGTGGATTTGTATGGGATTTCCTGAAAACATCCCAACAAAGCATGCAATCATGGTCAGACACTTGTAACAAGCAGAATCATAGTCTAGGAACCATAAGGAAACAGGATGATGATCAATAACATTGTATTCATCCATCCTCAGCATATATTCAGGCCCAAGGTCTTGTCATGATTCCTTAGCTTTTAATGATCATGCTCAGTGGAAAAACCACGACAAAGAAAAAATAGTTAAACAATGTCCATAATGTCAACAGTAGGAATGCACCAGTGATATAGAAGTCTTATGATTTGCTGGCATGTATACTAGAACTACACTGAAATAGTATAAGTTGAATTTATGCCAACTGTAATGCAATGTCATTTCTGCATTATGTCTAATAAAATCAACGTGCACATTGAACATGTGTCAGATAAACAATAAACTTTACATCAAGTGATGGGAGTCCCCCTCAACACACACAGATTTTGATTAACCCCTTGATTGTGCTGCTGATATAATACCCAGGACACAGGATACCGAGATGGATCAATTTGCCAAATTTCGTCCGTCAACTTGCACATGTATCATTCATGTCAACAGTGCAAAAATTCGCATCACATCCCTTCATAACTGAACGAAAAAGATACCACAGAGCTCTGTGAGGAATACTCACAGTGTTTATACGCACAAGTTGTGAACATATTGTGAAAGAAGGAATGGTCCGTCTCGGTTTTCTGTGTCTCGGCATACACTACACTACCCAAAACTGACATTGCAAGTATGCTGTGGACATTCAATTTATCATGTGAATTAAATGCATTAACGTGCGGCATACATCTTATTAAAACCATGTAACCTGCTACCTCATCCACTTTAGACATTTTTTTAAGCATACGGCAGGGAAAAACATGACATGACAACACATAGGATTGAGATCAAGTTTGCCTATAGAAATGAAATCATTCCTACGTAGAACCATTGGTTAGGACATCATGTCATTGTCAATTTGGTGTAGGAAATCTACCCCCACAGTAATCCTAACAACCCTGTTAAAATGCTACAAGAATCTACATTGGACTGACGTAGGCATGCTGGCACGGGATCAACGAACCACTTATTGAAGTACAGCATCATGGACAATTTACTGTAAAGTAATTTTGACTTCAAACTGAGAGATTTGGGAATGGAAGTTGGAAGGAATTAGCACATTTCAAGCACTAGCTAGTGTACTTAAGCACACAAGTTTTTATGTTTATTGATAAGTTGAAAAGGCAGTTTGTCTTGGTTGTGCTAATAGAGTTGCTCTGAATATGCACAGATTACCTCCTGTAAATTGATGACCAACATATGCCTGTCCTATGCAACTCAACCAACGGAGGTACATTCATCACAGGGAGAAGGGGTTGGTGGTGGAGAGTGTCAGTAAAGGTAAAGTGACCAACGCCATACTTAACTGCTTAGACAAAAGACATTATCAATATTATGTAGATCTTATGGCAGTAATGATGACCACAAACCAAAGAAAGTTTGGAAAGTAGAAAATGGAATGAGTATAGATGTCAAGCACTGATGTACTTTACTGGTGTCCTTTTCTTTCTTTTGACAAGTGCCAAATACACTGCGGAACCTTTGTATTGTCAAATTCAGTGATTTTCTGCTCTTTATCCTTTTCAACTTTGTAATTTGGCCTGGTCATTATGTAAATTTTTACTGGAACAAGGAATGACAATGGAGAAAGGCTTGTGGATTTTTGTGCCTTGAACAACTTAGTTATCGGAGGGACCCTTTTCACACACAGAGAAATTCACAAACTCACATGGAATTCTCCAAATGGAAGAGACAAGAACCAAATAGACCATTTGATGATCAACGGTATGTGGAGACGATCCCTTCTAGATGTGAAAGTGAAAAGAGGAGCTGACGTAGCCAGCGACCACCATCTAGTGGCAGCACTTATCAAAATTAAACTGAACAAGACCGGAATCAAGACATCAAAGCAAAGACACCTTAATATTCAGAAACTGAGAGATGCAAGTGTTAGAAATGCCTTCAACATACAAGTCAAGAACCGATTCCAGGCTCTACGAGAGTCTGATAAGAACAACCCTAATGAAAGAGGAATCGATTCAGAGTGGAAAAGAGTAACTACAGTGTACACAGAGAGCAGTGTAGCCTGCCTTGGATTTAATGAGAAAGGGAAAAGCAAGGAGTGGATCCAACAAAGAACATGGGATGTGATCGAGGAGAGGAAAGTCATGAAAAAGAAACTCCTACAAGTGAAATCGGAAAGGCTGAAAGAGAGGTACCAACATAGCTACACAGAGTTAAATAAGAAAGTGAAGAGACTAGTAAAGAAAGATAAACGAGAAGCCATGGAACAGCTAGCGGCAGATGCGGAGGAGGCAGCAGCAAGAGGAGAACAGGGTAAGCTCCACAAGATCACTAAGCGCATTTGTGGCAAGTACGGTGGAAGACCAAGTGTTCCAATCAAAGACAAGAATGGGAAACTACTGACTACAGAACGAGAACAGGATACACACTGGACAGAGCACTTTCAGGAATTACTAAACCGGCCACCACCTGAAGATAGAATAATAATACAAGATGCTGCTGAAGACCTTGACATCAACATAGATCCACTAAAGAAAGAAGAGATAGTGGCAGCAATAAAGAGCCTAAAAAACAGCAAAGCCCCAGGAAAAGACAACTTGACTGCAGAACTGTTCAAAGCAGATCCGGATCAGTCAGCCACCATCCTTCAGCCACTGTTCACAGCTATCTGGGAAGCAGAAGCAGTACCAAAGAGCTGGAATGAAGGCAGAATAGTGAAAATACCCAAGAAAGGAGCACTCAGCGATTGCAACAACTGGCGTGGTATCACTCTCCTTTCTATACCCAGCAAAATCCTTGCCAAGATCATTGTGCAACGTATGTCAGATGCTGTGGACAAGACACTGAGAAAGGAACAGGCCGGATTCCGAAAGGGGAAAGGATGCATTGACCAGATCTTCACACTCCGAAACATCATAGAACAGTGTTCAGAATGGCAAAGGCAGCTCTATGTGAACTTCGTTGACTTCGAAAAGGCCTTCGACAGCATCCACAGAGAGAGTATATGGCGCATTCTTCGGCACTATGGGATTTCCAGCAAGCTTGTTGAACTTATCAAAAGCTTTTACAAGAACTTCAGTTGCAGTGTCGGAAACAGTGATGCATCCTTTGAAGTGAAAACTGGTGTACGGCAAGGATGTGTGATGTCAATAATTTTGTTTAACCTCGTAATCGACTGGATCATGCGGAAAACTACAGAGGATGCACCAAGAGGCATCAGATGGACACTCTTCGACAACCTAGAGGATTTGGACTTTGCGGATGACCTTGCGCTATTATCACGTAGTCACCAACACATGCAAGATAAGACGCAGAGACTACATAATTTTGGATGCAAAGTAGGCCTTCGGATTAGCCAGAAGAAGACAGAGATTATGACCCTAAATGTAGACACTCCAGCACCAGTGCAAGTAGATGACAAGAACCTCACCACGACGGACAAATTTAAATACCTTGGTAGCATTATCAGACCAGAGGGTGGCACAAAGGAGGACATCCAAAGTAGGCTGGGAAATGCAAGGGCTGTCTTTCAAAGTATGAGCAACATCTGGAAATCGACACAATACGGCATCAACACCAAGATCAGACTGTACCAAAGCTGTGTCCTATCCACACTCCTGTATGGATCAGAGTGTTGGCGAATGACAGAAGGTGACCTCGCCAAGTTGTCTTCCTTCCACACCACATGTCTTCGTAGGATTCTCCGCATCTTTTGGCCAAACAAGATTTCTAATCAGGAACTACTAAGGCGATGCAAGAAAGAAGAAATAGCCAACATCATCACGAAGAGACGATGGAGATGGCTTGGACACGTGCTGCGAAAGGAAGCAAATTTTATAACCAAAACAGCACTTCAGTGGACACCGGAGGGACGGCGCAAGCGAGGCAGACCCAAGGCAACCTGGCGGAGAACAATCGAGGCAGAGATGAAATCCTTCAATCACTCATGGGGAACTCTCGCAAAGATGGCCCAGGACAGACAGGGCTGGAGATCCTTTGTTGCTGCCCTAAGCACCAGTGGGTGCAACAGGAAATAGTAGTAGTAATTATGTAAATTTTACATATTATTTTGTTCTTTAAAATCTTCTGTCCGGCATTTCTATGCTCAAAATGTTTGGAAATGTTCAATGCTTGTAAAGTTTGTGTGAGCATGCAGAATTAGGTAAATGCCATTCATATTTTGTAAATTTTCATTGGTATGACTGTTAACGCTGGCAAATTTGTACATCGGAGGATAGATAAATTATGCATGGTTTCTTGTCGGCATGAAAGCCTGCCCAAAAGGCATTTATCCCATGAACTGTCTTGACCCAGAACGAGTTTGGTTTCATTTGGCTGCCAAACTGTTAACCGCTCGTCTGCTGACAACAAACCATGCACAATCTGTCAGTCTCCCCACTGAGCAACTGTTACGCCATCTACACACCAACCATCAAGGCATAATATAAGAAATGAAGTTTCCAAATGCAGACAAAGCAACTCTCTGCTATCAATCAGTTTGTAATGTAACAGTTTGTCCGTTTTGTGTAAAATTTTATTTTCATGCGATAGGCTGTTTGGTCATGACACCAATGATATAATTATCATAATTTAGAAGATGTAAGATTGTTTACGTTAAGAGTGGTGAGGCCATCACCTTGGTAATGAATATGACTATTTGGTATCGAATTTAGAATATTGGATAGTGACTTTCTTTTATTGTCAGAGCTAAAGCATTTATGAAATCATTCTAATATTTTGTTAGACATTTTTTTTTTTTAATTTTAAGCCATAGAATACAAAAACTATGTTGTAAGTGCACGTAAAAAGTTAACGAAGATCTCATAAAAATATCCATTTTGAATTCATGTCAACTAATGCATCGTTACTTCTGTGTTATGACAAATAACTAAACATGCAAATTGGATATATTCCAGATAAACAATACACTTTACATCAAGTGATGGGAGTCGCTCTGAACACAGGCACAGCTTTTGCTCAACACCTTGATTATGCTGTGAATATACACCATGAACTGCTGAACATCGAAGTTAAGGACTCTGCGCAAAGCATCTACTTGCAACCTAGCCTGACAGAAAGCCTAGACCACAGTTCGGACAGTCTAAATGCTGTTTGCAGATTACGTAGCCCTGATATCGCACATCAAGGAGGACCTTCAGCAACTGATCTACAAATTTGTCCAGCTTGCATGGGAGTTTGGGCTGACCATCAGTATCAAAGAAACCACTGTCATAAGTCAAGTCATCCCCGCTTTATCATCGATCATCATCGGAAATGAAATTCTTGAAGTCATTGACCACTTCACCGATCTGGGCTCTACCATCACCAGCAACTTGTCATTTGACAAGGAAACAAACTACCAGGGAAATAAACAAGCACACTGCTCACGCTGTATCCATGAAACAGCTCAAAGATGGCTGCAGCCCTTGGTGCTTAGTCACACCAGATTGTGCTTTCAATGTGACTGACATGACCAAATCAAGGTGCTACCATTGTCTCCTGAGGCAGATGGATATCTACTATTCACCTTACGTCCCAAAACTGACAATGCGAGTGTGCTGTGGATATTCAATTCATAATGTAAGTGCGCTATTAAAATGCACCATATGTCTTATTAAAACCATGTAACCTTTTGCAGTAAGCCCTAAAATATTATCCACTTCACATATTTTTTTCAGCATGGGGCTAGGAAAAATATGACGTAGCAGCGAAAGTGTCTAGGGAGACAGGTGTAGATTTATTTTATTTTAGACAACCAACGTTAATTAGGTATATTCATAGTTTGTAGGTGCTTTTGGCTTTCTCTCACAATATCAGTACAAAATTGGCTGCTTTGGAATCTGACTGGAGTCTATAACATAGTAATCCATGTTGCATTGCTAAGGATAGTGTGACATATAAGAGAAGAAATTGTGGATAAAAAAAGTTTGTTTACATTAGCCCCACAACCAAAGAATGTCACTGTCAGAAAAGAAGGGAGTTTTGTGGGTTCAATCAAGTCAAATTCATTTATATCATGTCATTGATCAGTTCAGCAAGGGTCAAGTAGCAATCTTACAGAAATCCAACGTACAGGATTGATATCAATTTTGCTCATAGGAATGACATTGTTCATAGGTCACTGGGTAGGACATTGCGTCAATGTCAGTTTGATGTGGGAAATCCACCCCCACAGTAATCCAAGCGACCATGGGGAAACGCTATAAGAATCTACATCAGACTGATAGCTGGGGATTGATGTACAGCGTAACGAAGATTTTGCTCCATTTGTAGTTTTGACTTCAAACTGAGAGAGCTTTGGGAATGAAAGTATGATAGAATGAACACATTTAAAGTACTAATGTAAGTTTTTATGTTTATTGATATGTTGAAATATAATATGCAATGGTTGTACTGGTAAAGGTTGCTCAGAATATACGCAAATTAGCCCTCGTAATCCGTGATCAACATGTACCCATCCCATGTAATTCAACCAACATCAGCATATTCAAAATGGATTGGCAGAGGAGAGGCTCGAAAAAGATAAAGTGACGTTTGCTATACTTTACTGCTTAGTCAAAGAGTGTTATCAATATTAGATATATCTGATAGCAGCAGTAATGATCACTATAAAGTGAGGGAAAGTGGAAAATAGAAAAAAAATGGAATGAGTTTATCGTGACCTTAGTTCTTGTTTGTTCTATCTCCATGTTCTGAGAAACAGATTTTTATTATTAGAAGAAGTTTAACAAATCGTCAGTTTCATGATGAAAGGGTGAATAGATAATAGCTGTGAAATGAAAAGGCGAACGCTTGATTTATCTCTATAACGAAGGGGTGTATTGGTCAAATTTGAGGCATTTACTCTTTAGTGGTTATCAAAAGTATATATATTACAGGGGGCTTTACCCAACATGAGCAATTTTGTTAAATGTCATTTGATTTTTATATTATGTTGTATGACAAAAAGGTGAGAAATCAATGATGACAGTAACACAAAATTTTCTAAATATTTTTCACAATTTTGGCCCCTTTGTCATACAGAGAACTTAAGCATTCGCCTTTTCGTTGTATCGCTGTAGATATCTATTCACCACTTTGTCATGAAACCAACAAAATGCACATTTTGATGCTTGTGTAAAATGCGTTGTAGGGCTTAATAAATAACATGTTTCATAGTTCCGATTTGTTCTTACTGCTTATCATAATAATGTAGTTGTTGCTAGGGGATGCTAGTTTAATTACAAAGCCGAATAAAGAAAATACTGAGTTGTGTTTACTGCTCATCTACAGATTACTGTTTAAAGTACCTAATAACAGCATATCAACCTTTTCACATTACCATGCACCTTTCAGGAGCGGTCTGTTTTACAACCCATTAATATATCGGTTGCGGAAACCTTGCACCATATGAGATGAAACATGATTTTATAGCGCATACCATTTTTTTTTTCTATGTTTGTAAACATCCGAATGTCATTTTTCTTCTCCAAGGAAACTTTCCAATGATACCAAATACACTCTAACTTTATGAGAAGATTTTAAATGAATTTTCAAAATCATCCCCAAACCAGTGCGTACACAGGTAATAGCCACTATTAAGAAGGAATGTACATTGGGTAAATGAGAGCTGCAAACCTCGAGATGCTAAAAGCATAACTAAAGCCGCAAATATTTAACATGGAATTTCTCTGTTGCGCAAAAATTGGAGGTGGAACAAACAAGAACTATTGCTGCGATATTCTCTGCTTTATGCTTTATAATATTGTAATTTGGTCCTGACGCTGTGTAAATTTTATATAATATATTCTTATTTTTAAAATCTCCTTTCCAGTATTTCGATTTCTAGAATGTTTAGAAATCTATAATGCCAGACAAGTTTGTTTACCTGTGCAAAATTAGATAAATGTCATTTATATTTTGTAAATGTTCCTTTGTATGGCCGTTAATACCGGCAAATTTGTTTGTCATCTGTGTCATGGCCAAACCGTCTCTCGGAAATTTTCAATTTTCTAATTTTGTTGGCTCCCTGAACCCAGAATGTGGAAATACCAATGCAATATTAGATGACCTTTGCATAATAAAATTCTAGGATACAACAAAAATTTTAATGCCCATTCTGTGCCTGACATTTTCTGTAATGCACTAACCGCATGAAATCATACACAAAATGTGCTTGCCCCATGACCGGAGATGCGCAGAACAAGCTTTTTTTCATTTGGCTCCCAAATTGCAGCTAACCACTAATCTTCTGACAATAACCTTTGCACAATTTGTCTATCTCCTGTCTGCGTAACTGCTACACTATCTACATGTACAAACCAGCCATCACAGCGTAATACTAGAAATGAATGTTCCGAACATGGAGAAAGCAACTCTGTTATCTATTAATTTGTATTGTAACAGTTCTTCCTTTCTTCTGTAAAATTTTGTTTTCATGACATAAGCGGTTTGGGCACGACACGGACGATATGCAATATAATTTAGAACTTATAGGATTTTTTCTTTTAAGGGTGGTGAGTTCATTTCCTTGGTAATGGATATGTCTATTTGGTATCGAATTTAGAATTCTAAATAGTGGCTTTCTTATGTCAGAGATAAAATGGTTATGAAATCATTCTTATGTTTTGTTAGGCATATTTTATTTCATTCGTAAACCAGAAAAAAAAAATGGTGTAAATGCAAGTGAGATGTTCACGACGATCTCATAAAAAGTATTCAATCTGTTGTGACATTTCATTCAAATGAGAGTAAATAAAGGTATCGATTCCCACTTCCGCTTCCGGTTGGGAGGAAAATGTCAAGGGGAAAGGTAGGTAATCATGTGTGTAGTTTATACAATTTTGAAAAAATATTTATTGCCCCATTTCTTGTAGAACGCTTTCATCTTTTACTTGTGGTGTTCATCGAAGTTTTTTGAGTGAAAACAATGTCTTTTAAGTGAGGTTTTTAAAGAAATGGATTTAATATGTGAGTTTATGCATGTTTGGCCACACCTTTGTTGAACCAACACGTGGTGTTTTTGCACCATATAAGAAAATCCCGCCATATTTAAAGTACAGAACAGCCACCTTCGGGAAACCTGGGTGGTTACTGGCCCCTTTCCCATGTAGCGTTGAGGTCGCAGGGCGACCAAGGTACTCGCACGGTTAGTTACGCCCAACTAATCTGTAATATAGCCTAGGATCTGGCGAGTTTCCTCCCTTAAGACGCTGCTGAGGGACTGGATGCTGGGGTGGAGTTTGGTCGGGGGTAGGCCGGACAAAACATACGGATTAGAACCTACTTCCTTAGGTCTTAAGGGGCAACTGGTACTTTAGCGTATTAGACTTAGGATCGTCCATGTCATGGGAAAAGTGCTCTCGCAACCACATATTCAAACGGCACACGTAGTGTAGCTATGTAGGGTAATGTGTGCTGGAGTCCCCGTGCCACTTTTTTTTTCCTTTTTAATCCACTTTTTTTTTTTTAACTTTTCTGAATAGAACTCAGTGTACATTAACAAAATAGTTGAACTATTTTTAACGTGAGCACTCATTACAACAGAGTTCATGAAAGTAGTTTTTAATATTGTCTCTGTTCGGGGATTTCTTACTGCAATAAAGTAAATATTTTCATTGTGAAACGCCGGGTTTTGTTTATTGTCTTGTCGAAATGCTACGTGTCAAAACGTGTTGTGTGGAGAGCCTGCTGAGTTGTATGAAAGATGACAGACATATACAGAGAGAGTTGCGTTTTGCAGTGGCAGAGGAAAACCTGTGCTCTTGATTTATACAAGTACAAGAGTAGGAATTCAACTGTCCTGGCTTGGCGTGATCAAATGAAAAATAAAACTTGAAAAGCTTAGTCTCATCTGTCGCAATGTTTCATAGAGCAGAGCAAACACACCATGTTGTGTTTCTGTCTCTGATTATAGGATGGATCTAATCGTTCCTGTGCTGCTTTTTTATATTTTTTTTAACTTTTTAGTTTTAAGTTTGACTTTGAGTTGAGGTTTAACACGGCGCGTCGACACGATAAAGGCCACTTCGCGCCTATCACAGCGTTTTGTTTATCTCATTTTTGGTTAGCTTTCAGCCCTCAGATTCCTGTAAAATGAAATACTATCGAAGTGAAGTTAAAAATCTAACGGGAAAAGGCCTGTAGTGTAAAATCCGGCTGTATGAATCTTTCAAATATGATAAAAATCTGTTAAATCAACTAGTGGATTTTGGCTTCCCTTAAGCCCCCCCCCCACCACACACACACACACACACAGGTTCAAGCCTGCCTTAAAAGCCTCGCCCAGATCCTATAAAACTTATTAAAAAAACTGAACGTGTGTGGGCGATGTCATATAGCCGGGCTCCGAGCCAGAACTTAAGCCAAAATATCAGGTGGCGCCTGAAAAATTCTCCCAAGCCAATGGCTTGACTCGGTAAACTCAACATAAAAACAAACATGAAAATCTTTTTTTGACCATTTTGATGACAAAATCGGGAAAAAGCAGTAAATTTACCATCGATTTGATACCAAACACCATTCTAGCGCAATGGAAATGTTGAATAAATTACTGACTTTTCATCAGTTCTCGCCTCTCACCCCGTTCCTCTCCTGTCTCTCTCTCTTTCTCTCTCTCTCTCTCTCTCTCTCTCACTCACTCTCACTCTCACTCTCTCTCTCTCGCTCTGCGTGTATGTGTTTGGTGGGGATAAAAAGAGAGTTAGAAAGAAGAAAGAGAGATAGATAGGGAGAGAGAGAGATGTTTTTTTCTCAACCTGTGCGTCCCCACTTAAACGACTGTGAAGCCGTGCCAATAAACAAAGTAAACTCATCCAGTCATTGCATTGTTGTTACCTTTCCATTCTACTCATATCCAATCCTCACAACATACAGTCATATGACATGTATCGATAATTTTATGTTTTAAAAGTCAGTGACTTTAAGAGAATGATTCAATCCGATCAATAAAAACGTGATTTTCAAAAATCTCGTCTTGTCTCATTAAATCAATAATAAATCTCTCAATTTAAAGATAATAATTCCTTCCTCCTCTTATTTCATTACTGCTTCTTGATAAGAAATATTAAGAAATTTAAGGAAAATACTGAAACTGATAAAGAACATTAAAAATTTACTTACATTTTATTCACCCCCTTTTGATCTCTATACATTTATGGGCCCTTTGGATTTAATATAATACCATCTCGCACACATGTCACACTGAATCCACATCTCACCATCATTGTTTTGGTCTTGTAAAAGACAAAAATTACACGAATTTCTATCATACTGTGTTAACATTTCCATTAAACTGTCTTCACGTTCATTCATCACATCATTCACTATATCATCCATTGCATCATCATTATCTAGCAGCATTTCACTTTCACTCTGTGTACTTTCATAATCTGACTCAAATTCTTTGTTTTCATATCCGCGCTTTCCCTTTCCCTTCTTTTTCTTCTGAGCTCTGGCCACTGCTTGTTTCATCAGCTGTTCCTCTTTCCTTTTTAAACGTTCTTCTTTGGGTCTTTTCATCTCTTTTCTCTCTCTCTTCCTTTGCTTCAGCTGCTTTCTTCTTTCTCTCCTCGGCTGCCAGTTTCTTTGTCTTTGCTTCCTTCTGCTTTGCTTCGTTCTTTTCTTGCATTGCCTTTCGCCTTATTTCTTTCTTGTATTCTTCGTCCTTCTCCGCTGGGCGTTTTTTTTCATTAGTCTTACTGCTTTTCCCCAGTTATTAATTTTGGGAGCATCGTTTCTTTTCTTTTACAAAGCTGTCTTGAACTTTTATTCCAAAGCGGCAGTGCCAGGGGTTGTTCCTTTTCTCCAGCTACATTTGTGTTTAACTGCTGTGGAACAGGCTTTTCAACTTGGGAGTGGTACTCTTTCCAGATGTTAAACGGAGGATCAGTCATGAGATGATAGCCTTTGTCATATCGTTTTATGTATTCGTTAAATGTTGACTCATCTGATTGGTTTGTCAAGATCAGTAACTTTCTTAGTGGATCACTTGTGCCACTTGATGAGGACGACCGTTGCAAGGCATGAGCATCTGGTAAGTGTGTTGACGTAGTTGGCAGTTGACCTGAAAATTGTGCAACAGATGATGGCATCGATTGAAGCTCCCAGTGATGAGTCTCAGGCAAGGTTGGGGACGGCAGTCGAGCAGGAGTTGGATTTGACACATACTACGTTCACAGAGGAATGGGAACAACACTAGGTGGTATTTCTATCGGCAAGCATGCAGCAGGATTAGACACAGGCTGTGTAACTGTAAGATGGATGAATTCAGATGGGGTTGAAGTAAGAATGAAAATGGGCTGTGCTGACACCGCTGATGGAACTACAGCCACAGGTTGTGTTGGTCATACTTGTGTGATACTGGCACTCACAGCGCTCAAATATGAGACATTGGATGACACTGACTCAGGTGCTGGAGTATCTGGTATCACTTTTATCCAGTCTAAATTTCTGGGTACAGCGGGAAGATTCCTGCTTTCCTAAAGGCATTGATGGCATAGTTTGTTTTTTGTTTTTTTTTGTTCTAGTTTTTTTCATGGTTTCCTTACACACTTTTTTCAAAAAGGGGACCAAATGTTCTTTTGGTGGCAATCTCAGTCGTGTTGGCGTTTCTCACCATCTCAGTCCACTTCAAGTTAAGGGCAGCAAAATATCCAACATCCAGAGGCTGTATGATGTGACTGGCATGGGGTAGTAGTGAATATAAAATAATCTGGTTTTGTTTGCAAATTTCTGCTGCCTTTAGGGTAATGTGGCTTGCATGACCATCAATGAGGAGGAGGAGAGGTTTCTTTAAATGGGCCGTTTCTTTTAACAAAGACATTTTCTAGCCAGGGCTGAAATATTTCCGAGGTCATACATCCGTTAGGTGAGAAGGTTAAAAATGCATCAGGGAAAGCTCCATGTGACAAGTATCTTCTGTTTCGCTTTCTTTACTTGGACAGAGTAACAGAGGAGAGGTGAACTGTCCACTTGTACACGTGCACTGCAGCAGATCAATACTGTAATCACGGTCCTAGTATCACTTGTCACTTGATAAACATTCTTGGTTCCCACTATGGCCAGTACCTTTCCCGTTGATGGATCTTTTGAAAAACCTGATTCGTCTGCATTGAAAATTCTGTCTGGTTCTAATAAAATTGTGGGGTCAATTTTATTGATATTTGCCGAAAAATCCAAAAACCACTTTTCTGACTGGGTCATTGTAGTGATAACCACTTTTCTGACTGGGTCTTTGTAGTGATAGCCCTTGTCCTGCCGAGTTTATTTGACTTTCTGTATCCTATCCGGGGGGTGACGTTTTTAAATCTTTTGAACCAAGACTCTTGTGGCATGTTGTTTTTCCAAACTGTTTTTTCTACCCTTGTAATCTAAAAACTTTTTCACTGCTAATTTGTGGTCCTGTTTTGTCCTCCTAAATCCCCTTGATGCCATCTCTAAAATCCACTTTTCAACTTCTGTTTGTTCTTCTTGTGTAAGGACAGGTTTCGGTTCTGGAATTATCCTCCTGCGGCCTGATACTTTATCTGTGAAGATTCCCCATGGAATCCCAAATGTTGCAACAGCATTCCTTTTCATCATTCCCCCCTGCCACAGCATCAATTGCTGTTTCTAGATCATGTTGGTTCCATTTTGGGTGGCTCATGCTATAGGAAAAGAAAGTTTGGAAACAATGTTTACTTGTGATATTATAATAGAGTCCATGGTTGATAATGAGCATGGTGGATAGGAGGAAAAAAAAAGAAGAGCTGACATTAGTGACAAGGACGGAGTCTCTCAAACTAATTTGTCGTGAATTTGTAATATTTGTAGTTTTAATTAACCCGGGCTGTGCAGGCATGTTAGAAATTGGGATTTTTCTCATATTTTCGTGTCCCCAGGCATGTTAGAAATTGGGATTTTTCTCATATTTTCGTGTCCCTGATCCTATTGGGGGTAGGATCGAGTACCTAGTCTTCTCGGATAAGAACGAAAAATTCGGAGGGCCCATGTACACGTTGCGCACGTTAAAGAAACCTTGGCAGTTAGAAATCGTAAAGAGTAGGCCGTACAGGCCGCTGCCCGGGCAAAATTGAAACTAAAAATTAATAGATTAAAATTCAGCCATATCACCTCCCCCCTCCATATCTCCAACAACAAAAAAAATGTATATATAATTCATTATTAATTATTAAAAATAGGGAGAACCCCTAAAGGCAGACTACATGGAGGAATGCACCTCCTGCAACACTGTTGATTCCACGCGTATCGACCATGTCGTTCCAATGGATCAAATCAACACTGTCGAGAGGGGGAAAGCGCACCATGGGCAAGGCACTTTCTCTATACCCACAGCCCAGGCATGGAGCACAAAACTATTTAGCTGCTGACCGTCTGCCCGTGACGAAAAGAGCCAATTATTATAGTTTTAATTGTTGCTTGAAAATGGTGATAGCAATGATGCTGCTGCTGCTGGTGATGCTGATGCTGCTGATCCCATTCTTCCTGTTTTTATTTGAAAATGTTTACTTCAAAGTTGAGTAATCTGTGCAAGGTAATGATTAATAATAATAATAGTTCGTCCATCAGGTATGATGATGACCTTAACAACACCAGAGGAATAAAGAACAGAAATTGTTGAGAATTTCAACACATGGACAATAAAGAGAAGTAAAGGACACAGAGGACAGAATAGAAAGTCTGTTCTTTCATGACTTATGGCTTCTCATGTGACTGATAAGTCCTATTTTTGCCCTGAAGACCCTTCCGCATAAGTGACAAGAGTGCTCCGTTGGTTCAGTACCTTTTCTTGCGCCGTTCTCTTTTTTTGATAGCCTGCTGGACTCTGTCAGCTTCCCATGCTTTGCTGCCTCTGGTAAGGGCCGCCCTCCAATTTGCTCGATCAAGCGAGAGCTTTTCCCACTCACTCACATCAATGGCAAAAGCCTTCAGTGATTGCTTGAGAGTGTCTTTGTAACGTCTCTTTGGGGCCCCAACATTCCTCGTTCCATTGGAGAGCTCAGAGAAGAAGATTTGCTTAGGGAGTCTGGAGTCGGGCATTCTGACAACATGTCCTGCCCAACGTAGCTGAATTTTTTTCAGGTGGCAGAAGATGCTCAATTCCTTGGCACGATTGAGGACCTCAGTGTCTGGAATTTTATCCTGCCATTTGATCCTTAGGATCTTTCTAAGGCAGGCCAGATGAAAGTGATTTAGTTTTCTGGCATGCGATTGGTACACTGTCCAGGTTTCAGCCCCATAGAGTAGGGTGGGAAGGACCACAGCATTGTACACTTTCAGCCTAGTGTCTGTGCGAATGCCGGCAACATCCCACACTCTCTTTCGAAGCCTGCCAAATGCAGAGCTGGCTTTGCTGATTCTTGAGGGAATTTCAGTATCAACACGAGCCGTGGAAGACAGTGTACTGCCAAGATAGGTGAAGTTCTCCGACACCTTCAGAAGACTGTCATGGACTTTGATATTTGGGGTCACAGGATACTTGTCGTCTGGAGTAGGCTGATGGAGCACTTCCGTCTTCTTTGTGCTTATTGTGAGGCCAAAGTTGTCACAGGCACTAGAGAACTTATCAACACAGTTTTGCATGCTATCCTCATCGTGTGCCAGAAGTGCCTAATCATCAGCAAATAGTAGGTCACAGACTTGAGTACTTTTGGTTTTGGTTTTTGCCTGAAGTCTCCTGAGGTTGAATAGACTGCCATCAGTTCGGTACTTGATGCTTACCCCTTGAGGAGGAGAGCTAAAGGCTTCTTGTAGCATTGCAGAGAACATAATGCTGAATAGAGTTGGGGCTAAGACACAACCCTGTTTTACCCCATTTGTGACAGCAAAGGGCTCTGAAACACTGCCGTTGCTTTTGACTGCAGCTTGCATGCCATCATGAAACTGGCGCACTATTGTGATGAATTCGGGTGGACACCCAAACTTCGCCAAGATTTTCCAGAGGCCTTCACGACACACTGTGTCAAATGCTTTTGTGAGGTCAACAAATGTGATATACAGCGCTTTATTTTGTTCCATGCATTTTTCCTGAATCTGTCTGGCAGCAAAGATCATATCCGCCGTTCCCCTCTCTTTACGAAAGCCACATTGGCTCTCGGGAAGCAAGTCATTTGACGAGAGGTGATCAAGAAGGCGATTCAGAAGCATTCTTGCCAATATTTTGCCAGCAATTGAAAGTAGAGAGATTCCCCGATGGTTGTCACAGACTTGGCTGTCCCCTTTGTTTTTGTACAGATGGATGATTGAAGCATCTTTGAAGTCCTGTGGCAGCTTCCCTGCTTTCAACATATGATTGAACAACTCGGTCAGCCTTTCAATAAGCTTTTCTCCACCGAAGGCATACACCTCAGCAGGAATTGAATCCACGCCTGGTGATTTGTTAAAGGACATCTGATTTGTGGCAGTCCGGGTCTCATTTGCTGTGAATGGCTTGGCAAGAGCTGCATTAATAGGAGTCTGAGGGAGGCGGTCAATGGACTCAGTATTTATATTTGATGGCCGATTTAGCACACCTCCGAAATGTTCTGCCCAACACTGAATTATGGCATTCAATTCAACAATGCGTGTTGAACCATCTGACGCAAGAAGTGGTGTAGTGCCAGAGCGGGATGGTCCAAACACAGCTCGGAGGCTCTCAAAGAACTTTCTAGTGTTGTTTGTGTCGGCATATTTCTGAGTTTCTCTTACTCGCTCTTCTAGCCAATCATTTTTCATTTTCCTCAGCTTCTTCTGGAGTACACCCTTACATACATGCAGTGCATCAGCTTTTGCTGTGGAAGAGGGGTCACTGCAGTGAGCTTGGATGAGACTATTTTTTTCTTTGATGAGCACTTTGATTTCATTATCATTATCATTGAACCAGTCCTGGTGCTTGCGGACAGGAAAACCAACTGTGCTGCTGGCGCAAGAGTGTACAGTCGTATTTAGGTCAGTCCAGCTCTGTTCAATGTTCTCAGGGTCAAAAGTCACGCAATCCAATTTTGAGGAGAGTTCTGAGGAGAGCTCGCTCTGTTTCTCAGCTGAGCAGAGTTTTGAAACATTTAGGCGTTTAGGTGGCGCTTTCCCTTGAGGGCGTCTATTGCGCCTCAATGTTAGTCTGAGCTTGCAAACAATGAGTCTGTGGTCAGTTCCACACTCGGCACCACACATCGCCTTTGTTACAAGGACATCCTTTCTGTCAGTCTTCCTCACAATGACATAGTCTATGAGATGCCAATGCTTTGAGCGGGGATGCATCCATGACGTTCTGTTTCTCACGGGGAGACTAAAATTTGTGTTGGTAATGAACAGGCCAAATTCAGCGCACAAAGTAAGTAAGCGCAACCCATTGTTATTGCATGAACCAACTCCACGAGGGCCCAAAACATTTGGCCACGCTGAGATTTCTGAGCCAACCCTAGCATTGAAGACCCCCAAGAGAATCAGCTTATCAGCTGCCGGGACAGAGCATATGACAGATTCTAGATCAGAATAGAACTTGTCTTTGGCTTCATCTGGGTTTGTCATGGTGGGCGCATATGCGCTAATGAGGGTGGCTGACTGGCTTTTCCCAACTGGGATCCTGAGTGTCATTAGCCTGTCAGTTATTTCAATTGGCATGGACTGCAAGTTTCTGACAAGGTCATTTTTAATTGCAAACCCAACACCATGCTGTCTCGGTTCGACTGCACCCTTGCCTTTCCAGAAGAAGGTGTATCCACCACTGAGCTCTTTGAGTTGGCCACTATCAGGGAGTCTGGTTTCACTGAGTGCCACTATGTCCAGGTTGTACCTGCTGAGCTCAATGGCAATAAGTGCAGTGCGTCTTTCCGGGTTGTTTGAGTTGTCCTGTAGTGTGCGTATATTCCAGGCTCCTAGCCTGAGTAAGCTGAATTTCTTTTTGTTTCGACCGCAAAAAGGGATCCCCACTGGTCGCGGTATACCAGCCAGGGTGATGTGAAGTGGGCTTTCTTTAGGGCACATTTTCTAGCCCCTTCCTCAGTTGAGGTGAGCAGTGCTATCCTTAAATAAGGCTGCTCAGCTACTGTGGGTGCTGCCTCCCCATGCCTCCACTTCAATCGACGATGAAGCGACCATAGCCCACAGCCACCAACGTGTAGGTCTGTGCTAACAGCTTCCAGTCTATCCAAACCTGCTGCCACCGCACTCGCCCATCGCCGTTGGAATTTTGAGAGGAAAGAAGACGAACGCAAAGATGAAAGAAGACGAGGTGAGTGTTAAGACTGGCGCAAAGAGTTTGTTTTTAGTGAAAAAGAGCTGCGCAAACATCAGACTCACTCTCTCGCCTGGACACAACTTATCCAAGTGGCAAGACAAGGTCAAGACGACTGGAAATGTATCCAGGTGCAGGAGGATGCCAGAGGGACAGTCATATTGCCTGACCGGCTGCCTGTAGGCTACTCCACAGCCTCGCAGTCCCAACTGACTAGGGTGAAAGACCCAAACCAAAGAACACCAATACTGGTGGATGCTCTGTGTCACGATATCCAGGCCAGAGTGACGGTATATTGCTATCTGCCCTATCAATCAACCACTGGCCTGCTGCCGCCAGCTTCGAAGCTGCGTCCGGGAAGTTTGCTCAATTCTTCGTCTGTGATTTAGGCAAACAAGCCTAAGACCACACCGCTACCGGGGGCCAATATGAAGGACTCTGAGGGTCACATTGTGCCCTAGCATGTGGCCGTTGGGTTAGATGAAACCTCCTCCGCCCTGGCCGTTTGCACCGATAGGTGCACGCCCACTGATACCATGCTAGCGTACCAGTTCATGGAACAGGTTGTACTGGACTACATGTTACCAGTAGCAGATGTTTCTGACCTGACCACAGGTCAAACATGATTAAGTTTGTACTAAGTGGACAAAATATTTCACTAGTTGCTTCCCTTCCTAATGTTTTGGTTTGACGGCCTTTTTTTTTTTTTATCGTGCCAAAGAGTTGGAGAATAATCCCTTTCCATTCCAACTTTTTGGTGATTTCCATTGTGTTATTCTCGGAAAGTCATCAAGACCCCAACGCGGCCACAAGTGGCCGCATTCTTAACGAGAGTAAAAATTCGGGGTCTTGTGCGCGGCCACATACATAATTTCTTTAGGAGGCTGTTTTTTTCTACTTTTTCTAACTTCAAACAACTGATTGGCCTCTTAACGCCCCCCTAGCAATCAAAGTGGGGCGTTGTTTTTTAGAGGAGAAATTAAAGGAGATTTCAATTTTTGGCCACGCTCATGATCTGGCCGCACTAGGGACCTACCACCATAGTTTCAATTCTCTTTGCATTACACCAATTTCTGCGAGTGTGCATACTCAGCCCCCGAGCACAAGGGTATGTGTGTGGGACGGGGGTGCCCACAATTTTGGGTGACGTAATTGAAACGAACCAATTGGAACCCTAACCCTAACCCTTGCACTTTATCAAAATTCACTGCACACACGAAACCTAATTTGACCACAAGGTCCACTCCAGTCCGAAAATATGATGAAAAGCGAAAAAGATTCAACAAAGAATTTTTTTTTTTTGAAAGCGTGTGCCTACTAGAAGGACACAACAGATGAAAATTACAGCTCTGTATCTATGGAGAAGGGAGTCCTGCGGTTCTTTTTTCATGACTTGAGGTTCTCAAAATCTCAGATCGAAGTAACACCTGCCGTCTGTCGCAGTGGAGCGGGGTGGCCAGATCCGCGGAGAGCACAACAGCCAAATCGGTCTCCAAAGGAATGCCAAATACAAAAATTCCTGGCGTTTTCCTTTAGCTACAATGAGAAAAAAACATGCAATAAATGCCCGAAGTGAATGTGCTCATAGTGTGACTGCTGATACTGGCGTAACTCATAATTAATATGATATTGATGTAATCTAATGATATCGATGTATTACATAACTCTACTAAAAAATATTATAGCTCACTCGAGGACCTGGAATAATAACAAAGAGCCTTCCTGGTTCCTAAAAGAAAAATGCCTGTCATTCTTTCTCACGGCCAATGACTTTGAAAATACCTCAAATTTCTGAAATTCTCAACAAACAAATAAAACAAAACAAAAAAATTAGAGTTCATGCCATTGAAAAAGACATGTCCAAAAGAATGTGAAATTAACATGCGTCTAGACTTAGCAAAGTTCAAACTGTCATTTCCATAGCTAAAGTGGGGGACGGGGGGTGTCACGTGGGGATTAACTATAGTGCATGCTGTATCCAAAACCTTTACGAAACGCACTGGCGAAATACAATTTAACAAGTCAACTGAATGCAAAAACAAACAAAAACACAAAAATTACCATAAAACAATTCTTCGTCCACCTCACGAACTGGCCTATCAACAATGTTGTCATTTCAATGAGACCATTTCAAAGCTTTGGTGAGATTTCGTATGTACACACAAGAATATGGCCAAAAAAAAAAAAAGCTTATAATTCCAAAGCTATTAACATATCGATACGTCACTTTGTGCAATGATACGGGAGACGTAATTCAAATAAATCAAAATCATTGATATGCATGTGAGATGGACCTGGAATTGAAGGGGGATACTTCTATACCATGCGTAAATCCATCTAAACTCCAAAATATACACTGTACTTGACCATGAAGATCAGCGAGTAAACAGTCTTCTGTTCAGAGTACACTGACCTAGGAGTGTTGGGATTATTAGATAAGGCATTTCCACAGAGCTGATGTTTGCAGGGTCACGCAGGGTCACGCAGGGTCACGCCATGCACGGCAAAAAATTGTTTGCCCTGCACCTCAGGTTCATCTTTTTTTGTTTTTCGTGTGTGACAGAAGCTTTTCAATTTGTCGTCTGTCTCATGTGCTGGCATGTCGATGATTTTCATAGTTTTGGGGGGGTGCGGGGGCGAGGGGTGGCGGGGTTGACTACCTTATCATTGCTCACGGTGAGATCTATATTCAAAAAGTGACGTAGGCTAACGACACAACATTCATAGTTTTAAATAATGAACAGAAACATTTTTGTCACCACATGCTTGTCTGTTTATACTTTTCAGTAGTGTATAACTATGGTTTAGACAAGAAATTTCACTCTCACCAAAAAGCTTGAAGAGCTCTCTTTTTAAAAGTGGGGAAATTGTTGATAGGCCAGTATGTGAGATGGATGGCGAATTATGTTTGTGTAGCTCTACTAAAAGATGCGAGACTGTTGAACGACGGCCCATACCACAAAAAGTATATGGTCTTGCTGTGAAATTGAAGAAGGCGTGTGCTTCACGAAATTATAATTATTTCTTTTTCTCTTCATTCTACGTTTATGTTTCTTCCTTTATCGTCACTGCCAAAGCAGATCACCCTCTAGGTCCAGGTTCAGTCTAGAAATAAAAGTGATGTGTAATCGTCGCCTCAGATAAATATTGATCGCACTGCTGATGCGCCTTATCTTCGCCACTAATGGCTGTTTTGTGGAACTGCTGACGCGCATTGGAAATTTAGCAGCACTGCTAAAGTCCGTATGTAGAACTACTGACACGCGTTAAAATTAAGTAGCGCTGCCAACGGACGAGAGTGGCGCTGTTGACGCGCCACTAACAAAAAAAAACAAAAAACGCTGGTTAGTCGCATCGCTTGAGGATTCGTGTTTGGCACAGTTTAGTACTGTAACATTTTTTTAAAAATTTTTTATTAACTCGGCCTAGTTATGTTGTTTTTTGTTTGTTTGTTTGTTCGTTTGTTGGTTGGTTGTTTTTTTTTTTTACAAAGCTCAAATTGGGGGTGGCTTGGACATACACTCCGAAACCCCAAGCCAGCATCAAGCGCCAGGCCCTCAAATGGAACCCCCAAGGCAAACGAAACCGCGGGCGTCCTAAGACAACATGGCAAGGATCAACTGCAAGCGAGACAAAAATGCTGGGACTTTCGTTGGGCCAGAGTGAGGCCGCAGCCCAGGACAAAGCAAGGTGGAGGACCTTGCTGGACGACATATGCCCCACTCGGGGTTCAAGGGTTTACGTCAAGTAAGTCAAGTCAAAGTGGCAAACTAAAAAATCAAACTAAAGTCTCACCAATCAAAAATTTTTAAAAATCACAGTTCAATAAGCGTTAGTGTGAAATATGAGCACACACACAATTTGAAATAAAACTAACAAACAGTTTTCCAAAAAATCAACATCGATCCCGCCCATTCTAAAAAAGACGCCCAATCCAGTTGGATAGTGACATCACGAGACTGAGTTTCAATGAGATTCAGTGAGTTGGGTGGTGCGCGGGGCATTCATGCAATTTTTTGTTATCTCTTTAAACTATGCGTCCCCTTTAGAGTGACATTGCTCTGATTCCCATTAATCAATGATATTATTATTATAAAACTTTAGAATACAAGTTGTGAGTTGTGAACTGTTGAGTTGTAAACTGCGCCTAACAGGCTGCGGTTACAATTTGCTCTTAGATAGAGAGAGATAGAGAGAGTGAGAGAGAGGGGGTGAGAGAAAGATAAAGCGAGTGAGAGAGCTTCTGTAAAGGGCATAGAGCATTTCTAATGGCAATGGATATGCGCTATATAAATGCCATCCATTATTATATTTATTATTATTATTAATCAAATTTTTCTGAAATTCATAATTGAAGTTTCATTTTATTGTGCTCACAGCTTTTAGGATTGAAAGAGATTAATGCAGCTGACAGAGAAGATGAAAGACAATAATGTGAAAAAATAAAAATTATTACTACTGTCAGCATTATTTTTCACTGTAAATTTACATCACACACAACCACGACAAAGAAGATTTTCTCTTTTCTAAATAACTGTAGTTGGCTGTCATGAGTAAAAAGGTTACACTTGCGGTAGGTCACAGAAAGGTTAAATGTCAGCTATATAGCAAAACTTGGGGGTCTGGGAGTAGGGGGGGGGGGGGGAGAAGGGGAAAGAAAGAGAGAGAGAGAAGAGTGAGTTTATTTGTGATGCTCCACAATGCTAGGCGGAGTCACGAGAAAACTGAACTGCTCACCACCAAACCTCTCTCACAAGTACGTTTTATCAGCTGTACTCAATTTGTTTCATGTGTTTCACAAAATCCTTCCAGATCAGGTCGTCTTCCTGAAATTTTTATGTGGAGAATGCACGTCCAATCTTTATAATTATTTTTAATGTCTAAACCAATGGTTCTCAACTTTTTTCGGACATTCACTGCCTTAGACTTCAAATTTTCTATCATCCCTCCCCCTCCCCCCCCCCCCCCCCATCCCTAGGCCCTACTCAAATCCAAAAGATATAGTTCATGAAAAGACATACTAATTACTACACACAAATTATGATGTTACGTTTTTCAAAGCCTTATTAATGACAACAGGCGTGTTGATTATTCATTATAAAAAAGAAAGTATTCTTCATCATATGCATTTAAAAAAAATAGGCCTTTGATGTTCTTGAACCCATCTACGCATGCTTTTGAATAAGCACTGTATTTGCCCCCAAATCATCCTCTTGTCGTAATGTCGTTCCCCTCCCCCTCCCACATCGCCTCATCCCTCTTCGCCGTGATTGCCCCTTGTCGTCATTTTCTTCGTATCCCCCCCCAACCCCCGAATTAAAAATCGCCCCCCCCCCCCCAGGAGGTGATATCACCCACGTTGAGAACCACTGTATCTGAACCAAGGGAGATGTCAGCTGTATGTTGCTCACGTGAAATACATTCTAAGCAAAAGTGGTCGGGTCTTTCAAGCAAGGCAAGATTAGATCTACCTCATCTGCAGCGTTAAATAAGCTACAAGTACTTTGAAACTCTTCGTTACAAGGTGAAGTCCAGGAGGATCTGAGACTGTATTTATTATTGTACAAGACAGAGGTAAATATTCCATGGACTGATTGTTTGGCTGACAGTTTGTCCCCGACAATACACTGTAAACCACATAATAACGTTACTGTAAAATAAATTGAGTGGATTAAAATTACAAGAGATCTACGTGCCAATGGCACTCTGACCTCTTCTGATCCCTTCAAGTAGCCTAATAAATGAATAAATAAATAGAAATACATGTAAATAAATAAATATAAAGGTCTGCATGGAGGATAGGTGCTTGTTTTTAAGTAGGCCTCTATGTTTAAATTTGATCTCTTTTGCTTGCTCTTCCCCCACCCCCACCCCTACGCCACCCCCTCTTTCTCTTTATTCTCTTCTTTCTCTCTTTCTTCTCTCCTCCTCCCTCCCATCGTCTGTCTCTCTCTACCTCCAATTTAAATACTTTCACACAGCATGCCGAGTTGTTGTCTACCGCGAATTTCATCCTCCCCTCCCCCTCTCCCTCACATAAATCCCTCAGTATGTTTCAAGAGTAGTTCCGGTTGGTAAAATGATGTACCGGTAGATCAGATCACTGTGGCACTGTTATCTGACATGCCAAATTGAAATTTGAAATCAGACTAAAGAAAATTCTGCTCAACTTATTCCATTTTTATTCCGTTACATGCCAATGTTTCTCTCATTTTACATACCATGCAGGTGTGAGCTAAGAAGAATTGTTTCGTTAGTTTTTGTTTTAATTTGGATGCAACTAATAGTTTCAAAAAAAGCCAATATTATCTTCTGAAACGAAAACGACACATACACTATGCCGAAGCTTTAATGTGACTGAACTGACTTAAACGATAGTACTGATGAATGGTATTGAATTTAGAGTCAAGATCAGCAGTGCTGCCTCTGCATAAACAGAACATTTGTGCATGTGTGTGTTTCTACAGGTGATTATCGTTGGTTTTTTTCTTCGATCTAAAGTATGAACGTACCGATTTTTGTTGGAGTCTCTGACTTTCAAGTACATAAATTTCTCTGTTTCATATCCAGAACGGAAAGGAATACCGAATCCGGTTATCTCCAGAAAACACACTAAGGAGGGTTTTATTAGCTGTGCTTGGATAAACAGTGGGCTTAGGATTTTTGGGTGGGGGTGGTGGAGAAGGGGAGATTACTAATAAAAGGAAGGCAAAAGCATGGTGTTATTTATAGGTCTTGTATCAGCTCAGTCTATCTTTATGTGCTATTCGAGTCATGATTGGGGAGGTCATCGGCCCGTCCGCACCAGTCAAGAAAACACACTAAAGAGGGGACTTTTGAGCGGGCTTATCAAAAGGTTGGGTCAGGGTTACGGTTAGGGTTAGGTCTTCATCATATTATGTTTAACGTTTTGGTAAGTGGTGCGGACAGGCGGATGACCTTCCCATGATTGAGATCAGGTCATTAATCATCAACATGGTTGATACATCCAATGTGAACATACAATGCAAATTACATTGAGACAAAACAGAGCAGGAGAAAGCAAAGACAAGAGGTGTGAGTCAAGGGCAGACTGGGGAATCAGAAGCACGAGGGAAAGTTCTGGAAACCAAGGTCTTAACCACTCAGCCAGCTGTGATCTGGAGTGACCCAGCCAGCATTCCTATGTCAATCCAATGTAGATTTATCTAGAGTAGTGTTGTTAGGGTTAGTGCAGGGGCAGATTCCAACATCAAACTTATGTTAATGCAGCATTGTGAGCAGCAGATCTATGCAGGAATAATGTCATTCCTAAACGCAAACGAAGTCAGTCCTACACCATCAGATTTCCATTGGGTTCCTGCCTTGGGAGAGGTCACCGGAATTATTTTTAAATAAAACAAGCCTTTGATGACAATATCTTGTCAGCAGGTTGTACTGCAAGGAATATAATAAAATAAAAGAAACAGTAAGAAACCCAATGAGCAACCTTATGGAAATCCGACGCATGGGACTGGCGTCAAATTTGCACATAAGAATGATGTCATTCCTACGCAAATGCACTAGTCACAACCTTGCACCGATATCGGTTTGATGTAGGTAATCCATCCCTGCGGTAATCCTATCAATCCTACAGAAATCTACATCAGATTGATTTAGGGTTGCTGGCTGGCAGTGGTTTTATCCTCTTCTAGTATTAGTATAAGAAATTGTCTGATGTTAATTATGTATACAGTTGTACTGGTGATTGCTAAATGGATATACAGTGCAGTATTACGCCAAGACAGTCTCAACAATTGGTTCAACAATACATGAAAAAATCATAGTTTACCTTTGTAAGAAGATAAGTTAATTCTTCCATAGGACTAGATAAATAATGTTTACCATTTATCAGATTTTTTAACTTATGTGTTACACTGGGAATGCTGTTGTACTGGTGTCTGGTAAATAGGTCTACACTGCAGCACTATTCCAAGAGAATTATTTTCAATGGTGTAAAGGTTAGAAGGCAACTGGTTAATTCCTCAATGGGCTTAAATAATGTCTGCCATTTTTCAATCCTTAATAAAGGTCAAATCCACACAAAAATGAGACCACTATGTTGTAGGTTTGGTGGTAAGTTCTAGGATTCAGATTTATGGATAGATTAAGGTGAGACTTATTATTATATATCGGTATGCAGTACTAACATCAATAAACCAACATGATTGGCAGGCTCAAAATTAGAGATTGAATCAACACAATTTGTGTGATATCAACAAGCACCTAATTATGACCTGAGCATCTTGTAGAAAATTCCATGATATCAGTTGGATACTGTAAGCATTCGACTCAGTAAAAAAAAAAACTTGGGAAAGGCTGTGGTGAAAGTGTAAATCACAATATTAGTTATCAGTGATTATTGTAATTGTGTGAATTGAAATACTGTTTCTTATTTCTTTCTGCAGACACTTATCTTCATGTTCTTGAATGGCCCAGACATGATCTGAAATTGACTTCTTCCAATAGTGATTATCCGCAGGACGGTAATATACAAAGGCTGCAACGAATCCCACATTTTTTGGTAAGTGCGAACAGGTGTAACAGAATTCACATCAGAAACAGTAGCGTTATTTTTCACTTTATTTACCTAGTTTATTTCTGTTTTTGTTTTTTTTTTATGTTTCCTCACATCTCACTTCCTCCTTTCAAATCACACCAGTAAAAGTGCAAGTGTAAAATGTAAGATACAGTATAGAGATGCTTCGCTCATGGACAGTTGGCCAAACAGATAATTCACTAATGAAATAATAGAGCTGGGGTTAAACTCTAACTGTAAACTAAATTAACGTCTATGTCTAATGCCAATCCACCTGGCAACCCATGGATGTTGAAAGTCCACCGGTACGATAATCCTACCAATCTTGAGGAAATCATATACAAAATGTAAGTTGGATTGATGTAGGGATACTGGCTGGAAAATTGCAGCATTATACCATAGAGAATTATTTTCACTAGGGTATAGCTTTACTTTTATATGACATTGACAACTACGTGATTACTTAATGGGCTTAAATAATGTTTCCCACTTTTCAATCCTTTAGTCTTGGATATGAGGTCAATCCACAAAAACATGAAATGGGATCATCTCCTATTTTACATGTATTCTTTTGTTGCTTTTGCAGTAAGTGCTAAAATTTAGATTTAAGAATAGATTAAAATTAGACTTATAAGTACTAACATCAATAAATCAAGATGACAAGCAGGATCATGATATGAACCAGCACCTAATTATGACCTGTGCATCTTGTAGAAAATGCCATGATATCAGTTGGATGCTGTAAGCATTCGATGTGTTAAAAAACTGGGAAAAGCTCTGGCGTGAGTCTGAACTACAATTTTGGTTGTCAATGATAATTACAACTGTGTTAATTAAAATGCCGTTTTTTGTTTCTTTCTGCAGACACGCGGACAACATATTTTCATGTTCTTGAATGGCCCAGACATGATCTGAAATCATGACTTTCTTCCAATATTGACAATCCGCAGGATGGTAATGTACAAAAGCAGCAACGAATCCCACATTTTTTGGTAAGTGCAAACGGGTGAAACAGAATTCACATCAGAAACAGTAACTTTGTTTTTCACTTTATTTACCTCAAGTTTATTTCTGTTTTTTGTTTTTGTTTTTTTTTAAATTTTTCCTCACATCTCACTTCCTCTTTCTAGATCACACCAGTAAAAGTGCAAGCGTAAAATGTAAGATACAGTATAGAGATGCTTCACTCACGGACAGTTGGCCAAACAGATAATTCACTAATGAAATATTAGAGCTGAGGTTAAACTCTAACTGTAAACTAAACTAAGTCTATGTCTAATGCTAATCTACCTGGCAACCCTACACCAATCTGGCAGGTTAGACTGACCTCAAGTTTGCTCATAAGAATGACATCATTCCAGCATAGATCCACAGGTGTTTATGACATGACACTGCCATCGCTTGGATGTAGGAAATCCGCCCCTATGATAATCCAACCAACCCTGAAGAAATCTTACACAAATCTACTTCAGATTGATGCAGGGATGTTGGCTGGGAAACTTAACCCATACCCCGCGCGCTACCCGTAAAGCCCGCTGCACAGTCAGTGACCTTACTCACGGAGAATCTTATCTGGGGTCACTGACCCATGCCGCTATGCGATGACCACAAACGCTGTCCCCGTGGTTCAGTTTTTATTGATCGGTATGAAAACATTCGCTGCTATGCCTTATCATGCTTGATAATGAATTAACCAGCAAAACCTTAGTCTGTCAGTCTCTATCTAACCAATGATCTGACTTATGATTCCAAATTGACAGCTGTAGTTTTCGTGAGAACGAAGCATGATAACTAGCCACGCCCTCCCAAGCCCTACACAAATGGTTTCATCCTGATTGACACATGCTAATAAACCAATGTGGGCATTTGGGGCAAAGATTATTTCAGAGCTTGTTTCTGATTGGTTCTTAGATACAGACAACTCCAGATGGTGGTCAGCTTGTGAGAAAATGAGATAATATTGCAAATTTGTTGAGCAACAGTTCGCATGTCAATGTTACATCTTTTGAAAGTATGGGGAGAGCCTTTGAAAGCTTAGTCTTTGTGATTCCGGCCAGTGGTTCACTGGTTAACATGTCCATGTCACAATGCCTTTGATTTAGAAGAGATACAGTGAACAATAACACGGTGGTTACGTCTCAAAAAGGTCAGTAACCTGATGCGTGAAAATATGGCTTGCGCGTGGCGCGGTCAGCTTGACCTTCCCGACTTTTGCTGCCTGTGCGGCGTGAGCGCTTGCGAGTAAATACCGACAATTGCCGCCCCTCGCAGGGTGAGGGTTAATTGCTACATGCTGTCCCAATGGCAATATGTCACAATCAGGTTTCCCAGCCAGCATCTCCATGTCAATCCAGTGTGGATTTGTATTGATCAGTGTTTCCTCAAAACATTCACAACAAAGTGTCTAGACACTGTAAGGCACTTGTAACAAGCCAAATCATAATCTAAGAACCGTAAGGAGACAGGATGATCAACAGTGGGCCAGCAACCCTACAGAAATTCGATGCGTAGGATGGATGTCAAGTTTACAAATAGGAATGACATCATTCCTATGTAGATCCACTGTTTAAGACATCATGCCAATAGGAGTCTGATGTAGAGAAACTGCCCCCATGATAATTCTACCAATCCTACGGAATTCTACGTTAAATTGACAGAGTTGCTGGCTGGGTACGTTTTATTCATCCATCCTGGGCATTTTCATGCCCAAAGTCTTGTCAGTGATTCACTAGCTGTTAATGATTATGCTCTGTTGAAAAACTGCAATGAGGAAAACATGGTTAAAGAGTGTCCATAAGGTCAACAGTGGGATACACCAATGATATAAGACTATATGAGCAGTTAGCATGTATACTAGTACTGCACTGAAATAATCCAATTTGAATTTATGTCAACTAACGCGTTGTTATTTCTGTGTGACAAATAACTCAACATGCAAATTGATAATGTTCCAGATAAACAATACACTTCACATCAAGTGGTGGGAGTCCCTCTGAACACACACACAGCTTTTGCTCAACCCCTTGATTATGCTGTGAACATACACCATGAACTGCTGAACTTGGAAGTTAAGGACTCTGCGCAAGGTATCTACTTGCACACTAGAAGTGATGGCAAGTTAATTAACATAGGCTGACAGAAGGCCTAGACCACAGTTCGGACAGTGTCTAAATGCTGTTTGCAGATTACGTAGCCCTGATATCGCACATCAAGGAGGACCTTCAGCAACTGATCTACCAATTTGTCCAGCTTGCATGGGAGTTTGGGCTGACCATCAGTATCAAAGAGACCACTGTCATGGGTCAAGTCGCCCTTGCTTTACCATCGATCATCATCGGAAATGAAATGCTCAAAGTCAGTTACCACTTCACCAATCTGGGCTCTACCATCACTAGCAATTTGTCACTTGACAATGAAACAAACAAGCGAGGAAATAAACAATCACACTGCCCAAGCTGTCGCCATGGTGGTCAAACTTAGCAAGAGAGTGTGGAACAACCACCAGCTGACCACAAACACCAAACTCAAGGTCTGTCAATCATGCTTGCTCGGCACCCTGCTGTGCGACTGCAAATCTTGTTCCACCTATGCCAGGCAGGAGAACCAAATGAAAAGCTCCCACCTTGGCTGTCTTTAATGAAGCCTTTGCATTAAATGGCACGACAAGGTCACCATTGTCACTGTGCTGGAATAAGCTAGTTCCCTGAGCATGTGTCTTCCCCTCTACTGGCACCAGCTGTGGTGGCTTGGACATGTGCACGAAATTAAGGACGACTGCATTCCAAAAGGCATCATGTACCATGACCCCTCCTAGCACTGTGATTCAAGGACATCTGTAAGCGCAACATGAAACTCCCAGGTACTGACACAGACTGCTGGAGCAGCTTGCAGTCGACCGCAGCCCTTGGTACTTTGTCACCCGCAAGGGATTCAGACTGGGTGAACGAGCAGAAGCGCAACAAACAACTGGAAGCCAAGAGACTACACAGGAAGCAGGAACAGAGACAGCCTATTGTGGACTCGGATCTCATTTTAAAGTTCCTTTACAATATCTGCGGAAGGGACTGTCATGCCAGGATTGGACTGCTGAGCTACACCAGACTCTGTGTCTGCTTTTCAATGCGACCGACATAACCAAACCAAAGGACTACCATTGTCTCCTGAGACAGATGGATATCTACTATTCACCATACGTCCCAAAACTGACAATGCGAGTGTGCCATGGACATTCAACTGATAATGTAAGTGGGCTATTAACATGTATGTCTTATTAAAACCATGTACCCTGTTAGTTCATCCACTTTCCACATTTTTTTCAGCATGGGGCTAGGAAAAAAATGACGTAGCAGTGAAAGTGTCTAGGGAGACTCGTGTAGATTTGTTTTATTTTAGGCAACTAACGTTAATTATGTATATTCAGAGTTTTTAGGTGCTTTTGGCTTTCTCTCACAATATCACTTATCAGTACAAAACTGACTGCATTGGAAACTGACTGAGAATCTATGACATAGTAATCCATGTTGCATTGCTAAGGATAGTGTGATATATAAGGGAAGAAATTGTGGATAAAAGAATCATGTTTACATTAGCCCTACAACCAAAGAATGTCACTGTCAGAAAAGAAGGAAGTTTTGCGGGTTCAATCAAGAGAAATTCATTTATATTATGTCATTGATCAGTTCAGCAAGGGTCAAATAGCAATCTTACAGAAATCCAACATACAGGATGGATATCAAGTTTGCTCATAGGAATGACATTTTTCATTGTGTCGGTGTCAGTTTGATGTGGGCAATCCACCCCCACAGTAATCCTAACAACCAAGGGGAAACACTATAAGAAGCTACATCAGATCGATAGCTGGCGATTGATATACAGCGTAACGAAGGTTTTGCTCCATTTGTAATTTTGACTTTAAACTGAAAGAGATTTGGGAATGAAAGTAGGACGGAATGAATACATTTAAAGTACAAATGTGCTTAAGTTTTTATGTTTATTGATATGTTGAAAAATAATATGCACCGGTTGTACTAGTAAAGGTTGCTCTGAATATCCGCAAATTGGCCCTAGTAATCTGTGACCAACATGAACCCATCCCATGTAATTCAACCAACATCAGCATATTCAAAATGGATTGGCGGAGGAGAGTCTCAAAAAAGATAAAGTGATGTTTGCTATACTTCACTGTTTGGTTAAGGGCTGTTGTCAATATCAAATAGCAGCAGTAATGATCACTATAAAGCGAGGGAAATTTGGAAACTAGAAAGAAAATGGAATAAGTTTATCGTGGCCTTAGTTCTTGTTTGTTCTATCTGCATGTTCTGAAAAACAGATTTTTTATTATAAGAGATGTAACAAATGTTCAGTTTCATGATGAAAGGGTGAATAGATAATAGCTGTAAAATGAAAAGGCGAACGCTTGATTTATCTGTATAATGAAGTGGCGAATAGGTCAAATTTGAGGCATTTACTCTTTTGTGGTTATCAAAAGTATATTACAGGGGGCTTTACCCAACACGAGCAATTTTGTTAAGTCTCATTCAGTTTTAATATTATGTAATATGATATGACAAAAAGGTCAGAAATCGATGATGACAGTAGCACAAAATTTTCAAAACTGAATTTCTCGCAACACTGATTTTGGCCCCTTCGTCACACAGAGAACTTAATCGTTCGCCTTTTCATTGTACCGTACCGCTGTAATTACCCCTTTGTCATGAAACCAACAAAATGCACATTTTGATGCTTGTTTAAAATGCGTTGTAGGACTTAATAACATGTTTCGAAGTTCCGATTTATTCTTGTTCCTTATCATAATGATGGTTGTTGCTGGGGGATGCTAGACTAATTACATAGCTGAATAAAGAAAACGCTGTTGTGTTTCCTGCTCATCTATAGATTACTGTTAAAAGTACCTAATGACAGCATATTAACCTAACATCCCAATGCACCTTTCTGGTGCGGTCTGCTTTACAACCCATCGATATACCAGTTGCGGCCCCCTGCATCATATGAGATAACACGTGGTTTCGTAGCACATACCACTTTTGTTTCTCTGTGTTTGTAAACATACGAATGTCACTATTCTTCTCCAAAGAAACTTTCCAATGATACCAAATACACTCTAGCTTTATGAGAAGATTTTAAATGAATTTTTAAAATCACCCCCCAAACAGTGCATACACAAGTATTAGCCACTATAAAGACGGAATGTACAATGGGCATGCGAGAGCCACGAACCGCGCCATGCAAAATTGATAACTAAAGCTGCAAATATTTAACATTGAATTTCACAGTTGCGCAAAAAGTGGAGTTGGAACAAACAAGAACTGTTCTTGCGATATTTTCTGCTTTATGCTTTATAATGTAATCATGTCCGGTTGTTGTGTAAATTTTATACAGTAATATTATTTTATCCTTATTCTTTAAAAACCTCCTTTCCGGTATTTCAATTTCAAAAATTTTTAGAAATGTATAGTGCTGGTGCTAGTCATGTTTGTGTGCACGCGCAGAAGTAGATAAATGTTATTTATATTTTGGTAAATATTCCTTGGTATGGCCGTCGTGATGGGAAAATTTGTATGTCGTCTGTGTTGTTGGCCAAAACGTCTCTCTCGGAAAGTTTTCAATTTTCCAATTTTTTTTGTTCCCCGAGCCCAGAATGCGGAAATACATTCACCAATGCAATATTAGAAGAACTTTACCTAGTAAAATTCTAAGTTACGACAAAACTTTTAATACCCATTCTGTGCCTGACATTTTCTGTAACGCACAAACTGCACGAAATCATACACAAAATTTGCTTGTCCCATAACCTGAGATGCGCAGAACAAGCTTTTTTCATTTGGCTGCCAAATTGCAGCTAACCATTAATCTGCACAATCTGTCTATCTCCTGATTCGTAACTGCTACGTTATTTACACACCAGGCATCACTGCGTAATACGAGAAATGAAGTTTCCGAACATGGAAAAAGCAACTCTCTGTTATCAATTAGTTTGTAATGTAACAGTTTCTCCTTTCTTCTGTAAAATTTCGTTTTCATGACATAGGCGGTTTGGTCACGACACAGACGATATGTAACATAATTTAGAACTTACAGGATTTTTTGTGTTAAGGGTGGTGAGTTCATTTCCTTGATAATGGATGTGTGTATTTGGTATCGAATTTAGAATCCTAAATAGTGGCCTTCTTATAATGTCAGAGATAAAATGGTTATGAAATCATTCTTATGGTTTGTTAGACATTTTTTTTATTTCATTCGTAAACCAGGGGAAAAAAAATTGGTGTAAATGCAAGTGAGACATTCACGAGTATCTCATAGAAAGTATTCAATCTGTTGTGACATTTAATTTAAATGAGAGTAAATAAAGGTATCGATTCCCACTTCCGCTTCCGGTTGGGAGGAAAATGTCAAGGAGAAAGGTAGGTAATCATGTGTGTAGTTTATACAATTTTGAAAAAACGATATTTATTGTCCTATTTCTTGTAGAAGGCTTTTATATTTTGTTTATGGTGTTCAACAAACCTTTTTGAGTGAAAACAATATATTTTAAGTAGGTTTGGGGAAGAGATGGATTTAATATATGAGTTTATGCATGTTTGGCCACACCTTTGTGGAACCAACAAGTGGTGTTTTTGCACCATATAAGAAAAACCGGCCATATTTATAGTACAGAACAGCCATCTTCGGGAAACCTGGGTGGTTACTGGCCCCTTTCCCATGTAGCGTTGAGGTCGCAGGGCGACCAAGGTACTCGCACGGTTAGTTATGCCCAACTAATCTGTAATATAGCCTAGGGTCTGGCGAGTTTCCTCCCTTGAGACGCTGCTGAGGGACTGGATGCTGGGGTGGAGTTTGGTCGGGGGTAGGCCGGACAAAACATACGGATTAGAACCTACTTCCTTAGGTCTTAAGGGGCAACTGGTACTTTAGGGTATTTAGACTTAGGATCGTCCATGTCATGGGAAAAGTGCTCTCGCAACCACATATTCAAACGGCACACCTAGTGTAGCTATGTAGGGTACTGTGTGCTGGAGTCCCCGTGCCACTTTTTTTTTTTTTTTCTTTTTAACAATTTTAAGAAACATCTGTGAACAGAATTCAGAATATAACAAACTAGTTGAACTATTTTTAAAGTGAGCATTCTTTACAAAGTTGTTGAAATTGTTTCTATTCGGGGATTTCCTATTGCTGTAGCATAATTACATTTTTAAACATTAAATGTTTCCACTGCTTAAAGCCGGGTTTTGTTTATTGACATCGAAATACAGCGTGTCAGTACACACATTGTTGAGTACTTGCTTGGTTGTGTGAAAGATGGCAGGAAATGAAGATTGTAGAGTTATTTTGATTTAATTTGTACGAGAGTTGGAATACAACTGTCGCTATCGAATGTAATCAAATGAACAAAATAAAACAAAACCAACAAAAATTGAACAGTTTTGTTTGATCCTGTCGCAAGATTACATAGAGCAGAGAAAAATCATCGTGTATGTTTCTGTCTCTGATTAATAGTATGGATCCAAAGGTTCCCATTTCTTGTGTTTTGTTTAGTTTTGTTTTCCTTAGTAAAGAAAGCAGCTAAATTCCTGTGTTGTGCCCATATGGTGGTCGGTTATAAGTGTTTGCAGTGAGCCATGGTTTCCGACAAAGTCGCACGACTCATGCTCGCGGCTATACAGCCAGCGTGACATAAATAGGTCTATCAGTATCCTGCTACACCTTGAAAGAGGTGTTTCAACAGTATCTTCAGGTACATTTTTTCATCACCCAAGCATAATTTTACCCACAGGGATTAATTTTTTGACGTTTTGTCAAGTAAAAACTTTTCTGTGTTTGGGATAGTAAAAGGTTAGAAATGTTCTTCTTTCTCTTTCTTTTTGACTGTAGAGTGTGTTTGTTGTTGTTGATGTTGTTGAATTCATGAAGAGTGCCCTCCAGCTTTGGTATTTTTATCATAGTGATTTCCCTTGAACTGGGTGGAAATAACGTTCCAGTTCAGGGGGTATTAGCTTACGAGATACTGCAGAATTATCATGATTATCATGTATTTATCTTCAAAGAAAAGTGACTAAAGTCTTTAGCAAAGACAATGTTTTCTTTTTTTCTATTTTATTTTATTGATCTTTAAGTAATCAAATTTAATCATTTCATTCTTTTACCCCTTAGCAACCATATGAGCTAATCCCATCACTACAACATCGTCCGCCATTTTCAAGTTGCTCTCAACATTGTTGGCGGTTTGAATTGTTTTTCGTGTGGATACCCGTTTGTTTTATCGTGGATCATAACCAGAGAGGCTTAATACAACTAAACCCGTCAAAATGGTAAGAGTGCTATCGTATGTTTTTAAATAAATGTCTTGTGCTTTTGAGATACAATGATAGACAAGCTACAATGTGAAACGCATTCTTTCAAAGGAACTACCCAATATCGATAGCTACTACGATGACATTTAGATTTAGGCCTATAACGTATGTGGGGCCCATTTTTAAATTGAAGGCTGAGCATATTTATTGTTATCGAAATTGACCGTCGCAGAACGTTTGTAATCTTTAATCTGTTATAAATTTCCACATTTTTACTCTCTTAGTTAAAACCACTTCTGTTGAAGTGAAGGCTAGATCCAGGGAATTTTGATGATAAAAATGATAGCATTAGATCTAGCAGTGTGAGTAATAGTAGATTCTAATGGACGACACTAAAAAAAAAATATCTAGACTCAAGTCGAGATCTAGACGATCGTGTCAAATGCCAGACCGATCAAGACTAGGAGGCAGCTTGAAATTTCATCAAAACATTAAATACTGATTTCATTGTAAAGGCTATGGCAAGGAGGACCGATCGGCAAGATCAAATCCTGTATCAGAAACAACTTGAGAAAAATCGTCAGAGGGAGATGGATTTACGTGACATGGAACAAGAGAAGAAAATGGCAATGTATTTTGACGAAGCCATTCAGAGAGAAGAGAAAGTAAGCTTTTAAGTATTACTTGGAGCCTAAATGATGTTTGTGTGTTTGTTTCTACTTGTATCTGTGAGAGCCTGAATATCAAATTAAACGTCTTATACCTATGCCACGTATAGGCCTATCTTTTAGAATGAGTAGAATCAATGACTTTCTCAAAAACTGTTTTATCTCAAATTTTGCATTGGTTCATATTTCACACCAAACCATAGATCTATGTAACTTTTATTATGACTGTAGATTGTTTTTGGGTTTCCTTTTGAACATTGTAAAAAGTGATCATGATGAGACCAACCCAGCCAGCAGCTTGTGGAAATCCAACGAGCAGGATTGACATCAAGTTTGCACTTAGGAATGACATCATTCCCATGTGGAACTGCTGGTTACGACATTGCACCGATGTCATTTTGCTGTAGGGATCCAGCCCCTACAACAATAGTACTCCTGACTTGACAGAAATCCTATACAAGTTACAAATCTATGTCAGATTGATGTAGGGATGCTGGCAGGGAAATTATTAAAAGAATATTTTCACAGTGCTAAAGTGCGCAAAACATTAGAAATTGTTCAACATATAATGTGTACTTCCATGCATGGAGTTGTGTTTGCGGAAATCATTTTCCCATTGAATGTGGCCACATATTGTAGTAATAGTCCATATACAGGTGTCATGAAAAGAATCTTGTCATCAGTGGTATAATGACCCAATTTATTATCATTATTTACTTTGTGTGACCAGGTGAAACAGAGAAGATTCTTAAGACAGCAGCAAGTCATGGCCAAAGAATCAGAGATGAATGATGCCATTCTCAAGGTTTGTCATTTCAAATTTTAATGTTTCTTTACCTTGCAACACAGTGAAAAAACCTTTTCAAAGTTTCTCCAGAACACAATGCCTGTAAAAATTATCAGCTTGACACATCCAGGATTCAGGATGTGAGCAGTTCTGCCAGCCTATTCAGGCTTAAAAGTTACTTGTTCCCATATCTTCCAGCCATAATTACAGTACACTCTGTTGTTTGACAAAGCAGTCTATTAGATATACTTTATTTGCTTATTCACTTCAAATTTTTTTTTTTCTATGGGCTGGTTCCATCTCTTTGTGTTAAAAAGGACTTTATATAGAAATGTGTTCAAGTCAGATTTGTTCAAACCTTACAGGCTGAGAGAGACAGACTCGTCAAACAACAGCAGATAGAACAGGAAGAGAATCTGGCCCGTGAATTGGAGAGAGTCAAATTTGAACAGCTGAAGGATGAGAAGATGAGACAGCAGATCAGAGAAACAAGGTATGAATCAGACTCATGTTTCTTGGTGACAGTAGGAATCACATTGTGTCCACGTGTTGCATCAACCTGTTTATATCACATTGCACACAAGCTTCACCTTCCCTCTGAATTCTGAATACTCCTCCAGCATAGTAATTATTCCCAATAGGCGCATAATTTGTGGGTAAATTTGAAAACCCACAAGAGTACAGTGTATAATGCAAGACTGTGCAAACTCAGGGTTTGAGCAGACGAATCTGAAGGGTCAGGTGGTGAAGGGACAACTGCAGCATGCAGCATATCCATTAGCTGTAAAGGGGGGTTGCTCATCTCCATCTCATTCCCCAACCCCCAGCACAAGATAAACAAAAACAGCTGATACAGGTAATGAACTGCTTCAAAGACCTTGTAAGGGTTGAAATATCTGTTCAGTGCCTAATCATTAACAGTTTAGTAATGGCAGTTCAACTTATTTTCTTTTTCAGTCTTGAGTTGCGAGAACTGGAGGCAAAACTCCGATCTGCCTACATGAACAAAGAGAGAGCAGCACAAATGGCAGAAAGGGAAGCTATGAAGTATGATGAAATGGTAAGCCAAAATCCCCAGTACTGCACATCCATACATTGATCGTCACAAGGGGAAGATGACAATTGAACTTGATTGCCTGCATTTATTAACCCTTTCAGTGTCACAGACCTCCATAGTGGCATTTTCCTAAATAAGTGCACCAAGACCGCTATATTGGTCAGTCAGGGGTAGGTTGGATCCATGATAAAGTATTATGCGAATACAAACAAAGGCTGTATAATTTCTTTTCCATGAGTTTCAGGAGTGATTTTTGGGAAATATAATTTGCCACTATTTCCCAGGGTTGTGACATCGAAAGGGTTAATCCATGATTGGCAACTATGTTTGAATCTTTGCAATCTCATAAGGCCTACATACCTCGTGCCATATCGTCACTACTCTAAGCTAATGGCATATGTCAGATTTATGTCAAAAAGCAACTGAAAGTTCATTGCATTCCTGAGCATGAGGGCTGTCAGATAATATTATAGAAACAGAAATGTACCAATAGTAAAATGTAATAATCCATAATGGCGTAAATCATCAAATGAAAGGAAAAAAACCCCAGTTTTTTCTTGATATCTCAAGAAGTGTCAAAAATGTCCCCCTAGCATAGAGCAGTGATGATGTGCTCAAGTTGATTTAAAAAGTTATTATTTAAATGTCAGAATTTACCAACATGGTTGGGTATTTACAGTGATGGGACTTATCATTTGTGGCAGTGCCATGTTGATTTATGATGACTATATTGAACCACAGACGAAGTAAGTTTTATTTGAGTAATTAACGTACCATATGATAGGATTTATATTTTTGTATTGTCCTTTCCTACATTGTTTCATTTTGGGCTTTTCTAATTCTAGGCATCAAGTAATTATCATATACTGATAAAGTGCACTCTTAAGGGGAGTATCATACTTAGCCTGGTCAGACACAGTCGGCTTCTGCCATTAATTCCTCTTGCCATTATTTTGCTGTGTCTAACTGGGTTTAGTGCGATACCCCTCTTAATTAGCCTAAACTTTTCAAATTTTTACGTTTTTTTTTATATATTGCCCTGGTTGAATTTCACCTCGAGACAATTAATTTTGAGAAAATTATTTTTTGAAAATATTGTAGTCTGAATTGTAGCATTTGTCTTCTTTCCTTCTCAGAAACGTGACTCAGAAATTGCTCGCCACATGAAGGAACAAAACGAGAGAGCAGCCGAAGCTGAACACCAGATCGAGCTGGAGAGGTACAAGGAAACGGTAAGCTAACTTTATCCTTAATGGGTTTGTTTCGCTTAGGTTACCCAAAATTGTTCATTTTTACCGCATGTGATCCCCCACCTCCCAGTGCATGAGAAATGCGCATTTGCAAAATTAGCTGTGAATCCCAAAAGAAGAATCAAAACTCTTAGGACAACTAACTTTATGGCCAATGAACTTCTGACAAAGGCGAAATAAAATTCAAAATTTTATAGGCGCACAAATTTTTTTTACGTCAAGTCAAACCAACCAATGCCAAAATAAAGATAAACTATTACAACGGATATTTATTTTCAATCATTGCTGTCATAATTCTTTGAACATAATTCTATTCTATAATTCGTTGAAGTAGAGACTATCAGATCACTCCAGTATTGGTCTGTTCAGTCACCAGCCAAGCTGCTCCGGCAGAGCAGACAGCATAGTAAAAAAGAAATGCTCAATGTGTTTTAGATTCATTTCAAATTCGATGAAATCATCCAGTGCGGATTTTCTGTTCCACATGTAGGATGTAAAGATGCGTAAGATATCGATGGTGTCAGGAGCAAACCGGCCAAGTCAAAGTAATCAAATTTTACAGGAGAAACAAAAAACTGCCGATAAAACAAATGGGAAATAGACCTAGCTGGTTTGATCACACCCTTATTTTGAAAATTTCTACTGGATAATGGTAACAGCTACTTTTCCATGTGATGCAGGATTCCAAGCTTCATAGACTGGGACAATATAAAGTAATATGAAATTTTTAGACTTGGCCAGTTTGCGCCCGACACCATCGATATGTTGCGGGTATAGAGCAAAATTGTTGTATCTCCAGGTTTATGAATAATGGGAGCTGTCTCGGAAACACCACTATATAATGCTCTCAATGATCTCATTTTTAAGGGAAATACAACAGTACTGCTTTTCTGTAACTTGGAACTAGTTAAAGATAGCGGAATAACGAAAAAATTGCAAGGAGCATTTTGTCATTATTACAGTATTGCCATTATGAACCCCAATTCATAAACCTGGAGATACAACAATTTTGCTCTATACCCACGATGTGTACCAGATGCTCTTAAACACTCTGGACAGGGAATTTCCATCATTGGATAATAGACTGATTCTTATCTTATCTCTTGAGAGGAAATATAGGGCAAAAATCTTTTCTTGAAACTGCTTAATACTTGATTAACCCTAGAAGTAACATTGGCCGATTAAATCAGCTACTTCATAAAGTAGTATTGGAGTGATTGTTGTTAGGAGGGCGTAGACTAATTACAAAACCGTTATAGAGATCAGATAATACTGAGTAGTTTTCACTATTTATCTATGGTTTACCCTGTAACATGCCACGGTCCCCAAAAAACAGCCAAGTCGGAAGTTTTTTGGATCTTGTTAGGAGAGCACAGTATTTTACATAGAAAACTAGAACTGAGCAGTGAACACAACTTAATACTTTCTCTATTTGCCTTTGCAATAGGACTACGCTCCCCCAAAACATCCAAAAAGTCTATCATGGGAGAGAGAAAATTACCTGCCACTGTTAGGGTTAATACTTAATTAATGGCTGTTTTGATGCCTGTGTTCTCCTCCATTCAGGTTCGTTATCAACAAGAACTGGAGAGACAGCTGGAGGAACAAGAGGCCCAGAAACAACAGGCATACGAGGAGTTCCTCAAGGAGAAACTCATGATCGACGAGGTCGTACGCAAGATTTACGAGGAAGATCAGAGGTATGTGGATATATTTTTTCTTGAATCCTGAGCAAGGAGAACAAATGACGGTGTTTTATCAGCTGGGAGATCAAACCATGTAACCCACAGTTATGTTGAAAGGAAAACAGTGGTAGGAATATTATATTGTGGTACAATTTGGCATCCTTTTTTTGCTCAACGCTGATGTCATTCACACAGTTTCAAAAATTACAAAGTTAGTTTCCTCAGGTGTCACCTAAGGCTAAGCTAATCCAGTCGCTGTTGATTGGATGGGTTTTGTGCTTTCAAGTGTAAGGCACTCTTTTTGAAATAGCTTTTGCTCGTGTGCGGTTTTGATACTCCTGGCTTCAACCCATCACTCCACCCGCATGCAAGTGTATGGCCATTTAATATAGTGAATGTCCGTGACGAGGCCTTGATGTTCTAGAATGTCACGGGATGTGAAATATGTGTGGCCGCCTGACAAAATGAGGCACATTTCAGCACTACCTGATTAGAGAAAATCATTAAATGGCATCATAGGGTCAATTTGATAGATTTTGCGTTTTCAATAATTTTGATTAGTTTAACTTTTTTACTATTTTTTCCAAATTATAATCCTGTTTGAGAAGGGTAAATGCCTCAAAACTGGCTTTGGAGTCATCATCAATAATTTTGACTAAAAGCTGAAACTTTAATAGTATTTTTCTCATAACTGTGGTTGTGTCACTTCCTATCTTTGATAGGCCATATCTTTTCTGCCAATTAATTTACAGCAATATTTTTTTTTTACCAAATGAAAGGGCTTTGAATAACCTATATGGTGATACCAATATCTCCATACCTCCAAAATGCACGAAGTGTCTCATTTTGTCGGGTGGCTACACATAGTAATCTTTTTTTGTGCTCCTTTTACTAAGCCCACCTGCACATGTTTGACATGCATTTAATTTGATGTGCAATGCCTTTGATTGCACGAATTCCGAAGCAAGAGTGTAGATTATTATTAGAGAGAGGGAGTAGGATGGGTATACTTTTTTTTTTTTCTGTAAATAAAACTGTTGGATTATATAGAAATCCTGCTTTTCATGAAACATTCAATAGTCCATACAAAAATGGCACTTGAAGTTTTTAGCCTTGGATTTTCACCATTCTAATGGTCATACATTCGTATAAAGGGATGCGCGGGTCACAGACTAATAAAATACCCAGACTGGATGATCCCATTGTGTGATGTCACAAAACAGCGAAAGGTCATGAACCATCCGCCATTTTAGGTTTAAGGTAACGACCGACGCTTCAGCATAGCTACAATTTTGAATGACACCATTTTGACGCGCCTACTGAACGCGGAAGTTTGGTTGCGCACCAAGAAATTAATACATGTACAACCAATCGACAAATAAAAACAAATTTCTAGTACAGACAGAACTAGAATTGGAATTTCCCGAGCAGCAGCCATGTTGGTTATACAGTCGCCGCTCGGGAAATTCCATATGAAAACGACACAGCCCGAAGCTCGTGTTTCCATTCTGGTTAATTTATTAGTCTGTGGTACGGGTTGAGGTTGAGCATATGAGAAGTGAGTGTGTGTTTGTGTTGAAGGTGGGGGGAAAAATTGGCAAAATGAGCATAAGTGTGGGCCCATTTAACTGGACAGCAGGCCTACCTTTTCTGTGGTTCATTGGGTCCTTTGTAAACTCATCAGAGAGCTCGAGAGACAGATGAAGAAGCGTCAGGCCACCCAGAAATACATCGAGGAGTTCAAAAAATCCAGAGAGGAATGGAAAACTCAGGAAAAGCAGAAGATGGAGGAAGAGAACAAGAAGATTCTGGAATTTGCCAAAAAGATGCAGGAGAGAGAGGCCGTCATGAAGGCCCAGAAGAAAGAGAAGGACCAGGCTATGTCCAAAGTGCAGGATGCGGTCAGTATTTCACCTGTTTTATGTTTTTATCCTTTCCAGAACTGGGGGGGGGGTGGCCTCAGTATAACACCAACCCTTTCAGTCCTTGTGCAGGAGGGACCTAAATGATATCCCCATCATCGACTGCAATCATATCAGTTTTACTTCTCAATAATGAAATGTGGAGGATTTAGTGCAGTCATTGCAAAAGTGAAAAGGGAGACTGATTTTCAATAAAATGGATGCAACTTTGATTTTCACCTCCAGGAGGCGGGGAGGGGGGGGGGCTTGAGTTTCTGTTATTATATCAGTAATGTCAATGTTATTTCATTGACCAATGACCTCCGTGTTTTTAAATGTTCAATTGTATTTCCTTGTTTTTCTCGTCAGCTTGCACAAGATATTGCCCGCAAGGAGGCTGAGAGAGCAGAGATGGAGAGAGTCAGAATGGAGTTGGTACTGGAGGAACAGGAAGAACGTGAGAGACAGAGGGAGATGGTAAGTTTGTCTTGAAGGAAAGGGCAAGGACAGAGAGTGTGGGCCTGATGGGAAAGAGAAAGGGAAAGAATATGTGTGGGTTTTGTCATAGAAGACTACAGCTTTCTTGTGATTAATGTGCAAAAAAACTACCAAAGTGAGGGTTTTCAATAAGGTACTTAGGTTCAGTTATGGTGATTTTTTCCATTTCCACTATTGAAACTCCTGGCTTCAATCCAACACCCCAGTCCAATGCAGGTGTATGGCCCATTAATACGCTGAATGCCCATAACAAGGCTTTGATGTTCTAGAAATTTAAGAAGCCCTTTGTATGGACTCTTCTGACAATTTTACTTTTTTTTAGCGTTAATATTTCTTTTTTGGTCTTACAACTTTTTTTTGTTGAAAAAAAAATAAATTGTAAATAAAACTAATCTTTTCAATTCCTTACCATGATTGAAAAATGTGTGTACGCTTCTCTGAACCTCCTCCTCCCCATTTGGCATGAGTGTGTACTTACGAAAGATAACACGGAACAAAAAATATTGAGAATTCTTGTGGTCTTTGTTTTTGGCATGATCTCTGCCCTAGGCATTTGCACCTAAACAAAAAAATATTGAAAAAAATTAACAAACTGTTTTTCTTTGGCAGGTGGAGATGGAGCGACAGATCCGACAGAAGATTGAAATGCAGATGACCCACGCCCAACAGATGCACTACAAAGCTCTCCGAGTGGAAGCTGAGAAAGAGGAAGAAGAGGAATTCAGGAAACAGGTCAGTGCAGAATCATAAAAGGGACAGAATCACAAAATATTAATTTTACCAGTTGTTTCCCCTGCATTCATTGTGTGTCTTTCATACAAGATGTTGCAGGTGGATGGAATTTGAAGACAATAATATTGTTGAAACATTCATAATCAAGAAAAGCAATTTTCACCTTCACCCCCCACCGTGTATAAGCTTGGTTGATCAGTCTTGTCTCTGCAGAAGTAAAGTTTGAAAAAAAAAGAGCTGCAGTCACAAGATATAAGAAAAATCAGTCAAAAAATAAATTTTTACACATATTCAACTATATTGAAAGCCGCATTGAATCATCTTGGTTATGGACTCCTGAGCTAAAATATAATCTAATGTCAAACTTTCAAAATTCATTGTAATTAGACCTGCTGTGCCAAAATAAAAACAGATTATTTTTTTTGCTCCTTCTAAAAAGTCACCAAAACTAGTTATTACAGCTTTAGTTTTAGTGAGCAGTGGCAGTATTAAAAACAAACAAAGTGACTAAAATGTGAAACTGAGAAACTTCAAAAACTTCTTGAACTCTCAGTTTGCGGCTTTTAATGTAGTTGAAATATATGTTTAAAAATCGATTATTTGAATATTTTAGTTACTGCAGTCTCAGGGAACGATGACAATATAGAAACACAGAGATAGGAAAGTGGACAGTTTGGTTGTCTCAGCTGTGAGTTGTGACACAAACATAATCATCATCAGGATAAATTTTCAGGAAATAAATCATGTTTGAGAAACTGGGTTTGTAATGGCTTTAGATGTTGTAGGATTGCTTCTGGCAGTGTTGATACATTAGCAAGTTTATCCAAATTTCACAGCAAGGCAGACCTGCTAACTTACACAACTGTCCTGTATTTAGGAAGTTGGGAAGGATGTGATAAATGATTTGTTACAAAACAGTAATTCTTGCTAGTTTTGAAGGTAAGAGCCAGTCCAGTAAATTTTCAAGACAGTGGGGACATTGTGCACATTATCTTACTATTACATAGAGTGCAGTGCCATCATGTGATCTGTGAAATGTGGCACAGTCTTTTGTATTAGTTATGGTAACTGAAAGTTTCAGTTTGTCTTTGTATGTCACATGTATACATTCTCTTTGAAGTGTCCGCTATTGAAGAAGTGGTCATTTAGTCGACAAGTCAGCACCAGTGTTTCTGTGAATGGTACGGAAAATGTTAACCCTTTAACTACTGATGCTGTGAAAGCTCAATTTTCACGAATCCAGTTTATTTTGAGATCCACTTATTTCAGTTGTTTTGAATGGTAAATATGAATCAAAATCACTCCACTGATCTGCATTTCAAAGCTGGAAATGGAAGAATAAAACCTGAAAGTGGTGGAGCAATAAAGAGTCAACAGCAATGCTGTTTCCGTATTGAAAGGGTTAAAAAGAATGAAACACAAATATTTTCCTGGTTTGTTAGCGTTTGCAGGTAGATGTCATCATTCTCTCCTCCTCTCCTGTCATTCCGTTACATTCTGCCTGTCGTCTTGCCTCTTCCTAGCATAAGGTGACAGTTATCAGGTCAACTTCCTTTCTCCAACTCCACCTCAAACTCCCTCTATTGTTCCCTTAGATGCTGGCCAAGTTTGCCGAGGATGACCGCATAGAACAGATGAATGCCCAGCGTCGTCGCATGAAGCAGCTGGAGCACCAGCGGGCCGTCGAACAGCTTTTGGAAGACAGAAGGGCACAGTACGCACGGGAGAGAGAGGCAGAGGTTGAGGCCAGGCTGGAGGAGGCCAAACTTGAAGAGTTCAGGAAGAAGATCATCGAGGAGGAGAGACAGAAACTGCTCCAAGAACATGCAGCCAAGTTGCTGGGATATTTGCCGAGGGTGAGTTTATTTCCTATTCTGCACAGAATCCTTTGTTGGAATTTTGACTTTTTTTTTTTTTTTTTTGGTCAGGCGATATTAATTCTTTATTTCTTTTTTTTTTTTTTTAAGTTTTAGATACACCAATACTTCTCGGCATTAAACAACTGAAATCAAAATTAAATATTTCACCTTAAGATACAAATCAATACAGATATATATTATAACCACTTCCACCAAATTGCAAAACTAGGTCAAAGGGGGAAACAAAAATTTTGAAAAGAGGAGGGAAAGAAATTTTTTCACTGGTTGTACCATATTTTTAGGTTGATTAAGACTCTGAAAAACGATCAGTAAACTCATTTTCTCTTGTAAAATTGTTAGAGCAGCGTGTGCAGCAGTGACCTACATTTAGCTCTATGCTAACTTTGGTTCATGGAGCCTCCCATATCTATAGGGCAAACACCCAATAATTATCCCTTTTGTAGCCGCCTGTCAAAATGAGGCACATTTCGGCACTACCCGATTCAAGAAAATCGTTAAAAGGCACCATGGGGTCAGTTTTATCGATTTTGCATTTCCGATATTTTTTATAAGTTTAACCTCTTTACTATTCCTTTTCCAAATGATAATCCTGTTTGACAGGCGTAAGCACCTCAAAACTGGCTTTGAATCCAGTCACCATCAATAATTTTGACTAAAAGCTGAAACTTTAAAGGCGTTTTTCTCAAAACTGTGGTTGTATCACTTCCTGTCATTGAGAGGCCATATCTTCTCTGCTAATTAAATTACAGTAATATTTTTTTTACCAAATGAAAGGACTTTGAATAACCTATTTGGTGGTACCAATATCTCCATACCACCAAAATGCATGAAGTGCCTCATTTTGTCCTGTAGCTACACATAATAATATACATACTCTCTGTTTCACCTTGCTAAAACAGCTTTATTCACTTTTCCCAAAACTATGAAAACTGAGTTCCTCCATTATGTTAGCAAAGTGACAATGTGTTGATCAATACTAACTGTACATTATGTGTCCCACAGGGTGTCATCCGGGATGAGAGAGATCTGGAACTCTTGGGCCCAGAATTCAGACAAGCCTATTCACAGCGGCGGATTGATCCCTATGATGAAACAACCTGGGAAACCAAATAAGGCATTTGGAAATATGGCATACCAGTGTGTCATGTTGTGTAAATTTTGAGTGTTTCAAGTGGCAGGATGCTCGGAGTGCATGTTGTATTTGCATCTACTTCATATGTTCCTTTTCACTTTTTATAACAGCAGGCTGCTGATCATTGTTCCTTCTAAGCTGTGTGGGTGCATGGCTGCACAGTGGCTGTCTTAGTGCTACCACACACATCAAAATATTGCTGTGCACATCAAACTGTTGCTTTTCATTGTAATAATTTACAAAATACGATCGTTTTAGCCACTAAGTTAAAATATTTTTGCTTGAAGCATCAGAAGTTCCGCTCAGTGGTTTGGAAAAATTAGAGGGAATGTTGCTGCTGATCCAAATATAGAAGCTGACATTTACAGTGTTGCAGCATCCAATCAGATGCCAGGATGCTCTGGTGGTGTTTTGTTTTTTTTATGGTGACCTCCAATACTCAGCAGCAGTTTGTCAACATGTTTGAAACTTTGAAAATAGGTCAGTTTTGTATACAGATGTATTTTCATTTTTATTACAAGTCGACTGCACACCATACTGCTTTTGGCATTAACAAATTTATAACAGAGGCCTTGCATGCCATACGATTTATTAGGTATAAGTATTTCTTTAATCCCTTAACTAAGAGCATAGGAAAATTTACACCAGGACACAGCATTATGATAGATTTGTTTAGGAATAGATAAATGTTCTGTCACTAGGAGACTCAAAGTCGGAGAAAGCAGATTCATAATACTGTTTGGGTTTTAGGGACACAATGGCTGTGTAATGCGCCTTTTTCGCCAAGATGGAGGAGTCATCACTGTTCCTGAAAACTAGTAATCTGCTTTGGCTACGTTTTAGGCAAAGCAAAAAACTGATTTATTTTAGCACAACTGGTCTAGTGACGATGAATTTTTGAATGTTTGCTATTCGATATTTTTTTTACCTTAGGGGTCTAGAACCAAGATCATTCAGTGCAGCTTTGAATGTAGTGAATCAGTTTTTGAAGTTTTTGAGCTACCACAGTCTTGGGGAACGATGATGACAAGGTGATTGGTAACATCTCACTCAAATGTTAGATTGTATTTTGTATTGAAATGGGGCATTTGAGGAAAGCAACTGAAAAGCAATGCCTAAGTGGCACAGTGACAGGTCTTAAGAAAACCAATACTAAATGTCCGAGAGTCTGTGAATGTGATAGAAATGTTGATACATGATACGACAGGTATGAATTTTAACCCCGTCACTGCTCCATATGTTTTCCTTGCTGTATTCTGAAAATTTTTAAAGTGTATGAACTTACCGGTTACATGGTTTTAATAGGACGTACAGTGTATGTAAACAGTGTATTCACACTGTCAGTTTTTGTACATACAGTGTTTGTCGTCATCGCTGTCAGGGGGTTAATGATCTATTTATTAAAAGTAAAGTGGCGGATGGATCTTTGTTTTTTTGTTTTTTTTTATTGTCTTATAAATTTAGGATTATGTCTCATATATATGTATGGGTGGAGTGATTTAAATTGTTGTTTGACTGGCGAGAATAAGAATTGCAAGACTCATTTTCTGACAGACTTTACAATGATATTGTTTTTTCCAAACTGGAGTTGTCCATGCTTAGAACTCTTTCCTATTACTCATAGCTGATAGATACTATAATGCTTTATATTGTAAAACAAATACTTATGAGACATAAGATCAGTATTACAAAACCAAACTTGCTCATTTTATGTGATTTTCAAATAAAATCAGTGGGATTAATTGTTTCGTTTAAAATTCATACTCTGAAATTGATTTTAATGAAAATGAAATCAAGACAATGTTTGTGACTTAGTCAGAACTGACAAAGAATTGTGTAAAATTCATGACACTAAGCTCAAACCAATCTTAAGATACCCAATAAGTGAATATAACTTATCATTCTCATACGGTCAGTCTTCACAAAAATATATTCTTAGATGTAGTTAGCTGACATAAGTGAGTTGAAGTAATAACAAAACTTGCCTGAATTTGATATTAAGATTAATGAATGTGAGATGATTTTTGGAGTATGAGCTGATGAACAAATGCACATATGAAGTAATTTTGTTTTCATTTTTTTTTCTCTCTGTTGAGAGCAGAAAGTTAAAAGTGCAAAGGGAGACAAGGTGGTCTAGAGGCAAGGTGCTCGCCTCTCATGCCAAGGGTCCCGGGTTCAAAACCCGGGCAATGCAGGCATGTTGGAAATTGGATTTTTCTAATATTTTCAAGTCCCTGGTCCTATTGAGGGGGTAGGATCGAGTACCTAGTCTTCTCGGATAAGGACGAAAAAATTCGGAGGGCCCGTGTGCACGTTGCGCACGTTAAGATACCTTGGCAGTTGGAAATCGTAAAGAGCAGGCCGAAAGGCCGCTGCCCGGGCAAAATTGAAATTAATAGATTAAAATTTATCCATATCATTTCCCCCCCCCCCCCCCCCCCCCCAACCAGCAACAACAAAATTTTATTATTCATTATTAAATATATATTGTTATTAATAAATATTCAAATATTATTTGAGTTGTGTGTTGTGTGTTGTGAACTAATGTGAGTTGTGAACTGCTGTGAGTTGTGAACTGTTGTGAATTGTGAACTGCACCTAACAGGCTGCGTTACAATTTGCTCTGAGATAGAGAGAGTGAGTGAGCGAGACAGGGAGAGAGAAAGAAGCAGTGCAGTGTGTTGAGCGCTTCGCAGGCGCTCCGTTCTGCTCTGTGGTTGACATGTTGTTTCTGTAAAGCGCATAGAGTATTTTAAATGGATATGCGTTATATAAATGCTATACATTATTATTATTATTTTGAAGGGCTGTGGTCAAGGGATGGTAGTGATTTGCATAGTAATCTATAGCTGAGCAGTGAGGACCTGACAAATTCGAGAACTTCGTGAGAAATTGAGTTGTTCAAGCTTTCATCACTTGATAATCAATCACACTGATCAGATGATCAATAGATCATATTTCTTCTCCAGTGAGTATCATTTCATTCCGTGATTATTTTTTGTGCATTTTAATCAGTTATCAAGGATTTTCACTGTGAAATAGTGGAATTTTGTGAATTCATCGAGCTCTGATAGTCATTATTGAAAGATATACGGTTTTTGTGATTCTACTTAACATGTGAATCAAAGTCCGTCCAGAATACCCGTGACTGTGATTTATTTATGTAATCATGCAAGATCTGCTCACTAAGGAACAAGATTTTATGCCTGATTTGATTGTTGTTTCAACATTTTGTTACTTCTTAATTAAAAATAATTGTTGCCTACAGAACTGTTGTAGTATGGTACTTATGTCACCTGAATACATGAAGCAAAAGTGTGGACTGTAATTATTTGTTCCAAAATGTATGCTTTGTACAAATAAACCATTTCTAGCACATTCCAGCTTTGACTGTTGTAATTTATAGCATCACATTTAAGATTAAAGAAAAACTGAAAATTTTAGAGTATGTTTAACATTTTGATAGTGTAGACTTTCCAATCATACCAGCTTACATGGACTATAAGTATTTGTTCCAAATTTATGCTTTGGACAGATAAACCATTTTTCTAGCACCTTCCAACTTTAACTCTGAATGTTGTATTTTTAGTACCATAATTTTCTTCATCTTGGAGGTTAAGAGAGTGAGAGAGAAAGCAAAACTGAAAATTATAGTCGAGTTTTTTTGTTGTTTTTTTTTCACTTTTGATAATATAAGCTTTGCCAAATGTGCCACAGAAATGTCAGTGTTTTTTGTGTATTCATTTTTATTATCTTTTTTTTAACATAATGATGTGCTCCGAGAAGTCCAGAGGGGTCATAACAAGATCATTATTTTGCTTGCATTGTCTTTCACGAGTTGTTTATATTTAGAATATTCCCCCGAATGTTAATTTAAAAAAAGGCATGGGAGAATCTGTTCACAAGGATCTAAATGAGTCCTGCTACATGTATTTTAGATCAAAATTGAGTTAATGTTACTTTTTTAAAATTTGCGTAGGTGGGCTTTCTTTACCCTTTTGGTCCCAGACATGGAAAGCAGTCCAGTTTTGTGAAATGTCTTAACCCTTTGGAGACGAGGTTTCTTGGATGTTACCCATCTAGAAAGACGAGAGTTCACAGTACAAAAAACGTTAATGTATTTACAACAGCAGGAAGATCCACACTGATATGTACAGATCAGATCTGTATATTTTATGAAACAAATATTCCGATTGGCTACAAGACTAATCAAAACTTTTTCACTGTAAAAAAATTGGGCCAATCATCAGCCCTATCGTCTTCTAAGTGTTAAAACACATTTTTAACAGTAATTTCCGTAGTGTGTCGTTCCTTCATGTCACTGAAATAAATGCATAGAAAATATGGATGTATAAATAAGAATCTTTAAAAAAGAATAAATAAAATTAAATTTAGTTGAGTATTTCAAAACCTTCAACACATGAATGGAGAAGGTTGTTGTTGTCTGGCTGCTGTAGCATTTTACATGATCTGTAAAGTATAGCTGAATAATTAACACAACTCACTGTTACTACTTTACCTTAGCAACAGCCAATTTGGAAGGATGACCAGTCAAAGGAGGTAATCAAGTATAATAGCTCTTAGAGATTATCCCTCTTCGTAGATTAAATGTGGGAAATCTTACTGGGGAAAATCTGAGTGGATATAGTGAAAATTGGCTCAATGTGAAATTTTTATACCTCCTATAAAAAAATCGAAATAAAATATGTCTGAGACAATTTCAAGCAGAATAGTTCAACCGAATGCACAAAAATGGCTAATCTTTCATATCATTATGCAAATCTGTTTCCATAGAAACTGTTTCCCCATTGGAGGGGTTTTGTCAAGAATGTGATCTTTCACGTTGAGCCCGATTTCATCAGATCCATGCTCAAATATTATGAGGACATCTCTTCATTGCATGTTGCTACTTATTTGCCTTTGTTTTTTTCTCTCTACTTGAAGGAAGATTAAATGTAGTATCATGCTTTATAATATATGTACAGTGTACATAATTAGGTTGTTTACTGCAGTTGAATATCAAGATTTATTCTCAAAATATTATTATAATGAATAAAATATTTCTCCAAATTTCAGTGGATTTTTTTGTTTTGTTGGATGATAAATGAATGATTTTGTTCTTAGTAGGTAGTTCAAACTGATTTTTACATTTATCATATCTCACCAATTATTGTCAAATCTGATGGAGCTTGCTTTTCCAAGAATTTTGATACCAAATTTATTATTCTGGCTTAAAGGCTTTGAAAGTTATGGCATTTTCAAAAGTGAAAGAACACCTCGAATTTGCTAACTTTTGCAAATTGCACGATAGTCCAACTTTGACTGCCCATAAAATGACGGTTCATTGAGTCACGACATTAAAAATTCTTAGTTTCCAAGACAAGGGGGTGTACATTACGCTCATTTTTTTCGAGAGGTACAAGCATCTCATTTTACTTTTTTTTTTTGTCACCCAACTTCATCCGATGTCAATTTTTTGTGAACTCTTACAAGGGAATACAAAAGTAATGGTTTTTTTCTTTTTAATTGAAAAGGAGGTTAACTGTGTCACCATTGACTTAGCACTGAGTGTCGGACAAAGGTGACGAAATCAAGCATCGGGTGGGTCTACAAAAACAGTCGGCCATGCCCCATGCCTGATCTTCAATTGGCATCCCTTTATAATACAAAGGCTGAAGTTTATTGGCGTATAATTTTGATCCTGATCTATTCAAGTTTCTGCCAGTTTCTCGGTCAACAAACTTTTCAACAAATGATTTTTAAAGGAATTTCACTTAAAACACGATGAAAAATACACTGAATTTAAACCTCATTTATCTGGCTTTCTGTGTGAGTTATTTTCAAACACGTGCGCTGCATCGGCGCGACCCTCTGCAACCCTTTGTTATGAGGGGGGGGGGGGTCAGTTCGGTACGCACAGCTCAGAGCAAAAACGGCAAAACTATGTCCTGTTCAAGCTATAAAAACACACAGCTAAAAACATTATATAATACAAAAGGAAGTCTGTTTGTCAGAAGAAGGATTAACTTTATTTTGATGAAGGATACATGCTGTTTCACATAAATACACAGCAGTAATAGCCTTGTAATGTTGGCCTAAAATTATGCCAAAAACGGGATCTCGCCCTTTTAGCGGGACAATTTGGACTACCTAGTCTTATTAGGAGGGGACAGTTTGGTCTAGAGGCAAGGTGCTCGCTTCTCTTGCCAAAGGTACCGGGTTCGATTCCTGGTCGGTTGCAGGCATGTAGGAATTTGGGGATTTTTCTCATATTGTCCTGGCCTGATCATATGGTAGGTGGGATCGGGCAGCTAGACCTCTCGGATAAAGATGAAAAACTCGAATAGCGCGTTGTCACGTTGCCCACGTTAAAGATACCTTGGTAATTGGAAATCGAAAAGAGCAGGCCTAACAAGGCTGCTGCCCGGGCAAAATTTAAAAAAAAAACACCCATCCCACCACAAAAAAACAAACTAAAACGTTAACAAGAAAAATAAAACCAGGATAAGTATGATGTAAATGCCAAGAGCAGCGTACCTCCTCAAATAAAGACTTAAACCTTTGTTCTATGTAAGGCCCCGTCCGTCCACTGCAGGATGTAGCCTAGCCGGCCCTCCACCAATGATCTCTATTCTTCTCTGTTTTCCGCCCGTCTTGTCCAGGCCTGCCCATCTGTCTGCACAATAATCATCTCTCCGTGGTCTCTAGGGGCCTCATCTTTTCTTTTCTAGGTCTCCATTCAGTGCAACGCTTAGTCCATCTGTCCTCTTTCATTCTTCCGATATAGCCAGCCCATTTAGTGGATGATGCTGTTATCTTTCATATTTTTATTTATCTATTTGTCTTTCACTTGTGTTTGTGCAATTTTGGCATCTTGCATTTTCAAAGAAATGTTTCGTCATCCATTGCAAGTACTGGTATATGGACAATTTATTCATTTTACGGGAGAGGATCATCCTAGTTAGTCCTGCAGAAATCCAACAAGCAGGATTGAGGGCCAGTTTGCTCATACGAATGACGTTTTTCCTACTTAGACCTGCTGGTTACAACGTCACGCCTATGTCGGTTTCATGTAGGTAATCCGCCCCTTTAGTAATCCTAACAACCCCTACGGAAATCTTGTATAAATTTATGTGGGACTGACATAGGGGTGGTGGCACGGTTATCTTTATTGTAGTTAGCCAAAGTACCCGTTTTGTGGACGGGTCGGATATATGGACCAACGTTGATATTGTATCTTGCACTCCATCTTGGTCATTGCCAGGGGCAAATCTGTCTCCACCCTCCCTCTCTTTCTCTCTCTCCCGACTGCCCTCCCTTTTCTCCCATTCCCTCCCACCTCTTTCCCGTTGTCTTCCCATTTCTTTCTTTCTCTCCCTCCCCATCTCTCTCTCTCTCTCTCGGTCTCCCTCTTTCCTTCCCCATCTCTTTCTTTTCTCTCCCCCCCTCCCCATCTCTCTCTCTCGGTCTCCCTCTTTCCTTCCCCATCTCTTTCTTTTCTCCCCCCCCCTCCCCATCTCTCTCTCTCTCTCTCCCTCCCCTTCTCTTCCTTACTCTCTCCCCATCTCTTTCTCTCTCTCCGTTTCCCTATCTCGTTTTCTCTACCTCTCTCACCGAAAAAAAGCCGAGCATTTGCCTCATCGCTTTTTTTGTAATACAATTATAAAATACGGTATGGTCGTCACCAGCTATCGATTCCTCCCCCCCCCCCCCACCCCCGTTTCTTTCAGGTCAACTCCAGCACACTTCAAAATCCCTTCACACCGACCACACACACCACGCCATTCACTACTTCCATCGCCATCGCGACCACCAAGCTCTGCACGGCAGCATCAGAAGAACCATGACGCAATAGATGGCTTACTCACTTCAGATTTCCAACATCACTTCATTCATTCACTCATTCAATCTTTGTTCAGACACGGGCGCGCGCGCCTGCTGGAGACAGGAGAAGGAAGCATGGGCTACACCAGCGTGCGCTGTCATCAATGAACTCCCTCTGCCCCCCCCCCCACATCAATTATTACTAGGAACAGGGACCAGATCGCGCCAAAGGGCTTTCCCGTTTTTGTCAGAAAAGATTTAGGTTAATTTCTATTGATAGACTGGGGAGGCACCATTTTTCCGTCATGTGTTATAGTTGCTTGAGCTTGTCTGTGTTTAATGTGGGGAAACTTGGGTAAAGTGGTATGTTGCGATGTTTAACAGCATTAACACTTGTGATAAAAAAAAACCCTGTTATTTATCTATCCATCCATCCATCTTTCCACCACCCCCCGTCAGTCTGTCTGTTCGTCCGTTCATCCATCCATCCATCCATCTATCCATCAATCCATCCGTCCGTCCGTCTGTCTGTCTGTCGATAAGTATGTCTGTATGCCTCTGTATGTTTGTCTGTCTATCTATCTGTCTGTCTGTCTGTCTGTCTGTCTATCCGTCTGTCTGTCTATCTATCTATCTGTCTGTCTGTCTGTCTGTCTACCTATCTATCTATCTATCTATCTATCTATCTATCTATCTATCCATCCATCCATCCATCCATCCATCCATCCATTCATCCATCCATCCATCCATCCATCCATCCATCCATCTATCTATCTATCTATCTATCTATCTATCTATCTATCTATCTATCTATCTATCTATCTATCTATCTATCTATCTATCTATCTATTTCTGCTCAGTCCATCTTTCCACCCTTCATATCTATTTCTTCTCTCATTCTGTGACTATGATTACCGTACTTATTAAGTAAACTTTTTATTTTTAAACCATGTCTTCTCAAATAAACCAAACAGTTTGCCAACGAATAAGGAAAAAATAATATTATAAAAGGATATTTTTAGCTATCATGGTCGGGTTCAAGGCTCGAAAAAGTATTACATGTATCAATATAAAAAAGATTCCCATGCTATGTTACACAGGATCCCAACCATAAAAGAAAGAAAGAAAAGAAAACAAGGAAGGGGGGAGAAAAAGGGGCAACAAAAGAAAGAAAGAAAAAAGATAGAAAGAAAGGACGAAATTTTTTTTTTTTCTGTTTACTTCTTACAAAGCAGAACAAGACTGTATTATGATCGCATAAAAAAAAAAAAAAAAAAATCTGACTCGTTTAAGAAATGTCCCAAACCGGCCCTTTTCGTAACTTATAAGAGGAAACAAAATTTAAATGTCCCCTAACATCAGCCCGGGGAATGAGAGCATTTTATGACGCCTCACCAGATCGAGGCTGTGTCGGCTTGTGCCTACGTGACGAAACGGGCGTCTCGCTTCCACGCGGGAACCTATAAAAAGAATCTGGAACGCGCACGTGGCCTCGTTATCAGCAGTGTCCATTTCGTCTGCTATCTTTGATTCGTCATTTGGCAAAGTCTGATAAAAGAAGACAAAAAGAAGAAGCGAAACAGAGGCGATATCAAAATTCAATCCCGAGATCACCTTTCGAGTGGTAGCCACAATACGTCAGAGGTAGAAAGAAAAGGGAAAAGGAAAAAAAAAGGACTAGATCTATTTTATTGTTTTACAAGGACGCAAGTCAGAAAAAAGTGCGCACTTGGGTGCTTCGCATACCCGTCTAATTTCCACTCAAGCGCTTCTTGTTTTGTTCGTATTCGATTCTACCAAACAGGTAAGGGGCCCTTTTTTATAAGAAATCCGTCATTGTTTGTTTATTGTTTGTTTTTTTCTTTTCTTTTTCTTCCTTTCTTGTTCTGGTATTTTATATCGCCACTTTTTTTGCCATTATTGTTGTGTGTGCAATCAATCTTGCCTTCTCGAGAAAATCAGGATTGAAGTTTGGTCAGGAAAAGGGCTGAAATGCAAACAACAGTAGCTCACAAACACATAGACCTATCTCGAAAAGTTTTTGATCGATGGAATGATACTTATACATAATGAAATTAGGAGTGAGAGAGCCACTTTCATGACAAAGCCTCAAAATTGGCAAAATGGTCTCATACAACAATATGGCATCGTATATTTTACTGACTTTTGTAATCTTTTCTTTTTTTATTTGTTTCTTCTCCTCGGCGTGTCGTTGTTTTGCAGTGAAACACAGTGTGTTTTTGTCTTGAGTAAAAAACATACATTTTTTTCATTTGGAGAAAGAAACACGTGTTTGAGAAACAGTGGACCTTGAAATTATTCTTATTTCTTCTACTTGTTATTTTTCTTCCATTTCTCCTGTCCGATACTTCTAGAAAAAAAAAACTCCCAAGGTGGTTAAAAGTCACACGCACAGGTTGTCAAATACAGCTGTTCACAGTAAGCGTGTTACAACCTGCAAGCCTAAGGTTAATAAATTATTATTTCCTTGCTTTAAAAATTTATTTAAAACGCAATTGTTTTATCGTGTGCATACGGCAGCTTTGTGAAGGCGTTATTGATTCGTTATAGCCTATTTTACTGCATTGTTATTACGTGTATGAATGGCCTCCTTTAGCAATCGATTTTACGATAGGGCCATTGAAGGCAAAGGTCGTATCGAGAAACAATGTAGTCTTTCTTTAAATACGAATAACAGGGGAATTAATTTCACTGTGAGCCAAACATAATATTTCTAAAAAAGAAGACTATAGTTTTCAAGTGTATTTTTTTTTTTAAATCATCGAAACAATGCAAGATTAGGGAAAGAAAAAAAAGTGAATGTCCGAAGAATGATTCTGAAGGATGAAAACGTCCTTCGCAGCGCGAGGTTGACCTTGCGGTACGTCTGTGCTTGCGCGCGCTACCCTTGTCTCTTTCACTTTGTCTCGTCCACTCCTCTGATGACATTTTACTGTAGTACATCTTTTTGTTAATATTGTTATTTATTTTCTCAGTTTACTGAATTTAACATTTCAATCGACCTTTCCCATAATAACCCGTGCTATTTTTTTTTGATGACCTTGAAGGGCAGTTAGTTCGTTCCTCCTGTTTTCTAATCTGTCCCTCTTCTCCTTCTTCGTACCCCTCCTTTCTCTCTCACTTTACAATAACATCGTTATCAATCTTTCCAATTGTGTGTGTGTGTGTGCCCCCCTTTCTCTATCTCTTTCTCTCTCTTTCTCTCTCTTTCTCTCTCTCTCTGCGCGCAGCAGTGGGTTTTCTTTCCATTTTACAACTAATTTCTCTCTGTCTCTGTCTTTCTTACATTTTGGCAATTCGTTATTTACGTTTATCTCTCTGTCCTTTAACCCTTTTCTCCTCTCTCTTTCTCACCTTCTATTGATTTAATTTTCTGTTCAATATTCTGTGCAATTTCCCACTGGATTCATTTTTAAAGCTGTTTGGGTGCTCTGTAGGCTGGCCGTAATGTTGTCATGAGAATCCATTCATCTGATGACACTCCATTCTCTGTCTGTCTCTCTCTCTCTCACCCGCCCTCGCTCGCTCTCTCTCTCTCCCCTCCCTCTCTCTGCCTGCCCTCTCTCTCTCCGCCTTCTCCCCTCTCTCCCACTCTCTCCCCCCTCTCTCTCTCCCTCTCTCTCTCTCCCCTCTCTCTCTCCTTCTCTCTCCACCCCTCTCTCTCTCCCTCTCTCTCTGCCCCCCCTCTCTCTCTCCCCCCTCTCTCCCCCTCTCTCTCTCTCCCCTCTCTCTCTCCCCCTCTCTCTCTCCCTCTCTCTCTCCCCCCTCTCTCTCCCCTCTCTCTCCCTCTCTCTCTCCCCCCCTCTCTCTCTCACCTCTCCCCCCCCCTCTCTCTCCCCCTGTTCTTTTCTCATTAATAATCAATATCACCAAGTGGGTCCTTAATTTCATCAATCTCTCACATGAATATAATATTAGTTTCCAGGAAGAGTGAAGATCTTACCCAGTAGGCCTATTCATTTTCTTTATTTGTTCATTAATACAAATATGGCCCTTTGCTGTCTTAAGTTTTTCTACATTTGTGATTCTATGAAGACATTTTCCTTCTTTCTTTCTTTCTTTCTTTCTTTCTTTCTTTCTTTCTTCCTTTCTTTCTCTCTTTCTTTCATTTCTGCCTAAAGTATGTTATGTTAGGTGTGTGTGTCTATGTTTTCAGTGTATGACTAGCATAAAAGTGAATGCAATAGATTGTGTTTGAGATAGATAGATAGATAGAGAGAGAGAGTGAGAGACAGAAGGGGAGAGAGAGAGAGAACGAGCTTGAGCTGCAGATGGAGAGGACAATGCTTTCTGTGAAGCGCGTTGAGCAAATTGTGTAGATTGGGCGCTGCGGTATATAAATGATCTTCATTATTTACTATTATTTTTATTTCAATTCAGCTTCTTTCATGAGATCTCGATCATTCTATTGATGCTGGACAACTTTTTATCTTTAAAATTTGCATATTGTCTTGCTTTTTTAAAGATTAATTTGTCTTTCTTTTTTTTCTCTCTCTCTCTCTCACTCTCTCTCTCTCTCTCTGAGTCTCTCCCTCCCTCACTGTCTCTCTCTCTCTCTCTCTCACTTTCTCCGTCTGTATCTGTCTCCCTCACGCATGCCCTTTGTCACGAGTGGAGTGAGTGCAATTAAGGGGATTGCTACAGAGCGGGTGTAGAGTAAGAAGGGCTCACGGTAGACAAGTAAGTTAAGCGTGCTGTTGTGAGTAGTGGGAGGGTCTGAATGAGGCGAAAGCGCTGTATTACTATCACTGCAAGTTAGAAGGTCCTACGGAACGGACCTGTGAATAAGAGCCCACCGGGCGGACATAAGGGGAGCAGTCGAGAAGACTAGTGAGAGAGTCTTTCCAGTGATGACTGGTACGTAGAACGTTGATTGATTATTATGATTGATGTATTATATTATATTCGTCTATTACCATGATGTAAATAAGTATATGTGAGGAATGTGGAAGTCCTTGATATTGGATATAGCAATGTGCGCCATGAGCGATAGATGAAAGTGAGTTCATGGATTTGTAGCGCGAGTGAGTAGTGTGTACTCCGATGGAGGTGTGTTACCGTAAGATGTGTGGTGAGTGAAAGGTGAACTAGTGTGTGTACGCTTCATGGGTTGTAAGGAGAGGTGGAGTGAATAGAATTGGTAGGGTATTATACCAATGTAATGTTATTCTTGTAGGTGTCGAGGACGGGCCGCAGAGCCACCTCGATGAGCACAGGGGATAGGCCAGCATAGGGCCGGAGGCCACACATAGGCCAGAAGTGAGGCTGTCAGTGCAGGACAGTAGAGGCACATAAAGTCGTGGCAGTCAGGCCACGGACAGGGACGTAGATATGAGCGTGAATGTGATACTGTACTATTGCCATGTTGAGGGCTAGTGAACTAATAATGTCTATTGAAATGATAATGTCTATTGAAATGATAATGTGTTATTGCCCTGCTGAGGTGCTAGGGGAGTGCTAAGGGGTATGACAATAGGAAGGTGATATTGAGAGACTGCGGTGCCAGTGAATTACTAATGTGCTATTAAGACCCTGAGGGGAGAGGCTGAGGCCGAAGTACCTTTAGGAGTAACTACCGGATTGTGGATCCGAGGGAGAGTGTGTGTGAGAATAAGGCCGTTGTACGGCAGTTCATTTCAATAATATAATGTATGTAATTGCGCTATTATCTGTATAATTATGTTTAATAAATGTGTGAGTCTGATGGATTGTTCTGTTAAGTGTTAACTTGTTTGTTCGTGATTGTTGTCCTGTCATAACTTATTACATCTCCCAGTCTGGGATTTGTGACACCCTTCTCCAACACCACACACCACCCACATCGAGAAGCTTCCACTGGCTACGTGACGGATAACGAGCGCGACCCGCAGTAATTGAAACCATGAAAGGGACTTTAAAATATCACAATAGACCATAACGGGGGCTATCGATCTTTACCTCCCCCTTCCCCCATCTCCCCCCCCCCCTCTCCCTTATCTCCCCGCCCCAGTAACCATCCACTGGGAAACAAACAGTGTAATGGCAAAACAGTAAACAGTTTTACACAAACAAACATAATGAAGTTTTGGATCGATATTGATACATAAGTTATGATGTGTGGGTGGTGCCTGGTGGTTTGGTGGGGGCCGCTGACTCAAACTGTTCTGTTCAGATTCTCTCTCTCTCTCTCTGTGTCTGTCTGTTTGTCTGTGTCTATGTGTCTCTGTGTCTGTCTGTTTGTCTGTGTCTATGTGCGTGTCTGTCTGTCTGTCTCTCCCTCACTTTCCCTCTGTCTACCTCTCTCTCTCTCCCGCCTTCTCTCTTTCTCACTTTCTGTGTTTCTCACTCTCTCTCTCTCTCTCTCTCTCTCTCTCTCTCTCTCTCTTTCTGTCTGTTTCTCTCATTCTCTTTCTTTCTTCCTCCCTTTTCTCTCTCTTTCTCACTCCTCTTTTCATTCTCTCACCTCTCTCTCTCCCTCTCTTTCTCTCTCCGTCTGTCTCGCTTTCTTTCTCTCCTTTCTTATTCATTTTCTCTTGTTTCACTCACCTCTCTCTCTGTTCCTCTCTCCCTCTCTCTCACACAAGCATGCACTAATCACCCCATTTCTCTCTATCTCTCCTTCTTTCTTATTCATTCTCTCTTCTTTCACTCACCTCTCTCTGTGTTCCTCTCTCCCTCTCTCACACACACACAATCCCCCCAATTCCTCTCTTTCTTTCGTCACCCTTTTTCTCTTTCTTTCACTAAACCAACTCATAATTATTAGTCATAACATTATAATTTCATTTAAAATAAATGTAGTGACGTCACCATCAAACTAGTCCGCCTATCAAATTCAGCTTGTGCACGCCTAGGTTTAAATTGTAGATATTAATTATGTACATATAAGCAACGGATGTGAGACGCGCGGAGGAATACACAAACAGGCACACGGAATATTTTTTTTTTTACTTTTCTTTTTTGTTTCCTTTGTGGAGAGCGAGACCACAGGAAATCTTCAGAGGAAGCGAACCCCCTTTCCAACATATGTTCCGGTTCTTGACTTCCTTTCATTCTATGAAGGGGAGCTGGGCGAGGGGGGGGGGGGGAGCAGCAGCGTAGCGTGGGTGGTACCACAGGAGCGCTTACCGCGGGCGCAAAATTTCTTAGGGTCGCAAAATCTCAAAAGAAAAAGTAAATAAATTACTAGTAATAAATAAATAAAAAAAAAGAAAGCCCCCACCCCCACACACACACACAAAATCCAACTAATTGGCTATTAAGCACGGTCTTATTGAAACACTATATTGTGTGTTTAGGTCTTTATTTTTGGGAGGTTCGCTGCTCTTGGTATTTACACCTTTGCCTTTCTGGTTTTTGTTTTTCTTGTTTCTGTGTGTTTTTGTGGCAGGAATGAGTTTTTTTTTTAGAATTTTGCCCGGGCAGCGGCCTTATTCGGTCTGCTCTTCTCGACTTTAACTGCCAAGGTATCTGTAGCGTGCGCAATGGGTACACGGACCCTCCGAGAGGTGTCCTTATCCGAGAAGACTAGGTGCACGATCCGACGTACCATGGGATCAGGGACAGGAACCCTCCCCCCCCCCCCAAAAAAAAAACCCAACATGCCTGCATCGACAGGCGATCGAACCCGGTACCTTCGGCATGAGAGGCGAGCACCTTGCTCTAGCAGCGGCGTGGCTGCGCCAGTGTTAAAAATTCAGTGTTGCGACGTCACCATCCAATTATATTTCGGTCGGCCGATAAGAATCGGCTGGTTCGCTTCTGGGATTGGCAGAGATATCTTACACTGACTTAGTGTAAGAGATCTCCGAAGATTGGTGAAACAGAATGGATGGTTTGTGGTTGTCAGTGCGGCGCCCCCGGGGGCTAGGGAGTGCCCGTGCGTGCGTGCGTGTGCTCACATACACACACTCACTCAATCTCAAGAGATAGCGTCATGTGTCAGTGGTCCCGGTCAGAAGCTGAAGCTGCCCTCTTTGCCCTCTTTTTGTTTTCTCTCTCTGTCTGTCTCCCTGTCTCTGTCTTCCTCTCTCACTCATTAATCTCCCCCCCCCTCCCATCTTCCTCTGTCTCTCCTCTCTCTCACGCCCTCTCTCTGTCCTCCCCCTCCCAACTTCCTCTTTCTCTCTCCATCTCACTCACTAATCATACATCTCCCACCCACCTTCTGTCGTTCTGTCTCTCTCTCTCTTTGTCTCTGTCTCTCTCTGTCCACCCATCTCTCTCTTTTTCTCATTGACTAATCCTTTTTGTGTCCCTCTCTTTCTCGCTCTCTCTCCTGTCAATCACCATCACACCCTCCCCTCTCTCTGTCTCTCTTTTCTGCCCTCAAAACCGAAGCCGCGGAAATTGTATCCACGCTGAACTTTCCGCGACAGATGCTTTGTTTGCGAGTCAGAATAATGGAATTCTTCTGATTGCCAAGGCTGAGAAATATGAATTCCAGTGCTAATGTTACTGGTGGAGGGCATGGTGACATATAGATTGGGAGGGGGGCGGGTATGGTTGAATGCGGGGAGGGGGGGTGATATCGACAGGGCGGGCACAGAAAAGGTTGCAAGGTGCAAATTAGTCAGAAACAGCGCCACCTGGCAATTACAAAGTTAGCTCTAATTCAAGAGCCCTTGACGACCTCCTCGCGACGTAACGAATTCAATCAATCAACTCGCTGCCCCGTTACGGAATATTATGCCATGCCAATGTAGGTCAGATTTACCAAAGAAAATCATTTCCTAGCATGAAGAAAGCTAGACATCTTACCAGCTGGGTTATTATTTTGTACCTCTAATAGTTTCTGTTAGTTAGTCATGAAATGGAATTTGAACAAAAAATAAAGCAGGACGGAACGCGAACGAATTTTTTGTTTTTTTAAATTTTTATTTCACGTATGTCACCCAAAATTGTGATGTTGACCCACGGAAACAACCCCCCCCCCCCCTCAAGCCTCAAAGTGATGTGGCTGACCATGCACACTCACAAAGATCGGCTGTAATCTCCAAAAAGAAGAATTTAAACTCTTGTGATAGTGCAAGAAACCCTCGGAACTTCCGACGAAAGACTGGAAGAGAAAGAAAAAGACACTCAAAGATAAAGAGAAAAAAATGGGAAAAAAAGAGGATCTCGTGTGGCTGTCAGGTCAACTTATAATGGTGTCACATAGCAGAAAAGGTTGAAAAACCTTGCTATTCTGGAATTCTGAGTGCGCCTAATTTCTTCATTGATGATGTAGAAAAACTGATTGACAATATTGCCCGCATTGCCTTATTCCAAGCCCTGTTAAATCGATCACTGAACGCACCGTTAATAAACAGACAACTGAGAAACAGATAGTGGAACTCACAGATAGTTTACAGTAGTATAATTGTGGCATCGCGTGCCAAGTTCACTTTAACCCCCCGCGCTCGTAAATTGCCATTAGTGAGAGTGACTGCCCTTCTCTTTTGAGCTCTTCAGTGAGGAATTTTGTAAAAATTTCACCGGAATAGATAACGGACGGGAAAACTAGTGATACGAAACAAAAGTTCCCGGTGAGGATATTTACGAGTGAGAACGCAATTTGTCTAATTTTGTGGGTTTTTTAAAAATTTTTTAATGTATTGAAACTTTAATAGATTCTGATTCTCAGCATTTAGAATAGGGGTTGCCAACCCGGGGTAAATTAACCCACAGGGGATAAATCTGCTGAGTCTGGATTTGTATAAAAGTGTCGCTGATTGATGTATTCTCATTGACTGATTGCGTTTGGTTCTGGTATACCATTATCTGTTCATTATTAGTTGTTTATAAGCAAGTGGAATAACATTGTTTTGTGCTATGTGTTGTTATTATTGTTATAGTTATTTGAGCGTAAAATAAGAATGCTAAAAGCGGTATTTTAAGATTTCCCCATTGTTGGATGCTTTATCAGGGTAGAAGTACGAAAGCAAATTACTGAACAAAACACTGCGGTGGTACATTTAATTTCGAAAAGTGACGTGGCGAATAAGGTTGGGAACGCATGGGTTAGACTAGAACCATAGAGGAATCCGAGACACACAATACCGAGACGGACTATTCCTTCTTTCACTATAATATATGTCCACAACTTGCGAGCGTGTAAACACGGTGGGTGCTACTCACAGAGCTCTGTGGTACTAGTCTTTTTCGTTCAATTATGAAGGGGTGTGGTGCGAATTGTTGCCTTGTTGACACGGATGATACGCTCGCAAGGCGACGGATGGAATTTGGGGAATTGAACCGTCTCGGTATCTTAGAGGAATAGCAAGGGTTAAATTTATTGCTAACAGAACTGATGGTCTCTGGTCGTGAGTGGAGAGGGGGGGCGCTCAGGGAGGGGGGGTGGAGGGCAGAGATAGGCAGGGTGATTTACTTCCGTAACCACCGCGTGCAAACATTGAGTGGTTGGGTTATAGTTGGCGCGCTTAGTGAGGGGATCTGGTGAATACAAGGTTTGATACAGGATAGGATAATTGTGATATATGTATAAAGATCTAGATCTATCTTTCCATCCATCTTATCCATCCATCCATCCATCCATCCATCCATCCATCCATCCATCCATCCATCCATCCATCCATCCTTCCATCTATTCATCCATCCTCCCATACATCTGTCCGTTCGTCTGCCCATCCACCCATTCTTCCATGCATCCGCCTGGCGGTTCATTCATCTAGCCATCAATCTATTTATGTCCGTCGGTCCGTCTGTCTGTCTGTCTATCTGTTTGTCTGTCTGTCTATTTATTTACTCTTTTCACAGCCTACTTTATTCTACCCAACCCCTGTTCTAGCCATGAAACACACATGTGATTGAAGAGGCGCGAGAGCAATTACATTATTAAACATCCTCCACCCCTTATAGAGCTGATTTATAGCTCTGGCAACACACTGCAGTTGCCATCATAAGAAGGAAGTTTAATTATTTATAACTCGCCATTGTTTTGAGCATCCTGACATTGGCATGCGGAAGTGAAATTCGTCACAGTCCAGGGCGGGCATTCTGGCATATTCATTGCAAATCAAATTAATACTCAGCAGTAAAAAAAAAACTGCGTGACGTACAGCACACACACACACACACACACACACACACACTTCAAGCAAAACTAGATTGATTACAAATAATCAAACCGCGTTCTCATGTGTACAGAAACGGAAACTGCACCAGAAACGTCAAACATCCATCAAGTAGCGAAATAGAATGTTTCAGGTGTCCCGAAACGCCGTTTCCGTACACATGGACACACTCTTTCTTTTTACTACATGATGTAGTTTTTGTCGTTTCTGTTTCCAAACACATGAAACCCAGCCATAGCTTCGTCAGGATATATACATAATGAACGGAGCTGGACGTCAAAACGAATCACTTAAGCGGTGATTTATCCTAATTAGTCTTGCAAACCTGATTACTGAAAACCATCTTCCTCCTCGAAATGTTGAAAATGGAAGGCGTGTACGTTTTAAAAACTGTACCAGTGAAAATCACACACAAAAGATACAAAGTCATGGTGTTTGTGAAGGGCAGTAGGCCAGTTGTCCACTGAAAGCAATGGTAGTCCGTTGTGCCATTAATTTCTTCTTTTTTTTTTTTTAAATCTTTTATTTTGACACGGTCAGGCTCTCGTGCATTTTAGTACGATCTAGCTCGTCGGTTGGTACCCGAGTTCTCATTAAAAATGAATGTCACAACGTCACCATCCAACTTTGAAGTTAATCAGAATCGGCTGGCTGGTGCGCGACAATAGGTACTGCCCATGTCAAAGTAAAGGTACGAAAAAAAAAAAAAAAGGTCACAGCGGAGACCCATAGTTTTCCCTGGTGCCGGAGGTCTCATTGAAATTCAGAGTCGTGACGTCATCAACCAATTAGTTGGCCCAGCAAAATCGGCCAGTATGCTCTGGGTCTGACCTTTTTCTGTCTACTAAGAAAAGCACCACCATCAACAACAACAACAAAAAGCCTCTTCCATCCCACAAAACAGTAGAATAATATTACCAGGTATGTAGATAATGACCACCCCCCCCCCCCCCCTGATGACTTCCTTTCTCAAAAGAATGAAATGTGTAGCCACCCGACAAAATGAAGCACTTCGGGCATTTTGGTGGTATGGAGATATTGGTATCATTAGATAGGTTATTCAAAGCCCTTTCATTTTTTAAAAAGAATATTGCTGTAACTTAATCAGCAGAGAAGATAAGGGCTCTCAAAGACAGGAAGTGACACAACCACAGTTCTGAGAAAAACGCTTTTAAAATTTCAGCTTTTAGTCAAAATGATGACTCTATTCAAAGTCAGTTTTAACGCATTTACCCTTCTCAAACAGGATTGTCATTTGGAAAGGGATTATTAAAGCGGTTAAACTTTTCAAAACTACTAAAACCGCATAAACCATAAAATTGACCCCATAATACCTTTTAACGATTTTCTCGAATCGGGTAGTGCCGAAATGTGCCTCATTTTGTCGGGCGGCTACACAAATAATATTACCAGGTATGTAGATAATGTTCATTTCCCCTTTCCTCCTCTTCTCTCCCCCCCCCCCCCCCCCCCAACTGTTGACTTCTTTTCTCAAAAGCAAAAGTATGAATTTTGTGCTTGGTACGTTTTGATTTCCAGCACTTCATGTTTTGACGCGTATCAATGCTGATGACAGGGTATAAAATCTGAATGGTATTTCCGTATTCATGTCATAGGTCAAGGTCAGAGATCTGATAATAATTACATGTAGTTTTGTGTAGTCCTTGACACATGATAACCGTTTACAAGTCCGCCCAATCAGCGACACCTCCGCCCATCTGTCTGTTTGAAAGATAATATTGGGGGTTTCTTTCAAGTAGCTTTGTTCTCAAATAGAGGGAATTGTCACGAGTGGAGTGAGTGCAATTAAAGGGATTGCTACAGAGCGGGTGTAGAGTAAGAAGGGCTCACGGCAGACAAGTAGGGAAAGACGGGAAAGGAGGAGAGTAAAATTAACTCACGTAGACAAGTAAGTTAAAGCGTGCTGTTGTGAGTTGTGGGGGGGGGGGGTCTGAATGAGGCGAAAGCGCTGTATTACTATCACTGCAAGTTAGAAGGTCCTACTGAACGGACGAAAGAGAAAGCCCAGTGGGCGAACATAAGGGGAGCAGTCAGAAGACTAGTGAGAGAGTCTTTCCAGTGATGACTGGTAGGTAGAACGTTGATTGATAATTATGATTGATGTATTATATTATATTCGTCTATTACCATGATGTAAATAAGTATATGTGAGGAATGTGGAAGTCCTTGATATTGGATATAGCAATGTGCGCCATGAGCGATAGATGAAAGTGAGTTCATGGATTTGTAGCACGAGTGAGTATTGTGTACGTAGATATGAGCGTGAATGTGATAATGTACTATTGCCATGTTGATGGGCTAGGAACTAATAATGTACTATTGCCATGTTGAGGGGCTATTGAAATGATAATGTGTTATTGCCCTGCTGAGGTGCTAGGGGAGTGCTAAGGTGTATGACAATAGGAAGGTGATATTGAGAGACTGCGGTGCCAGTGAATTACTAATGTGCTATTAAGACCCTGAGGGGAGAGGCTGAGGCCGAAGTGCCTTTAGGAGTAACTACCGGGTTGTGGATCCGAGGGAGAGTGCGTGTGAGAATAAGGCCGTTGTACGGCAGTTAATTTCAATAATATAATGTATGTAATTGCGCTATTATCTGTATAATTATGTTTAATAAATGTGTGAGTCTGATGGATTGTTCTGTTAAGTGTTAAACTTGTTTGTTCGTGATTGTTGTCCTGTCATAACTTATTACATCTCCCAGTCTGGGATTTGTGACAGGAATTATTTTGTTATTATGTTGCAAGGTACATCTCTTTATCTTTGATGTGGATGGATGGATGGAGGATGGATGGAGGACGGGTGGATGGATAGAATGGTGGGTGGGTGGATGAATGACGGATGGAATGGTGGATGGATGGATGGATAGATGGATAGATAGACGGATGGACGGTAAGGGTGTGCGAATCCAAAAATTTCGGACTCGATTCCGGAATCGAGTAATAACAAAAGGAGTCGAATAATTACTCGAGTAAGTACTCGATTCCCAAGGTGCCAGGAATCGAGTAATTACTCGAGTAATTATACTAACGAGAACTTGTTATTCAATTTTTTTTGCATGGCAAATGTTGGTGTTGCTATTGTTTTAACTTCAGTACTGTTGTTGCTGTAGCTGTTGGTGGTGGTGGTGGTAGTGGTGGTTTGTGGTGATAATAATGCACTACTGCTGCAATTATTGTTTTAACCTTGTTGTTATTGCTGCTAATGCTGTTGTTATCGCTGCTGCTGCTGTTGTTGTTGTTGTTGCCACTGCTGTTTCACCACTGCTGCTGTTGTTGTATTTGTTGTTGTTGTTGCTGTTGCTGCTGTTGTTGTTGTTGTTGGTGTTGGTGGTGGTGGTACACTGAAAATAAAATGCATACCTAAAATTTATAACTGTGAACCTCAGAGAATGCACTTCATACATGAAGTTTGCTTGGGATCATCATAGGTTCTTAATAGTCAGCAATTGAAAGTTGTTGGGTTTTTTTTCTTTTTTCTTTCTTTTTTAAAGTTTTTTTTTCTTCTTTTTTAATTGTTTTTTTTTTCTTTCTTTTTTTTTTTTTTTTTGTTTTCTTTCTTTTTTTTTTTTTTTTACAACATATTGCTGTTTAGAAACAACAACATATTTACATTTTCTGCTGTCAATCTTGATCTCCTGCTGGATACCAGTTCTCCGGCAGCAGAAAACAATCTCTCTGATGGGACGGAGGATGCTGGAATGTTGTTTGTTGTTGTTGATTGGTTGGTTGATTGGTTGGTTGTGGTGATGATGGTGGCGATGTTGTTGCTGTTGTTGTAAACTATAACAACTTGTGTGAGCTAAGGCTAGCATTGAGTGTTTCTTTTGAAATCGAAACCACCGTAAATTCTTGGAATTCTAAGAGTAGTTTCACTTTCAGTTCTGTTGCCGTCGGTTTCCACTTGCTGTACTCACCCAGCACGTGTGGTTGTGGTGGTGGTGTGGTGATTTGACGTGCTTTCAGTGTAATTTTTTGCCCAATTTGTGTATGGGACTCGAGTCCTTTACCGAGGAGTCGAGTCCGGAATCGGTTTGTTGGAATCGAGTCCAGAATCGAGTATTTGATTGGAGACTCGGGTCCGGAATCGCCGCAGTTAAGAATCGAGTACTCGATTCCGGAATCGTTACTCGCACACCCTTAATGGACGGGGGGTTAGCTGAGCTGACAGGTGGAAAGAATGGACTGAAAGATGAATGAAGGGAGTGACGGACACACGCATGAGTGAATGAATAGATGGACGGAAAGACGAATAATTGGATGAATGAACCAACATGATATTAAAACACACAATCAGACCACAGATAATCGATCCAACTTTCGAAATTACGCTGGTCGAGCGAGGTCGATGATGTTATATGTAATTTATCAAGCGGCTAGTTACAAAGTGAGCGTAAGCTGAAAAAGGGGAGTTTGTAACCATGGCAGGGCCGTCTCACTTTATGGGTACACTGAGCAGTTGCCCAGGGATCCCAGAGGTTGAGGGGGGGTCGATGCATGCAAATTGACATTGGTTTCTGAAACGGGGATCACAGCCTATTGCTTTGCCTTGGGATCCATAATGATGTGAAGACGCAGTGCCCCAAGGTGTGAAAAGCGCATTTGGTAGGGGGTGGGTTGGGGTGGGGAGTGGGGGGGGGGGGGGTGGAAGTAAAAGATAGCAATCACTGAGCATACCTACCCTGGTCCTAGTACGTACTAGCCGACTTTGATTGCTCGAGTAGTTGTTATCTGTTCCATGTCAGTCTCTGTGCATCTTTTTTCGCTGTGTTGTGTGTCTCTCGGTCTTTTTCTGTATGTGTATGTGTGTGTTTCTCTCTGTCTGTGTCTCTCTCTCTCTCTCTCTCTCTCTCTCTCTCTCTCTCTTGTGTCTGTGTGCCCCCCGCCCCGCCCCCACCCTGCGTCTCAGTGTGTTTCTCTCTCTCTCTCTCTCTCTCTGTCTGTCTCTCATTCTCTCTTTCCGTCTACCCCCTCTCTCTCTGGTCTTTCTCTCTCTCTCTCTCTCTCTCTCTCTGTGCCCTTCTTTGTCCCAATCTCTGCCTGTCTCTCTTTCTTTGCTCTCCCCCCCCCCCCGCCCCCTCATCTTCTCACACTTAGTTGATACCCATTCACTCACTCATTCATGAGTTCTCCACTCCCACATTCCCTCGAGAGCCAGCTATAAAACGAGTACGCTTGGAGAGGGGGGGGGGGAAGTTTGCTGCCGGCTTACGAAAAACATACGTGGGGAGGGGAAAGGGGTTCCAGTACGTATGCACCCCCCCCCCTTTTTTTTTCGTCAAAAAATGACGTCGGATTGTATAAAAATGACATACATGTTTTATGTTTTTTAATGAAATAGTTAAATGTTTAGGTCTTTCTTTAAGGAGGCTGCTGCTCTTGGCATTTACAATTCACTTTTCTTTTTATTTTCTTGTTGTGCTATGGATTCGTTTTTTTAAAAGAATTTTTCCAGAGCAGCGGCCTGTTCGGCCTGCTGTTTTCGATTTCCATCTGCCAAGGTATCTTTAACGTGCACACGGGCCCTCCAAATTTTTCGACCTTATCCGAGAAGACTAGGTGCTCGACCCTACCTACCGTAGGATCAGAGACAGGAAAATATGAAAAAAATTCAAAAGTTCCAATATGCTTGCACCGACCGGGATTTGAACCTGGTACCTTCGGCATTAGAGGCGAGCACTTTGCCTCTAGGCCACCACGTCCCCCAATGGTCAAATAGTTTCGTGTAAAATGCCAGTTAAAGTTTCAGAATATCAAGGCCTTGCCTCGGACACTCAACATTTCAATGGCCATCCCTGCTCCTACAACGGGGGCGGGAAGGGTGACGTCAAACGCATCTCGAGCGTCAAGAGGACTCGGGAGGAATGGGGTGTGTGAGTGGGGGGGGGGGATGTAAAAAATCCTCAAAATGGAATATACCGTCATGGTGCTAACCTTTTCGCCTAAGTCAGACTTAGGCCAAAACATAATGTACCTGTTACGTCATTGCCCTATCCATGGTGCATCTATTAATGTAAAAATCATTCAAAAGTGCTAAGCCATTATCCTGGAAATAAAACTTTCTGTAAGTGTAATGGCCTAACTCATTCATAGACGTAGGCCATTTTGGTTCTGGGGTTGTTTCAGCCAACGTAGATGATGGCCACTTTTACCTAGAGTCATTTTGGGCTAAGTCTGACTGCATTGCAAGAATTTTAATATTTTTTTTTTTTGCGATTTTCTCAGAAGTGCAAAAAATGACTTAGGCCAAAAGGTCAGCACCATGACGATACGGTACTTTATAGATGGACCCTTGACATATAGATTTTCTTTTATTTTTTTTTGTTTCTCCTCTCCTTTGACCTCCTCGCCATTTTGACCTGACCTTGGTACCGTACCGTACCGTACTGCGTAGCCGGTGTTATCAAGACGGGCAGTGGGAAGGCAGCAGAAAATAAACGAGGATAGTCCAAATGTTATTGATTGTTGTGTGCTGGTGGCTGATATATTCCCCTAGTTGTGTTGATAAATTTAGCCGGGTCAGCGTCCGGTCAAGACGTTATCTATCTGTAGGGGGCATTCCGTAAAGTACGAAAGCTGGGAGCAACCGGGGGGGGGGGGGTCCAGCATACGAAAAGCGTACATATTAATAATAATAATAATAATGAAGATCATGTATATAGCGCTCAATCCAAAATATGTTCTATGCGTTTTACAGCAAGTTTTGTTCTCTCCTTCTGCAACTCACCCTCCCCCTCTCTTTCTCTCTCTCTCTCTCTCCCTCTCTCTCTCTCTCTCTCTCCCTCTCCCTCTCTCTCTCTCTCTCTCTCTCTCTCTCTCTCTCTCTCTCTCTCTCTCTCTCTTACGCACAATCTATTGCACACACTCTTGTGCTAAACACACAAACACGTGCACATGAGGCAGAAATTAAACAATAAGATAAGATAAGATATGTCTTTATTATCCTGTTTCCAGGAAATTTGTTGTCACAGCATTCAGTAACAGTACAAATACAATATCTAAGACCTACAAGTCTTTAACGCACATCGCTCACACAGCATTGCCAACAAGTAAGAACATTGCTTACACACACACACTGTCAGAACAATCCATTAGAAAAAAAATTAGCAACAGCATACTACATCAGGAAACACTACTAGTTCCAGTTTCGGATGGCAAAAAAAGATGGTCTATAGCGCTCTCAGTTTGTTTTTAAATACAGTAATAAAGCAGCAAAAATAAATAGAAATGAGAAAATATGGTAGGGAAAGTGGAGGGTTCTGGAAAGCACGCGAACGCTTTTCCATTATGGTAACGAATTACAAAAAATTAGTTTTATGTACTTTTTTTTATCCCCCTCGCAAATTAAGTTGTCAGACAATGCTAAATTCATCATACTATAATGGATCTAGAGGAATAACATGTGAGCGCTTAAAACTTCGTGACCCCATGCGATCCAAAAACGATTAAAATTTCATCATCATCATTAAGTGCCCTGTCGGCAGGCGTTGGCGATCATGACCCTCCATCTCTCACCATCTTCCGTAGCCCCGATGACGTCGTTGGTGGTGTGCATTCCCAGCCAGGCCTTTAGGTCGTACTGCATCTTTATGCGTTATCGTCCCCGGCTTCTTCTTCCATTGAATTTCCCTGTTGTTACCAATTTAATGTTCTAGTCCTCGTCTTCTCTATATATATGTCAAAGAATGTTCCCTGTCCTCTTTTCATCTGCCTTAATTAATGTTTGACGGTAAATTCATTACGCGGACACATCCTGTGAGGACAAAATTCAGCCTTTAATCTTGCATGCATTTTCTACGATGTCTTTAACTCCAAACAAAAAGTGTAAAAATACGCATTTTCACTCAGTAGAATAAAAAAAAAAAAATGATCCGAAATTTCATGTGTGAAATTTTTTGGGGTGGGGGGGGGGGGGAGGGGGTTCACAGATCGTAATGTAATTTTAAAATATTGTTTAAGTCGCAACATAAAAACTCTGTCCATTAAATTAAAAAAAATATTATCGGAATTATGTTAATTAGGGACCAATTTTTGGGGGATGCGTAGTTTTAAAAAATGTCATATTACATGTACTACCATGCTAAGATCCCTGACCCAAATAGTTTCGTTGGGTCGCACACTGCCAGCTGTGCGGGGAAAGAAAAAGGCGTAACATCAAACAAAACAAAAACAAACAGACAGACAGGTTCTATATTGGGTGAGAGATGTTGACGACTAAATCTTGGACAAGCTGAAACGGACCGGAACAAACTACAATGCGGCCCGGACTGTGGAGAGTAAGGAATCTCTCGTGCAAGCGTGCAGACAAACAGAACTGAGCAGTGGCGTCTCAGGAGGTGAGTCATCACCCAGTGGCGGATCCAGCGGGAGGTGATTTGGGGGTGGGGGGGGGTCTGCCTTTACTCATAGAAGCGGTCCCTTCGATTGCGCAGATAGAGAGACGGGGCGGTAGAATGAGAAAGAGAGAGAAGGGAGAAAGGAAAGAGGAGGGATAAAGATTCAAGTAAAGAACGTGAGAGAGCGAGAGACAAACAGCAGATGAGACAGAGAGAGGAAAAGAAAATCTCTGGAGAGAGAGAGAGAGAGAATAAGGAATGAATTATACGGAAAAGAATAGCTGCCGACGAGAACACACGGCTGTGAGGTAAAGACTTGGGGGAGGAGGGGGGTATAGACAGATAGATACTGCAGACCTCCTCTTAAGTAATTACATATCCTACGAAGAAAAGTAGAGGCCAAATATGCCACCAAGAGAAAATAACTCACAACCACCAAACTATGTTCTCCGTACTGACCTCCCCGCGTAGGTCATTTATATTGGGCGTCAAGAAACAGATCAATATCAGGAGTTTATATTACCCTCAACAACAAGAAAGCTCAAGAGGTGGCACTTCATTAATGTAACAGAAAGCCCTCGACAATCCTCAGGAAATGAGTAGTTGCCAGGATTATGGTAAACGCTCCGACTGTAGGCGAGAAAGTTGTTGTTTATGCTTGCGATCTGACAACATTTGCATAATTATGGAGTGACTTCCTTGTCAGAGACCCAAATTAATACTGGGCGTAAAACTTTTAAAACTCTTCCGATAGATGGGCACTTAGGCCCATGCTCAAGAGCCCGCAAACATGCAGATACGTCATATGGTCCATAATAATGATTATGATTATTATTGTTATTATTATACCATTCTGATTGGCTCCTTCCGTCTTGACAGGCGGTCTACACAGCTTGACCTACCCGTTCTTCCTTCTGCAGCTTCGCTCATGGCTAATCCTACCTGTATGTATTTGGGATAGGCACGTTCTGTTACAATATCTGCATGTGAGGGAGATGAAGGAGCTGATCGTCTTTTACTTCCTCCAGACGCTTCACTCCGTTGTTGACGCTTGATTTCCATGATGTTCTGTCCTCTGCCAAACTTTACTGTAACAATAATGACGATAATAATAATAGCGATGACGGTAATAATAATTTTCTGTGATATAAATGCGAGTTGTTCGTATGTCAAAATTGGCCAAAAAGAAAAAGTTGTATGTAGCAAAGCCCGACATAAGAAATAATACCCAAACGATACAATGCAAACTAAAAGAGAAGACAGAAAATGTTCAATGTTTCGGCTACCGCCTTTATCAAGAATCAAAAAAAAAAAAAAGAAAAATGGAACAGAGAAAACAATCCAACAATACAAGATTTCAATAGGAAATGTATAGAATCGAAACAGAATATATTGTGTACTTAACTGCGAGTTCTTGCTTGCTTAGAAGCACAAAATCACGTCCGTCGGCCAATGTATGGAAGCTCGAATTGTCAGTATGTGTGTCCACGTTTTATTCAGTAGCTACAAGAGTTAGATAAAAACTCAGAAAGAAAGAACCAATATGCAGGGGGACACGTTGGTCTAGAACCAAGGTGCTTGCCTCTCATGTCAAGGGTACTGGGTTCGAACCTCGGTCGGTGCAGGCATATTGGAATTTTTCGAGGGGAGGTGGGAGGAATTATTGTCCCTGATCATAATGGTAGGTAGGATCGAACACCTAGTCTTCTCGGATACGAACGAAAAACTGGAGGGCCCGTGTGCACGTTGCGCGCGTTAAAGATACCTTGGCAGATGCAAGACGAGAAGACCAGGCGAACTGATGGCGGGCATAATTGTGAAAAAACTCATTCCTACCACAAAATCACACAGAAATAAAAACAAGAAAAGTGGGGCGTAAATGCCAAGAGCAGCGAACCTCCTAAAATAAAGACCAATACATCAGTATGCAAGTGCATTACACGCCACGTTCAAAGGAACCTCAAGTCCCCATTACACAATTCTGTCTAGCTAAAACTCGACGTCTCTACAATAAACACGTCCCGACTCCACCAAACACCCCAAAATCAAAAATTCAATCGAATCCAATCCAATATTGTGTGCTGGGCTTTTATAGAAGTGACGGCCATTTTTCTTTCCAGCCAATCTCATTAACGAGTACTGGATACGTCACCTGACCCTGTCTAGATGTCCGGAGTAATTTTTTTATTGGATTGGATGAAGAAATCATATGTCAGGGCGGTGAGAGTTTTCTTTAGACGGGCTGAGAGTCCTAGGCCAACCCCCCCCCCCCCCGCCTCTGGGATCCCAGGTTAATTCAATTCCTCAGCCATCTTGAACTGTCAACTAATAATGAAAATGAAAGGGGGGAGAGGTGATTTGTCCCAGACGGGATTCACACTGAAGCAATGTTAGTGTGTGCCTGGGCCACAGACTAATAAAATATCCAGACTGGATGATCCCATTGTGTGACGTCACAAAACAGCGAACGGTCCGCCATTTTAGGTTTACGGTTGCGACCGACGCTTCAGCATAGCTACAATGCAGCGGTCGCTAAAAGTCCATACGGTCACTATTTATAACATTAAAAAAAAAAAGGCAGATGTAGACAATAAAATGAAAGGATAGGCAAGTTAATGCATTATTAATACATGTACAACCAATCTTGGCAAATAAAAAGAAATGTCTACCGCAGATAGAACTAGAATCGGTATTTTCCGAGCGGCGGCCATGTTAGTTATACGGTCGCCGCTCGGGAAATTCCGCAAAAAACGACACAGTCAGAGGTTCGTGTTTCCAGTCTGGTTAATTTATTAGTCTGTGGCCTGGGCATGTGTGTGTGTACGTGTATGCATGTGTATGCGCCCTGAGTGTGGCTTCGTGCATATTGTATTTATATTTGTGTGAGTATGTCTGTGTGTGCTTGTGTGTGCATATGAGAGAGAGAGAGAGATAGTATGTAGGAGAGAGCATTTATAGGCGCGTGAGTGTGTGTGTGTGTGAGAGAGAGAGAGAGACAGAGACAGAGAGAGGATCTAGGAAAGAGAGAATTTATAGGTGTTTGTGTGCTATCTAAATGGTCTACGCATGGCTGCTTAAACTGAACTGTAAAACTGATCAGCCGATAATGTTAAAGACCTAGAGGGTTCGAGAACAGCCGTTGACACAGAATTCAGTAATTGACAATTCTGGGATATAAAAGACTCCAGTTGTTGACGATCCCCAGGATAGTCCCCACAGACCGCTGTATATTCATTTACTTATTTATTTGTGTATTATCATACTCATCTATTATTTACCCAGTTCTTCACTTTGAATTCCTTCACGTATCTACGTACAAACATACCTCTATAAGCAATCTATACATTAAAAAAAAATTTAATTGGTCCATCTGTGTTCGCTTAATTAGGTACCTATTATTTCTTTATTTAGTGATCTGCAATCATTGAGCCATGCATTGAATGAATACATTCCAAATCGCATTTCAGTCTGAGTCCTTAAAAAAAAAAAAAAAGTGTACGCCTGTTTCCAGACAATAGAAGACAATAAAACAAAAATTATAAACAAATTCTTCTGTGGCATGGGGAGAGGGGGTTGTGGAGGTGGGGATAACCTAACACACACAATAAAACATGAGCAAAAAAAACAAAAGGGGTTGCGTAATCTTTAGGTCCAAAAACTCACGAAAGTACTTTTTGATCTAAAAATAAAGATTGACGCGCGTGTGTGTGTTGGGGTGGGGCGAGGGGGGTGGAAAAGCCACCGGTAAGTAAAGAATTTAGCACTTTTATTTTTGGCGTGGAGAGATTCTATTATGTAATGATCAAATGCGCTGCAAGAGGTGAGATGCAATTTAAGTCAGTGCCTTCAGGCCACAGTCTTTCGTAATGTTTTTTACCTGGTGCGCCTGTAAAAGGTGTGCACTTGTTGTTTTTTTTACGTCACTCACAACCTGATTCAGTGATTGTGCGCAGGTGTGGACGAGGGGAAAGGGGGTTGGGGCATGTTGTGTTTTTTGGGGTAACATTCAATATCGCGGGTATAGAGCAAAATTGTTGTATCTCCAGGTTTATGAATCATAATGGCAATACTGTAATAATGATCAACTGCTTCTTGCCATTTTTTCGTTATTCCGCTACCTTTAACCAGTTCCAAGTTACAAAGAAGCAGTATTGTTGTATCTCCCTTAAAAATGAGATCATTGAGAACAATATTGTGGTGTTTCCGAGACAGCTCCCATTATTCATAAACCTGGAGATACAACAATTCTGCTCTATACCCGCGATATATGCTACGTACCAGGAGACGGGTGGTTCGGGCCGCCTCTGGTAAGGTCTTCTCCTGCCCTATCGATCTATTATAGATTGTCTATCGTTTTAGTTTTTCCTTGCACAAAGTGCCGGCTATCATGTCGACGTGCTTACTCCAAACGCAAACTCTAAACTCAATCTGCCGGGAGATGACGTGACAACGTCACAACTGAGTGCCACGGCGGCCATTTTTTTATTGTTTGGAGGCAAAAGTCGAAAAGTTTCGTGGACGGACGACGGCGACGTTTAGGGCAGTGTGTTTTGCGCCCTAGTTTCTCATTGTTTACAGCTAATCGTCCTGGGGTTTAAGCACATGAGATCTCTGAATGGAGCTTCCACAACTCAAGTTTACCTTAAACTAAGTTTACTTTAAGTTGTTGGGAGTAGCTCTCCTTCTCCTTTTCCCACGCCATCATCATCATCATCATCATCAGTTGCCCTGTCTGGAACAGACATTGGCGATCATGGCTCTCCACTCGGATCTGTCATCAGCCAACCTCAAGAAGGAGTTGTTGTTGTGACATGTGTCTGTTGTCCATGAATTAAGAAT
>OZ007584.1:8545525-8573025 GCA_963931925.1 Onchidella celtica | reverse complement strand
TATTTATTTAGTTACGTATGTTCTCCCTCTTGGTTATCTCTCTTCCAGCCTGTCACTATTTCTCTGTCGTTTAAATGCCTTTGTTTCTACCCATCAATGTATCAGTTGTCATGAATCTACCACATGTCCATGTCATGACCAAGCTGAAAGGAGAGATCGTAGCTAACAGGGGCTTGTGATATCCTGGAGACCGAGAACCGCTGAAGTGGGATAACCAACAAACTATATCATCAGGGTTGAAGGTCCCTGTCTGTTATCTAGAGCTAACGAGCTGAAAACATTGTGGCAATGATCTTGCATTATTGACAAACAGGATCTGTAAGGTTTTATGCTGCACGTATGTGAAGCTGCGTGTTACTGTTAGGCTACTTAAGGACTGATATCAAAACAACTTCACCGTATAGCCGCCTCAGCTTCTTCAAAATTCATAGGCCGAAAATGTAATATCATTGTACTACAATGTAGCTGATCCCATGTCTTGATGTGTGATATAGGGTTCTCTTGTGTGTGTGCGCGGGGGCGGGGAGGGGGGGGGCGAGAGGAGTTGGAGTTTGGAGAAAGCATGTGTCGACCCGATAAACGTCACATTGTGCTAGGAGTGGGAAGAAGCAAAACGAAAGACAGAATGTAAAAGGACGATAGGACAGAAGGGGAGCCTACCTGAAGCGCCCACCAACTACCTGTGGGGCAGGGCAGAGCTGCCTCAGTGCATGGGTACACCGGGCAGTTCCCCGTGGTCCTCAAGGGTTTAAGGGTGCCGATGATGCAAATTTTCATTGTTTTTTGGTTTTTTTTTAACGGGGAAAGGAAATCCCGCATTTCCCCCCCCCCCCCCGGGACCCATAATGATCTTTAGACGGCCGGGGGGGGGGGAGGAGAGCGGAAGGGGGGTTAAAACGTACATAGGCCTTTTGTGAAACTAAGACACATTACAACACATTACATTACCCGGTGCAAGGCTAAAGGTGTATCACACAACGAAAGATTAGAGATGATAATATTGTAACACACCAAATTCTTGTATCTCCAAGTTGATAAACGTTAATCTTCACCTCGAAAGTATAAATGTGTTATACTGTTATTCGTGATAGTTTGAAATGAAAGTAAGATCTTTTTACTATGGATGTATCATGTACTGGTACTTAACTGTAGTTGCCGAGATTTTGATAGTGTTTATCTCAGTAGTGAAAAGACCTTTTTGTTTGGTGGGTGAATAAATAAATGCACGGACGAAGGATAGACAGACAGACAGACAGACAGACAGACAGACAGATAGATAGATAGATAGATAGATAGATAGATAGATAGATAGATAGATAGATAGACAGATAGATAGATAGATAGATAGATAGATAGATAGATAGATAGATAGATAGATAGATAGATAGATAGATAGATAGATAGACAGAGAGATGGATGGATAGATAGATAGATAGATAGATAGATAGATAGATAGATAGATAGATAGATAGATAGATAGATAGATAGATAGATAGATAGATAGATAGATAGATAGATAGATAGAGGGATGGATGGATGGATGGATGGATGGATGGATGGATGGATGGATAGATAGATAGATGGCAGGAAAATAAAAACAACAAGCCAACAACAAACAGACAGACAAAAAGAACGACAGGTCAATGAAAATTTCAGCGCACGTGCCCATGTCGAGTTCATTGCGCCCGCAGCTATCATTACGACCGCCGTGATGGCCAAATGCTCTCTCGCTAATGGCACGGCTTCAATATTTCATGATTGTGTTCTGTCCTATCACAGGGACCGTCAATCAGAGACTTCATGCAACGCGCAGGTTTGTTAGTCTGGTCGGAAATCACTTTCCGGCGAACCGTAGACACCATGACGACCAGTTTGGAGCCGTACGTAAAGTCTGAACGTTCGATTTTGTGTTTTGATTGGCTGTTGGCAACCTTAGCTCTTGTTTGTTCAGTCTCCATTTTCTAAAAAAAAAAAATTGGAGATCTTTTAGTATGTAGAAGAGATATAACAAATCACACGCTGACACTTGTTTAATATGTGTTGTGGTACTTACCAAGCTGTTTCACAGTTCCGATTTATTCTAACTCCTTATCATAAAACTTTAGCTGGGTTCTCATGTACACGAAACGGAAACGGCAACAGAAACGTCAAAAACCCTCCAAGTAGTGAAATAGAAACAATGCTTCCGCACGCTGTTTCCGTACACATGGAAACATTTCTTCATTAATTACTATATGATGGATTTTCAGCCGTTTCCGTTTCCGTACACATGAGAACCCAGCTTCTGGCCGCAAACGTTTAACGTTTAATTTCTCAGTTGTGCAAAAAGTGGAGCTGGAACAAACAAAAACTAAGGTCGCGTGGTCGTTAGGGGACCGTAGTAGTTTACATAGAAAGCTATAAATAGATCTAGCTGAACACAGGACGCAACTCAGTAATTTCTCTATTTGGCTTTGTAATTAGTCTACGTGTCCACAACAAGTCTTGATGGTTTTTGTCCCCACTTCCCCTTTGTACTCTTTTCTTCAAGTTGCCCCCCCCCCCCCAAACCCCCTTCCTAAACATCGCGTATACATGCAACCAGCGATGAAAGAGCACATTATGGATGATTTGAACAGGGCTACGACAGATCCTTTTAATAGTCCTTTGAAAAGTCTTCACTTTTCTCAAAATCGATTTTGAAGGCATTAAAAAGTCTTATAAATTTCAAAACTGATTTCAAGGGCAAGGGGCGTATCGTAGTAAGTCCCAATGTTCATTTTGTTGTTGTTCATGTTGTTTTAAGGGATCTTTGGGGACCCATTTGAGATTAATAATAATAATTATAATAATAATAATAATAATATTAGTCTCCGTCCTGAATGGACTCTTGGTCTGGTAAAGAAAGAAAAAGAGAGGTACAACAGGAATAAGGATGTGTGAGAAAGAGAAAAAAAACACTTCCTTGTAAAATAATACAGTTGGCTTTTTAAATATGTCGAAATTGGACTTATGCCTTTAGCGTGGAGCATTGGCGATATGACAGAAGGAAACCCTATCAGAAGTGTCCACCTACCCATCACTGAGAGAGTAGGCCCATTGCCAATGACGTCATAGAGTGTTTTTGTTTTGTACTCCCGACACCTAAAATGGCGGGTGAATCAGCTGACGAGTGTAACTTCGAGATATGTCTAAGCGGTTAAAGTGCCTGCTGGCTGCATTGCAGTTGACTGTTATGTCAGGGTGGAAAGGATGGATCCAAGCTGGTCAGATTCCCTGCCTACCATCCGTGTAAACAAGGGAAAGGAAGTGAAAGAATTGACCGAACGTCTCCCATGTGCGTGAAAACACGTGTCATTGTTTACTGTAGTGAACTTGTTTTTTAGCTCGCCGCCAATTGGTTCGCGACGCCTGAAGTGCTCACGGTGCAAATCAGCTAACGAATCAAAATCAATGCTACCATCGCTATGGTTATGCGACGGTCCTGACAACTATAATGACCGTTATCCGCAATGGGCCTGAAGGAATTCCCCGATTGTCCGGAAGCTTATGAGCTATCGGCCGTGTGGGTGGACAATTAATAGGTATCAAATGTTGAATCATGTTAGCTGGCTAGACAAATTAGTCTACTGAATGGGTAGTCGGATGGTCAGATCAATGGGTGATTAAGACAACAGATGGATGAATATGGTAATTCAATGGTTGTGGGGTGGATGTGATGAACAAATGACTGGGTGGATAGACGAGTGGATGAATCAACGAATGGATGGAAAGATGCGTGAATGAATGAATGTATCAGAAAGTAGACAGATGGGTAAATGGATGGATGGATGGATGGGTGGGTGGGTGGATGGATGGATGGATGGATGGGTGTGTGGGTGGATGGATGGACGGATGGATTACTGTGCGGACGGATGAGAGAGTACATGAGTCGATAAGTGGGTGAACGGACTGGTGGATAGATCAGTAAATAAGTAAAATGATAGATACATTGATGAAAAAATGAAGTGTTATATTATATCCTCTCTCATCCAACCAATTGTTCTACTATTACCAATGCTAGCTGTATCCGGCACTGTTGGAGAAAAACATCTACTGAGTTCTCACTAGATATTATCACAATCATGTGTTATGCGATTTAACTTACACCTTTAAAAAGTTCTGTAGTATCTCTGCCAACTTGCTTATTTATATTTCATGAATTACGATTCAACTGCCGACCCCTGCCACGAGTGGGCGGTACAGATAACTCATTATCTGCCACTTTTATGGGCAGTGCCATAGTTGGTTGACCATACAACAAAACAGCCCGGTTCTTTTGTATGCTACCCGCACCCACCAAATGGGCTGTACCGATACCTCATTAGCAGCCACTTTTATGGACCAGTACAACAAAACAGCTTGGTTCTTTTGTCTGCCACCAGCTACCACGAGTGGGCGGTACAGATGCTTCATTATCTACCACTTTTATGGGCCAGTGCCATAGTTGGTTGACCAAGGAGAAGGATAAGACATACATGAAATAACTTGAAAGAAGAGAGAAAAAAATGCAAGTGTTCATATTAGAGATCCACCGCTTCCACTTTTTATATTGAGTGAATTTTGTAAACAACATTATGAGCAGTTGATACTCCCATCATATCATTAAAAAATATACTGAGTTGTATATGGAGCGTTAGTAAGAATATAATTATTTGTCTCCGTCCATCCATTCATTTATCTATCCATCCATCTATCCATCCGTCCAACCGCCCTTCCGCCTGTCTGTCTACGTATCTATCTATCTATCTATCTATTTATCTATCTATCTATCTATCTATCTATCTATCTATCTATCTATCTATCTATCTATCTGTCTGTCTGTCTGTCTGTCTGTCTGTCTGTCCGTCTACTTATCTATCTATTTGTCTGTCTGTCTGTCTGTCTATCTATCTATCTATCTATCTATCTATCTATCTATCTATCTATCTATCTATCTATCTATCTGTCTGTCTGTCTGTCTGTCTGTCCGTCTACTTATCTATCTATCTATCTATTTGTCTGTCTATCTATCTATCTGTCTTTCCGTATGTATGTTTTACCCTCCACCCACACAACATCTGCCAGGCCAGGCCTCTGGGTCAGGTCGCTGTCAAGAAACAAACTGTCGGTAAACACTTCAAGCCTGTGACCAGATATGTGCGGCCTGTCTTGAACCAGTCCTATGTCTATCCATTAAGGTAGATGGCAGAGTTTCGGATTTTTATTTATATTTAACTAAAAATAAATTTAAGATAAGGAACGCATTTCAAATAGAACATCTGTTGTTGTTGTTGTTGTTGATGTTGTTGTTGTTGTTGTCAGGACCCGTGGGCAAAAGCATTTGGCTGCAGCCCGCCCAGTTTCAAAAACCAGTGTAAATTTGCATGTATGGGATCCCCCCCAACCCTCGGGGCCCCTGAGCAACAGCCTAGTGTGTCCTAAGCGAAGACACCTTTTTTTTTTTTTTTTGCATACCTATAAAATTAGATCACGAGCATTTGCTGGGTTTCGTGGCAGGACCAGCATATACAGGGTGGGCCAAAAGTAGGGTTATAGTTTTAGATAATAAATTATAGTGTTAATTGTAACCCTACTTTTGGCCCACCCTGTATATACCAGGACATCTCGCTCACGGATCACAGTTTAGAGAAATTTTATCTGTCAAAATGGCGGAATGACAGATTCGTACTTTTTCAGTGAAGCAGACAGACAGATATATGTGGAGAGACGGACGGACGGGCAAGTTTGCTCATAAGAATGGTATCGTTCCTATGTGGATCTGCAGGTTGCGCCATCGCGCCGACGTCGATTTGATGCAGGGAATCCGCACGACATGATTGTGGAAGGGTGGGTGGATGGGTGAACGGATAGGATAGGTAGATGGATAGATTGATAGGTAGGTAGATGCATAGATAGATAGATAGATCGATCGATAGATAGATAGATAGATAGATAGATAGATAGATAGATAGATAGATAGATAGATAGATAGATAGATAGATAGATAGATAGATAGATAGATAGATAGATAGATAGATAGATTGATCGATAGATCGATAGATTGATAGATCGATAGATTGATAGATTGATAGATTGATATATAGATTGATAGATAGATTGATAGATAGATTGATAGATTGATAGATAGATAGCGCACTGTCAAATCCGTTTTGCTTTGGTTTTGACTCAGACTTAAAATTCCATTTCCCGAAGTAGAAGTGGCTGGCAATTTCAACAAAATTCCACACACATATGAAACTTGCATTTGATACATGATTACACGATAGCAATTCCGAAGTGATAAAATGAGATGGAAAATGCTTTGTGTTCAATGTTCTTTATACATGTTCGAGCTAGTCTTATTACATAAACGTACAATAAACGCCCTTTGTTTCCAGTGGGCTGGAAAACTACTGAAGGGAACCTGCAAAAATTTGGCCACGAAGAAGTGAAATACGGTTGTCGACCAAATAGACTGTAATTACACGAACAAACAATTTGGTGCGACCGAAGACTAATCTACAAAATGGGAAAATAATTGAAGTCCTAGCTCGCGAGAGGGCTTAGAGAGTATCATATTAAGTCCAGTCAGACACAGTCAGATGCTTCCAGCAAAATCTACACCAAAGAAAATAGCAAAGGCTGAGCGTGTCTGACCGGGCTAAGTATGATAGGGAAGAAACTTTGTAATGAGTGAATTTTGATGTTGCCCTGTTATTGCTGGTTGCAAAGGCGTTCCATAACAGTTCAAACTTCAGTGTCCCCATAACAGTTCAAACTTTAGGGTTCCCATAACAGTTCAAACTTCAGGATTCCCATAACAGTTCAAACTTCAGGGTTCCCATAACAGTTCAGACTTCAGTGTCCCCATAACAGTTCAAACTTCAGAATCCCCATAACAGTTCAAACTTCAGTGTCCCCATAACGGTTCAAACTTCAGTGTCCCCATAACAGTTCAAACTTCAGGGTCCCCACAACAGTTCAAACTTCACTGTCCCCATAACAGTTCAGACTTCAGTGTCCCCACAACAGTTCAAACTTCACGGTTCCCATAACAGTTCAAACTTCAGGGTTCCCATAACAGTTCAAACTTCAGGGTTCCCGTAACAGTTCAAACTTCAGTGTCCCCATAATAGTTCAAACTTCAGGGTCTCCATAACAGTTCAAGCTTCAGGGTCCCCATAACAGTTCAAACTTGTCAGAGTTCCAAAAATATAGGTCCGCCACTGCCCTTGATAGCTATAGCGATATTCAAATAAGGAACAAAGATACAAAGCACAGTAATCTGTCTGCTGACACACTCATGCACTACACACTTAAACAAATACAGGCAGTGACACAGACTGAATCAACACGGATGTAAAAAAAACTGTCACGTAGGCCAGGGCTTTTAAGCAGAAACTGTAATCTGGTTCTGAAGAATGATTATCCGTTTTGAGGGACCGTTGGTGAAGTGTGTACGCTTGATTACTACGATTTGTTACCCCACCTCCTCTCCTTTCTTGTACGCTTTGCATACGCTTCCAAGACAGCATCCTTACGTCAAACCGATATAGATTTAGACAGGGTCTCCCTACGATTGGCAGGATCACCATAGGGGCGGATTCCTTACATCAAACCGACAGCCGGCGTATGGAAATCTACGACGAATTGACGTAGGAATCCTGACTGGACAGGCTGCAGTGTTTTAAAACTTTCAATGGCATTCTGCGTGAATTGTGTGACTGTTTCGTTAGATACCCAGCCAGTATTCTTAGGTCAGTCCGACGTAGATTTAGATAGGATTTCCTTAAGATTGGTAGGATTACCGTAGGGCGGATTCCCTACATCAAACCGACGTCCGTCAGTGCAATGTCGTAACCAGCCGATCTACGTACATACGAACGGTGTCAAGAGGAAACTTGACATCAGTCCTATCCGTTGGAGTTCCTTAGGGTTAGTATGTGGGTATATAAATATACTAACGAGTAATCCTAGAAATACCAGACTAATATAGTCTGTGTCCCACGTTTTATTAGAATCCTACCACTTCTTTGCTGAACAGAAGTCAATTGATAAAACCAAACATTTTAATGTTCATTACCATAATTCAAAAGCCACCCCCTACCAAGACTTCCTACGTCAGTCCGATGCAGATTTGCATCGGTTCTCCGTAGGATTGGTAGGATAACTGCAGGTGGGGAGAATTCCCAATGTCAAACGGACGTCAGTGCAATGTCGTAACCAGCGGATCTACGTAAGAACGATGTCATTCCTTTGTATAAACTTGTCGACAATCCTACACATCAGGTTTCCTTGGGGTTGCTGTCCGGTATACACAGTCCATGCATGTTCCATGTTTTATTACGACTTCTTTGTTGATCAGAAGTAAAGAAGACCAAGTTTTTTAAACTTTATTACCATAATTCAAAAGCTACTCGCCCCAGGTATCTATCTATCTACCTATTTATTGGTCCATCTCTCTCTATATCTATCTATCTATCTGTCTACCTATCTATCTATCTATCTATCTATCTATCTGCCTGTCTGTCTGTCTGTCTGTCTATCTATCTATCTATCTATCTATCTATCTATCTATCTGCCTGTCTGTCTGTCTGTCTGTCTGTCTGTCTGTGTCTGTTTATCTATCTATCTATCTATCTATCTATCTATCTATCTATCTATCTATCTATCTATCTATCTATTTAGTGGTCCATGTCTCTATCTATCTATCTATCTGTCTGTCTGTCTGTCTGTCTGTCTGTCTGTTTGTCTGTCTGTCCATCTGTCTATCTAATTTATTAGTAGACCTACTGCCCCTGTCTCCCCAAATACGCTTTTTATCCACTGGGGTGAAATATATATATATATATTTTTTTTTTAAGTCCTTTTCTCCGGGTGTACGTACTTGACAGATGTCCCCCTTTTCAGGCCATCCTGTTTGCGTGGGACATGTTAAAATTAGGAAGCGTTTTCAATTTTGCGGAAAGAAGAAAGACGGCACTCGTGGAGCATTGAAAACAGGCGCGCACCGCGACTGAGCCCCATTAATAGGGATGTAACTCGTCACGTAGACACATTTAATGTTGACGAAGATCACACGTTATCGTCGCTAACCTGTGATTTTCAAAGCCTTTACGCCTTGTTGATCACACTAAACTTATATATATATATATAAAAATACGTTTGTTTACAACTTTGGTTCAAACTTGGTGAGGCAGCGGACGCGAGTGTCACCTTGGGTTGAGGACATTTGGCTGCTGTCTTTTTACGGAGTTTTCTGAGTTCATATAATTATCCCTGGAAAATTATTGTGTTCATTAATTAACATTCAAGACAGTTTGATTGCCTTGAGGTGGAGATCGTTATTCTGTGATATCTTATTGGCTGCATCAGTGACTTCGTTAAATTTTTTGTAAGTTGATATGTTTTTAAATTATTTGTCTGTCTCTATCTATCTATCTATCTATCTATCTATCTATCTATCTATCTATCTATCTATCTATCTATCTATCTATCTATCTATCTATCTATCTATCTATCTATCTATCTATCTATCTATCTATCTATCTATCTGTCTGTCAGTCTATCTAGATCTATTTGTCTGTCTGTCTAGATCTATCTGTCTGTCTGTCTGTCTATCTTTCCGTCTGCTTATCTATCTATCTATCTATTTTAGATCTGTCTATCTATCAATTATTTATTTGTCTGTTTGTTTGTATGTCCGTCTATCTAGATTTATCTGTATGCTGTCTCAGTGTCTGTTTATCTATTTATCTCTCTGTCTATCCGTCTGCTTATGTATCTATCTATCTATCCCTCTATCTGTCCCAGCATCTGTCCGTCTGTCTGTCTGGCTCTTTGTCTCTTTGTCTCTCTAGTTGTCTGTGTCTGTCTCACTATCACGACTACTACCACCACTACAACCACCACCACTGCTACTACTAGATTTATATAAAATTGGTGATGGAGAAACAAATAAACACAGGGAAAAACTTACAGATATTTATACAGAGAAATGAACATTTGTCTCCACTAGTGTCTTAACAGTGTCAATTTCTATTTTTATAAGTGTTTACATCTGTCCCGTATCTCTGCCTCCCTACACATCTACCAACTACAGTATCACTTGTCAGTTCTGTACATCTTGAAAACTCTTTGCACTGTCAACAGTTAAGTGTATCATAAAAGGTGTAGACCCAATATAATTATGTACATACCGACTGCTTCATTTGTTCATAGATCCTGTATACATAATTTTATTATGTAACTGACTTGGAAGTTACGTTATGTGTTGGGGCAGTGGACTGGACTGAGCCGTGTAGTTTTAATAGATTAAAAAGTATATTCTATACCACATTGTTGGATTCCATCACTCATTTCACATGCTTACTCATGCGTATGTGCTCATCAGTGATCGCTCTCTCACTCACTCGCTGGATCAGTATTTGAATTTTTTTCTGTCTGTCTGTCTATCTATCTGTACTTGTTTGTTTAACTCTATCTATCTATCTATCTATCTATCTATCTATCTATCTATCTATCTATCTATCTATCTATCTATCTATCTATCTATCTATCTATCTATCTATCTATCTGTCTATCTATCTGTGACGTGTCTGTCACTAACATTTGTTTTCCATCTCTCACTCCTGCACTCACTCATTCAGTAACTCGGTCACTCGCTCACATACTCGCTCGATTTCTCGCCCTCATACTCATTCATTTCCTCACCTACTCACTCTCTTATGTGTTTGCTTGACTAACTTCTCGTCATTTTGTGTTCAAATTCAGGTGTACAGAAACCATGAACTCCGGGGTAAAGACTTTCGGATTTGGATTTAGGGCCTTCAAAAGGTTCCCTGAGGTGAGTGATTGGTTTATATCAGGTGTACACATATGTCGTAATGAACAAGTACATAGGTGTGGGTGGATGGATAGATGGATGGATGGGAAGAATGCATGGGTGACTAGGTGAATGGATGGATGGGTGGTTGGATTGGTTTGGGTGGGTGGATGGATGGTTGGATGGATGGGTGGATAGATGGAGGCTTGGGTGGCTGAATGAATGGGTGGGTGAATGGATAGGTGGATGGGTGGGTTGATGGGCGCGTGGAGGGATGGATGAATGGATGGAAGGACAGATGGATGGATAAGTGGATGGGTAGATGAATGGATGGATGATGGGTGGATGTGACTACAACGGGGCGTATGGGTGGATGGATGGAGGGATGGACGGATAGAGGGAGAGATGGATGGATGAATGGATAAGTAGATGTGGATGGACAGACAGACAGATGGAAGGATGAATAATTATCTAAATAGAACCGACCACCACAGGTTGCATTAGATCTTTCTAGTAACACCATAACCTTACTAACACCTACTGACGTCGTATTTTTTTTGGGATTTATTTCTCCCCAATTGATTCAAACACATTCACAAATGTATCCCTCTAGCTCTGTTTCCCTGTGTATGAATAGACGTTACACTTAGATACACCATAACAGTTGTGAAATGTTACCCCGTGTTGCCAGTTCATGGAGGTTATCAGTAAGTTATCAGTAAGTTATCAGTAAGTTATCAGTATTGGCCTACACTTTATGCAGCAGTTGGCGGTTTATGTGCCCTGTAGTTATATTGACAGGTACAACCTGTTTCATGAACTGGTACGCTAGCATGGTATCAGTGGGCGTGCACCTGTCGGTGCAAACGGCCAGGGCGGAGGAGGTTTCATCTAACCCAACGGCCACATGCTAGGGCACAATGTGACCCTCAGTACTTGAGTCCTTCATATTGGCCCCCGGTAGCGGTGTGGTCATAGGCTTGTTTGCCTAAATCACAGACGAAGAATTGAGCAAACTTCCCGGACGCAGCTTCGAAGCTGGCGGCAGCAGGCCAGTGGTTGATTGATAGGGCAGATGGCAATATACCGTCACTCTGGCCTGGATATCGTGACACAGAGCATCCACCAGTATTGGTGTTCTTTGGTTTGGGTCTTTCACCCTAGTCAGTTGGGACTGCGAGGCTGTGGAGTAGCCTACAGGCAGCCGGTCAGGCAATATGACTGTCCCTCTGGCATCCTTCTGCACCTGGATACATTTCCAGTCGTCTTGACCCTGTCTTGCCACTTGGATAAGTTGTGTCCAGGCGAGAGAGTGAGTCTGATGTTTGCGCAGCTCTTTCTCACTAAAAACAAATTCTTTGCGCCAGTCTTAACACTCACCTCGTCTTCTTTCATCTTTGTCTCGTCTTCTTTCCTCTCAAAATTCCAACGGCGATGGGCGAGTGCGGTGGCAGCAGGTTTGGATAGACTGGAAGCTGTTAGCACAGACCTACACGTTGGTGGCTGTGGGCTATGGTCGCTTCATCGTCGATTGAAGTGGAGGCGTGGGGAGGCAGCACCCACAGTAGCTGAGCAGCCTTGTTTAAGGATAGCACTGCTCACCTCAACTGAGGAAGGGGCTAGAAAAGGTGCCCTAAAGAAAGCCCACTTCACATCACCCTGACTGGTATACCGCGACCAGTGGGGATCCCTTTTTGCGGTCGAAACAAAAAGAAATTCAGCTTACTCAGGCTAGGAGCCTGGAATATACGCACACTACAGGACAACTCAAACAACCCGGAAAGACGCACTGCACTTATTGCCATTGAGCTCAGCAGGTACAACCTGGACATAGTGGCACTCAGTGAGACCAGACTCCCTGATAGTGGCCAACTCAAAGAGCTCAGTGGTGGATACACCTTCTTCTGGAAAGGCAAGGGTGCAGTCGAACCGAGACAGCATGGTGTTGGGTTTGCAATTAAAAATGACCTTGTCAGAAACCTGCAGTCCATGCCAATTGAAATAAATGACAGGCTAATGACACTCAGGATCCCAGTTGGGAAAAGCCAGTCAGCCACCCTCATTAGCGCATATGCGCCCACCATGACAAACCCAGATGAAGCCAAAGACAAGTTCTATTCTGATCTAGAATCTGTCATATGCTCTGTCCCGGCAGCTGATAAGCTGATTCTCTTGGGGGACTTCAATGCTAGGGTTGGCTCCGAAATCTCAGCGTGGCCAAATGTTTTGGGCCCTCATGGAGTTGGTTCATGCAATAACAATGGGTTGCGCTTACTTACTTTGTGCGCTGAATTTGGCCTGTTCATTACCAACACAAATTTTAGTCTCCCCGTGAGAAAGATGCATCCCCGCTCAAAGCATTGGCATCTCATAGACTATGTCATTGTGAGGAAGACTGACAGAAAGGATGTCCTTGTAACAAAGGCGATGTGTGGTGCCGAGTGTGGAACTGACCACAGACTCATTGTTTGCAAGCTCAGACTAACATTGAGGCGCAATAGACGCCCTCAAGGCAAAGCGCCACCTAAACGCCTAAATGTTTCAAAACTCTGCTCAGCTGAGAAACAGAGCGAGCTCTCATCAGAACTCTCCTCAAAATTAGATTGCGTGACTTTTGACCCTGAGAACATTGAACAGAGCTGGACTGACCTAAATACGACTGTGCACTCTTGCGCCAGCAGCACAGTTGGTTTTCCTGTCCGCAAGCACCAGGACTGGTTCAATGATAATGATAATGAAATCAAAGTGCTCATCAAAGAAAAAAATAGTCTCATCCAAGCTCACTGCAGTGACCCCTCTTCCACAGCAAAAGCTGATGCACTGCGTGCATGTAAGGGTGTACTCCAGAAGAAGCTGAGGAAAATGAAAAATGACTGGCTTGAAGAGCGAGTAAGAGAAACTCAGAAATATGCCGACACAAACAACACTAGAAAGTTCTTTGAGAGCCTCCGAGCTGTGTTTGGACCATCCCGCTCTGGCACTACGCCACTTCTTGCGTCAGATGGTTCAACACGCATTGTTGAATTGAATGCCATAATTCAGCGTTGGGCAGAACATTTCGGAGGTGTGCTAAATCGGCCATCAAATATAAATACTGAGTCCATTGACCGCCTCCCTCAGACTCCTATTAATGCAGCTCTTGCCAAGCCATTCACAGCAAATGAGACCCGAACTGCCAATAATCAGATGGCCTTTAACAAATCACCAGGCGTGGATTCAATTCCTGCTGAGGTGTATGCCTTCGGTGGAGAAAAGCTTATTGAAAGGTTGACCGAGTTGTTCAATCATATGTTGAAAGCAGGGAAGCTGCCACAGGACTTCAAAGATGCTTCAATCATCCATCTGTACAAAAACAAAGGGGACAGCCAAGTCTGTGACAACCATCGGGGAATCTCTCTACTTTCAATTGCTGGCAAAATATTGGCAAGAATGCTTCTGAATCGCCTTCTTGATCACCTCTCGTCAAATGACTTGCTTCCCGAGAGCCAATGTGGCTTTCGTAAAGAGAGGGGAACGGCGGATATGATTTTTGCTGCCAGACAGATTCAAGAAAAATGCATGGAACAAAATAAAGCGCTGTATATCACATTTGTTGACCTCACAAAAGCATTTGACACAGTGTGTCGTGAAGGCCTCTGGAAAATCCTGGCGAAGTTTGGGTGTCCACCCGAATTCATCACAATAGTGCGCCAGTTTCATGATGGCATGCAAGCTGCAGTCAAAAGCAACGGCAGTGTTTCAGAGCCCTTTGCTGTCACAAATGGGGTAAAACAGGGTTGTGTCTTAGCCCCAACTCTGTTTAGCATCATGTTCTCTGCAATGCTACAAGAAGCCTTTAGCTCTCCTCCTCAAGGGGTAAGCATCAAGTACCGAACTGATGGCAGTCTATTCAACCTCAGGAGACTTCAGGCAAAAACCAAAACCAAAAGTACTCAAGTCTGTGACCTACTATTTGCTGATGATTGTGCACTTCTGGCACACGATGAGGATAGCATGCAAAACTGTGTTGATAAGTTCTCTAGCGCCTGTGACAACTTTGGCCTCACAATAAGCACAAAGAAGACGGAAGTGCTCCATCAGCCTACTCCAGACGACAAGTATCCTGTGACCCCAAATATCAAAGTCCATGACAGTCTTCTGAAGGTGTCGGAGAACTTCACCTATCTTGGCAGTACACTGTCTTCCACGGCTCGTGTTGATACTGAAATTCTCTCAAGAATCAGCAAAGCCAGCTCTGCATTTGGCAGGCTTCGAAAGAGAGTGTGGGATGTTGCCGGCATTCGCACAGACACTAAGCTGAAAGTGTACAATGCTGTGGTCCTTCCCACCCTACTCTATGGGGCTGAAACCTGGACAGTGTACCAATCGCATGCCAGAAAGCTAAATCACTTTCATCTGGCCTGCCTTAGAAAGATCCTAAGGATCAAATGGCAGGATAAAATTCCAGACACTGAGGTCCTCAATCGTGCCAAGGAATTGAGCATCTTCTGCCACCTGAAAAAAATTCAGCTACGTTGGGCAGGACATGTTGTCAGAATGCCCGACTCCAGACTCCCTAAGCAAATCTTCTTCTCTGAGCTCTCCAATGGAACGAGGAATGTTGGGGCCCCAAAGAGACGGTACAAAGACACTCTCAAGCAATCACTGAAGGCCTTTGCCATTGATGTGAGTGAGTGGGAAAAGCTCTCGCTTGATCGTGCAAATTGGAGGGCGGCCCTTACCAGAGGCAGCAAAGCATGGGAAGCTGACAGAGTCCAGCAGGCTATCAAAAAAAGAGAACGGCGCAAGAAAAGGCCCAGTGGTACTGAACCAACGGAGCACTCTTGTCATTTATGCGGAAGGGTCTGCAGGGCAAAAATAGGACTTATCAGTCACATGAGAAGCCATAAGTCATGAAAGAACAGTCTTTCCATTCTGTCCTCTGTGTCCTTTAGTTCTCTTCATTGTCCATGTGTTGAAATTCTCAACAATTTCTGTTCTTTATTCCTCTGGTGTTGTTAAGGTCATCATCATACCTGATGGACGAACTATTATTATTATTATAGTTATATTGATCAGATTTTATCAAAGGAGAGACAGAGAGGCGTATAGTGTTATTCAATACTGAGTGTGTCAAGATAATTCGTTTGTTATTAATACCTCTGTATTACATATGATACAGTCTGTCTATCTACCTGTCTGTCCATCAGTCCGTTCGTCTATCTAACTATCCATCAGTCTATCTATCTATCTATCTATCTATCTATCTATCTATCTGTCTATCTATCTATCTATCTATCTATCTATCTATCTATCTATCTATCTATCTATCTATCTATCTATCTATCTATCTATCTATCTATCTGTCTGTCTGTCTGTCCGTCTGTCTCTCTCTGTCTATCTATCTATCTATCTATCTATCTTTCTATCTATCTATCTATCTATCTATCTATCTATCTATCTATCTATCTATCTATCTATCTATCTATCTATCTATCTGTCTGTCTGTCTGTCTGTCTGTCTGTCTATGTCTCTGGATGTCTATCTATCTGTCTGTCTGTCTATCTATCTGTCTATCTACCTACCTATCTATCTATCCACCAGTCTATCTATCTATCTGTCTATCTATCTATCTATCTGTCTATCTATCTATCTATCTATCTATCTATCTATCTATCTATCTATCTATCTATCTATCTATCTATCTATCTGTCTGTCTATCTATCTATCTATCTATCTATCTATCTATCTATCTATCTATCTATCTATCTATCTATCTATCTATCTATCTATCTATCTATCTATCTATCTATCTATCTATCTATCTATCTATCTATAAGCACTTGTCGTTATTAATTTTTTTTTCCCCCATTGTATAATTAATTATGTTAACTGCCCTTGTACCAACCACCCCACATCCATCCCCCCCCCCCCCCCTTCTGGACACCCTACTTCTTTCTAATTCTATACATATTTTACTTTTTACTCCTTATCTCTCCTTCTCCCCTATAATGTCAGGATGACATAGTTAAGTACACACTTAAAATTTGATTCAACCTGTCCCCAAAAGTGCGACACATAGCGATCTCACCTGGCCGTTTTGCCACACTCCCCGTAACTAACATTTACACAGTTTGCTTTTTGGTGGTACAAATTGCCTAACCATGGCAGTAAATAAAAGATCATGTTGAATCTTGCTGTGCAGCACACCTTTATTTGCTTTAGTTTCCCCCCAGAAAAGGAATTCTTTTGACATGTTTCAGTGCAGCTGTTCAGTTTCCTAAACCTGCCGTTTTTGTCATGGAAATACCCATTTTTTGGCGGTAATTTATGTGCTCTTTAGCTCCTGCGGTTATTAAAGACCGTGGGATTCTGTCGTGTTACAGGTGAATCTGTCTGTCTGTCTGTCTGTTCTAGTGGCCTCTTTTTTGTTTATTAATACAGCGACACTCAGCTCAGATAAGTGTTTTTACCGTCTACAACACTGCTGTGACTGTAATCTCGAAATGCGTACATTGACAAGTTCCGTGACGTTACAACCGCATGTGACCTTGTCATAATTATAGACATTCCTACACTCAATACATGTATCTCCAGTAAAGATTTAAATTATGAATACCCTTACAAATATGGGGTCATTCATAAAGTATGTAAGCTCCGTTTTGGCGATTTTTCACTTCCCCTCCCCACAAGTGCACTTTTCATGCGATTAGCCTTATCCCTTCCTCCCCCTTGTGGGGGTGTACGGATATTAAAATTGTTGATGTCATAATAAGACCTTGACATTTTTTCTTTATTGTTGAAAAAAGTATAAATAAAACTCTTAAGTCGTTTCCGTAACAGAAGTACGTAAGCTTCATAGGCCCCCACCACCTCCCCCCTTTTCATACGCTTTCCATACGGTCGGGGGGGGGGCAAACCCCAGCCCCCATATCCTCTCTAAACATACATACAATACATTATACATGGCTCCTATCCATAATCACGAGAAATACGCATCCTGGAGCCGCACGTGGAGAAAGCCGCCTCAAAGCCTATCTAAATTCCTACCTTACAAAATTAATGCAGTCAATGTCGTCAGGGTTTGTAATTACATTGTACTACTGAAACTGTTCTTCCGTTATCGGAGAGCGCAACGTTACCTCAGTCACGTAGACACTCGCTAATGTCGTCATAGCTAGAAAAGTCCCCTGTTACTATAAATAGCCGATCCTTTCTACGGAAAAGTGTCCCAAATTTTAATGTTTACCGCAGCGCGTGGGAAATTGATTCTGCGTTTTTGCCTTGTATATGTTTTCTCAATCAAAGCTGCAGCCACGTGGGTTGGCATGTCAGAGGCGGCAAGGAGATTGCTGTATACGTTTCTATTAGCATGTATTTTATTCACTTCGATAGATAGATAGACAGGATAGAGAGATAGATAGACAGACAGCATAGAGAGATAGATAAATAGATAGATAGATAGACAGACAGATAGGATGGAGAGATAGACAGACGGACATAGATAGATAGATAGATAGACAGACAGACAGACAGACAGACAGACAGACAGACAGACAGATAGATAGATAGATAGATAGATAGATAGATAGATAGATAGATAGATAGATAGATAGATAGATAGATAGATAGATAGACAGACAGACAGACAGACAGTCGGATAGATAGATAGATAGATAGCTGATTGGGACAGCAGCAACAACAACATCATCATCAAATACAACAACAACCAATACCACTTTGAGCAACATTTTTAGAGGCACAGTGAGTTAAAATATTGTGTAGGATACTTTTTTTTTCCTTGTTGTTCTGTAACGTTGATGTGTATATTATTAAATAATTTTCTATTTGAGAGAGAGACAGACAGACAGACAGACAGGGAGAGGGGACACCGAGAGAGAAAGAGAGTGAGGCTAAGAGTGACAGAGAGGGAAAAGGAAAGAGACTGACAGACAGACAGACAATCGGGGGAGGGGGAGAATTAGGGGGGGAGAGACAGAGTGAGAGAAAGAGGGAAAAGGAAAGAGACACACAGACAGACAATGAGAGGGGGAGGGGAGGAGAGAGACAGAGAGGCAGAGTAAGAGCGGCAAAGAGGGAAAAGGAAAGAGACACACAGACAGACAAATGAGAGGGAGGGGGAGGTGAGAGTAAAGAGTGGCAGAGACGGAAAAGGAAAGAGACACACAGACAGACAATGAGACGGGGAGAATTAGAGAGGAAGAGGGGAGAAAAGAGAGACTTAGAGTAAGAGTTGCAGAGAGGGAAAAAAAGAAAGGCACAGACGGACGGGGAGACACGGACAGACAGATAAAGAGATAGGGAGAGAGGGTAAGAGAGGCAGAGAGGGAGAAATAAAGAGACGGAAAGACGGAAACTCCACGAACCCGTATTCATGCCTTAGCCTGCCTGCATGTATGAATATGAATACAGGTATTATCATTCATAAATACTTTGTATGTCACGGTCCAATGACTCTGTTTAATATCAAAGGTACCCAGGCTCTACTTGATCTTGGCTGCTTCCCATGCAAAGACCGGCATGAATTCATAACACCAAGCGTTACGGGGAGTTGAAATTTTGTATGCAACGAAGTCTTTTATCGTTTTCTTGTTTGTCATTCTGTCATTTCTGATGATATAATATGCTAGCCGCCCGGGCCATGGAGTTGTCATGATTTATTTTTAAGAATTTAATCTCTTTCTTTCATTCTCTCTCTCTCTCTCTCTCTCTCTCTCTCTCTCTCTCTCTCTCTCTCTCTCTCTCTCTCCCTTCCTTGCTCCCCTGTCTCTGTCTCTTGCGTGCTCTCTCTTTCTTTCACTCTCAGTGTCTGTCTGTCTCTCTGCCTTGCAATCTTTTCTTTCTTTTTCTCTCTCTCTCTCTCGCTGTCTCTGTCTTTCTCGCTGTGACCATCCTTTCACGCGCTCTTCCCCCCCCCACCCCCATTTTTGCTGTCTCCTCTCTCTTTCACTCATCGCCCCTACCTTGTCCCCCCGTCTCTCTCTCTCTCTCTCTCTTTATTATCTCTCTCTCTCTCTCTCTCTGCAAGACAACAACAAATCGCAGTACTGAACGTTAAATTATGCCTGGTTTTTAGGTCACGACTTCCCGACCTCCTTTTCCCCCAAAAGAATGATGTACCGACCGGGGATCAAACCCGGTACCTTCGGTGTGAGAGGCGATCACCTTGCCTCTAGATCAACACCCCCCCCCCCCACCTTTCTTTTTTCTCCTCTTGAAAAAAAAAAGAGATTAATTTGTTATGGATCCACTTTTTTATGAGGGAGGGGAGTTAATTAATAATAATAAAGTGTTTTGTTTTGCTGGTATTTTTCACAGTTGGTTCCCTTGGTGACCATCATGTCTGCAGCCTGTGGGGGAGCCTCTGCTTTCATTGGTTATGCCTTGTACACCAAACCTGACGTCAGGTAGGTTGCTGTTGTTGTAGCAGCGGTGTTGATGATGATGGTGGTGGTGGTGGTGATGATGATGGTAGTGGTTATCATAGGTGATGATGTTGATGGCGGTGGTGTACCGTGATGACGGTGATGGTGGTAGTTACCATGGGTGATGATGATGGTGGTGGTCATGATGATGGGTGATGATGATAGTGGTGGTCATGATGATGGGTGATGATGATGGTGGTGGTGGTAGTTACCATGGGTGATGGTGGTGGTAGTGGTCATAATCATGGGTGATGATGGCAGTGGTTATAATGGGTAATGATGATGGTGGTAGTCATGGGTGATGATGATGATGATTTTGGTGGTGATAATGATGATGGCGGTGTTGATGATGATGATCGTGGTGTTGTTGATGATGATGATGGTGATGCATGAAGTAGTGAAGACAATAGTGCCGGTGGTTTGATAGCTATCATTGCAGTGGCTGTAGATATGAGGGTTACCCAACCAGCAACGTTACGAAAATCCGACATGTAGGATTGATGTTAAGTTTGCACATAGGAATGACATCGTTGCTATGTAGTGCCACTGGTTATGACATTGCCGCTATGTCGTTTTGGTGTAGAGAATCCGACCCTACGGTAATCCTATCAACCCCGCGGAAATTCTAGGCAAAGTTTCGTCGGGTTGACTTAGAGATGCCAGATTGGCTTGTCTTACGGGCCGGGGAATCCCAAGGGGTTGATGGCTGTAATGTACAACTATGTTGTTCGCACTTGTGCCAGGTGCTATGCTATAGAGAAAGACATTATTAAGTAACACTAGGCCTAAGAGTAGTTATATTGCATAATAATTTTTCTTTTCCTTCAACAGAATCGTCAAAACCAGGGGCCCAGCATATGAGGATGTTTCTCCCACAGAATCCAGAAAAGTGAGTGAAAATAGATAGACAGTCTAGTTCTTGGGCAGACACACACACTGACAGACCAACAGATAGATAGGCATACAAATTATACATGTATTTATCTCTTGCTTTGCTTTTATCCCTCTTTCTTGGAATAGCGAGATCTTGGGTATAGCGAGACGTTTTTGGTAGAACACACATGTTGCTATAACCAATTTCCACCGTTGTAAAAGAAAAGGAAGAGGGGGAGAAAAGGCATTCGAACCCAAGACCTTTATTTACTGAGAATCGTGGATCAGTTATGGGGACTTAACGAAAAAAATGCATCTAAGTGCAGAAGTGGGGTTTTGAACCCAGGACCTTCATATAGCATACACTGAGGTGCCTTGATGAAAATGAAAAGAAGAGAAGAGGTATCTCACAAATAGAAAGAAAGAGACAAATAGATAGTGAGACAGACTGATGGACAGACAGTAGATAGAATAGGTAGATAGACATCCACACAGAGAGACAGACGGACGGGTGGATGGATAGACAGAACATAGGCAGGCAGATGAACAGACAGATACGATGTAGATAGACAGTGTGGGTGAATTTATATGTATTTTGTATACTTCAGTAATCCCATTTGGGAAATTTGCCTTAGTGCCAATACCGCCCAGTTACAACTGGAGCAGACACGTCGTCGCCACAGTGCAGCGCTGCTCGGATGGGTAGGGTTGGTTGGTTGAATATACTTAAGTAAGACCATTTCCCAGAAATAATCCACCTATTGTAATATTACCCTGTTTTCTTTCAGTTGATTGATTTTGACAAGGCTAAATATCAGCCCATCCCTGAGTTGGAGAAACTGAAAAAGGAAATTGGCAGCTACAAGGCTTAAACTGGACCCATGTGAAAGATGTGGTCTCATTTACATAGTTATGTGGTGCTTATCACGTATATTATACATGTAGTATGCTATTGTAAGTTTAGGGAAACATAAATATATATATGGGAAAAAAAAAAAAAAATTTTAAAAAAACTTGCAGATTAAAATAACACATTTATGTAAAAGGTGTCTTGTTTTGATTTTCTCGATGGGAGCTGAATATTTTTCCCAGTGCAAAATCTAAATATCTTTATTTTTTTTCGTGACTTTTACTAAAGATGTTTTTGATTTACACTGAAAAAAGGACCGAGATTTCAGCTTCATAATGAGAAATCAAAGCACGATGCATTTAGACAGTCTATTTGCAATTGGCTGAAATAATATTCTGCTTTGGTAAAGAAGGTTATAGTATATAGTATAGTCTAAAGGAAATGATTTTTTAAGTCTAGTTTGTAAAATTATAGTGTAGATTTACAAAGATTATTATGTATTTAATTTGTGAGAGTAAAAATGATAATTTCATGTATTAAATTTTTTAGAGTTAGGGTGGGATAAGAATGATAATCAAGAAAACAAAAGCTCCATTCAAAGTCAAAAAGAGCTCTGGTATCACTATCAGTGGAGGTGTCCTGAAATAAATCCATATCATTTAATTTATTAGATTTTTTTGTTTGTTTTGTTATAAATTTAAGTTCACCGGATCATTGCTATAATACCGCTGTTGCTTTCGTGTGAATGTTTGACTATCAGGGAATGCCAGGTTGTAAATTTACTCTTTTATTTTTTTTTTAATTTAATGACGTTAATGGTAATATGTAACATCTGTATCAGTGATTTTCAGAGTACAGGCCACATTCCACCCTTTGCGATGCCAGGTGCCCTCAAATTCCTTTCCCATTTTGAACTGTCATGTGACAACTTTGTCATCATCCCAGCCAGCTTGCATACATCAATCTGACATGGGTTTAAATAAGATTTCTGTAAGGTTGTGAGGATTACACTGGGGGCAGATTCCCTGCATCAAACTGACGTTGGCGCAACATCGTAATTAATGGATCTATGTAGGAACGATTTCATTCCAATGTGCAAACTTGACGTCAAGCCTTCATGTCAGAAATCCGTAAGGTTACTGGCTGGGATTTTACTTTGGAGGTGATCATTTTTTAAAAATTTTACTGAAACAAATTACTTTTGGCAATCAGAATTCAGATGGAAATATAAAATCCATTTTTCAATGATCATAAAGCGAACTTCTATTTGATTGGTTACCCTAGTTTGTTCGTTGGGAATGCCAAAAGTATTGCTTTCTAACCATTTGAATACTGACGCTATGAAGGCTAGATTTTCTCAAGTCCAGTTAACCTTGAGGTCCACTTATTTCAGTTATTGTGAATGGTAAACATGAATCTAAATCAGGCTATTGATCTTTATTTGAATTTGGAGAACAAAAACCTTTAACCGATGGGGCACTCAAGAGTTAACATCCATGTTGTTTCAGTATTGAAAGGGTTAAGTGTCAGTAAAAGTAATTCTTCCCTAAATTCCTTCCCTTAGATTTAAAATTCCTACCCTGGCTAAATTTCCTTCTCTTAGATGGAAATTTCTCTCTTGAGAGCCAACTGTCTCTCGTTTGAGAGTCACTGGTACATAAGACAGTGAAATAAGAAAAATATTGCAGTTAGGAGTGTATAGATCTACATATGTGTGAAATCTCTCCTGGAGACAAGTGTATTAGTGTGTGCCATATATTTATCCAATCAGTGTTTATTAGAACACTCTGCTGAGTGCAAATTTTGATTTGCTAGATGAGATTGTGACAGAAGATGGTTTGCCATAGAATTTTGTCCAGCGTCACACTGGCTACCTTTAAATGTGTGATTCAAATGAAAACTTTTTGAAGTAGACTTCACAAGGTTATCTTCCTATAGTCATATCTGAACATACTTTGAACCACCGATTTCCTGTGCTATTCCGCAAGTCAAGGCCGCTTTCCTTGAGCCGTCTTTTATTTACGTACATACTTTATTTCATGCAAACGTCTTGCAGAAGTCGTGCATACTTTCCATTTCCTTGGTGAATTTGTCTACATGTCTTATGGAAATACTAGGACACGTGTTCTAAAACTAGGCACATCTTCTGGTACCTGCAGTTTCAGTCCATTAATAGTTGGACAAACACATCAAACCTACATTTAGAGTGGGAAATAATTTGCCAACAATCATATCCATGACCACAATCATCTGTCGCAGTCTCAAATTTAATTACAGTTTGAAAGGAAAAGTTGCATGTGCTAAAAAGTCCCTTGTTTAAATTTTTTTCTGTATAAATTGTACGTTTTTTTTTCTTTGCCACAAGCTTTATGTTGTGTACATGTAGTTTAATTAGTTAAACCTACCATGGCAATACATATCGAAATGAATGATAACTAAATGAATAAGGGAAAATTGGATGTGCTCAGGCTGGATACAATGTATTTGCCTAATATAGCATTTATGTGTACATCCTTTTAAATTTCACTTGCTTTGGTGCGTGCTTTACAATATATAGATAACGCTGTAGTTTTTGCTTTTTTTTTTAGCCTTTCCAAGTTCCCATGGTCAGCTGTATTTTGCAAGGGAGATAACGTCAGGGATAACAAGCGGTGTTCTCAGGTTAATGATTATCCCCCCTACACTTACATATATATCCGAGCTGCTGTGAAACTATTGCAACTATTTTTGGCTGCCTTATACGTCGTATGTTATCTGATTCATGAAAGCATTTTGAAAGAATTATTTCAGTTAAATATTGATAATGGATAATATACCTTAACATGTTGTATGGAAAGCCTGATGTGTTGTTTCAAGACACTATTATTACAACTCCTTTCTCAAATAGCATTACCGTTTCTGAAAAAAATGGATGTTTAGGTAGTAATTCTCCCTTGACTGTTCTTGATATGTAAGGACCCAGCACTTACAAAACTATGTTGTACTGTGGAAAGCAGCTGCTAGATTTCCCACGTTGTCTCCAAAATTGAGCAGGGGCTTTAAGGGGTGGAATAAGTTAATATTGCTCTTTGGCGGGAATATTTGTGTTCTTTTGTGAAAGTGTCGTTGTATTTCCAGTTTGAATTGGGTCCAGGAGTGGCTTACATTTTACAATGTTATTGTTCAGTGATGAGCAATTTGATGTTAAGTGAATAAAATCATGTTTTGATATACATCAGTGTGTTGTTTTCTATCTTGCTATTCAGTCTTGTAATGATATATATATATATATATATATATATATATAATATATATATTTCTGTTGATTATCAATATTTATAAGTTTATCATCTTACCCAACCAGCAACTCTACGTCAATCCAACGTAGATTTCCATAGGACTGGCAGGATTGCAATCGGGGCAGGTGCCTTATATCAAACCAACGTCAGGCCGATGTCCTAACCAGCAGATCTAAGCAGTGGCGAATTTACAATGAAACTAATGAAGTGGGGGCCTTGAAGAAACTTTCTTTAAATGAGTGAATTTTTGATGTTGTCCTATTGTTGGGTTGTGAAGGGGCCCCATAATAGTTCAAGCTTCAGGGTCTCAGAAATGTAAGTTTGCTCTTGGATCTTGATAGGAATGACATAGTTCCTGTGTGCAAACTTGACATCTTATGTGTTAGATCTCCGTTGGGTTGCTGCTAGATACTGATCTATAATTATTGTGATCAGTTGATTTGTAGGTTTTGTATCTATTTGTCTACCCTTGATGCTGCCTGCAGATTTGTTTGATTCGAGGGACCAATTTCGTCTGTTTTAGCTTTCATCATCTTTGTAAAAACGAAGTGTTTATTCATGCAACATATTTGATAACCGCAAATGCGAGCCATTAAGCTACCACAGACCCCGATCAGCTGGGGGAATTCTTCCATAGTACTAGTAGACATTACAAAACCAAGAAACCCCATCTGTGAATAAGCTCTTCGTTCAACAAAACAAGCCAGAATTATGATCTAACGGAGCTCTTCCTAAATAAAAATCACAAAACCAAAAATTCATCTGCAAATATTAAGATCCAGATCTTATCCACAGACATCTGCGAATAGGCATGGCCTTGTAAAAAATCCCTACGCTCCACCAAAATATTGCCATGGCCCACCTTGAGAAACACTGCTCCAGGCTATATAAGTATCATCCTGTCAAACATACTCAGCCAAGAACACTACAGAAATCCTACGTGTACGACTGACGTCAAGTTTGCACCTAGAAGTAGAAATGACATCATTCCTATAGGGATCCACTGTCTACGATTTTGCACCGATGCTGGTTTGATGTAAGGAATCTGTCCCATACAGTAATCCTACCAACCTTTTAGAAATCCCATCTCAATCTACGCCAGATTCACGTTAAGGGTGCTGGCTGGGTATATATACATTATGTATAACAAATACAAACTTGATCTTTCCATTTTTTCCTTGCTGGCTGTCTTCCTTTCTTCCCTTTTCTCTCTGTTTTTTTTTTTAATCTCCCAGATGCAAACCTTAACCATTCATAAATAAATAAATCTTATATAATGAAAAAGTCGTGGGAATTTTAACAAGACGTATCCTTACTTAAACAGCTCAGATTTGCCTGAAATTTTACAGTTGCCTTCCTCTTGATCCATAGAAGGTTCTTCTTTAGATTTGAAGACTTGAAAACGTGGGGAAGTTTTTTTTTTTGAGTTTGCTTTGTGTCTCTATTTTCGCCCCCTACTCTTTCCCCCATCCCCTCAAATGGGGTGGAAGACAAATTCAAAAAGACAAGTATGACAACTCGGACAAGAAACGAAAAGTGTGATGAGCAAAGATAAGTCCGACAAATCTGACAAGTGTGACAAGACCAACAAGAAAAGACAAGTCTGAAAAGTCCATATGGCAAAGATAACAAAAAAACATAATCCAACAAGAAAAGACAAATTTGATCAGTCCGACAAGTCTGACAGGTCCAATATAGAAAGCGAAGTCCGAGAAAAAAATGACAAGTCTGATAAGTCTGACCGACAAGCCTGACAAGTCCGACCAACAAATTCGACAAGTCCAACAAGTCCGACAATACAAGAAAAGTCCAACAAGACTGAAAGCAGAAGACAAATCCGACAAGTCCATTATGTCCGACAGAAAAGACAATCTGACAAGTCCGTAAAGTCTGACAAAGCTGACAAGACAATCCAAATACAACAAGTCTGACAAAAAAAGATGTCCAACAAGACAACATGAGACAGGTCTTATAAGGCTGAGAAATTAGTCTAGATATTTAAGAGAAATCCAACAAGAAAAGACAAGTCCAACAAGAGAAATTTAAGCCTGCTCAGAAGAGATTAGTCCGACAACATAATACAAATCTGACATAAAGAGACACGCCCAATAAGACTGACAAGTCTCACAAGAGGAGAAAAGTCTTGTAAATTCTGCAAATCAAACAATACCAACAACAAACAAAAAAACAAGTCCGACAAGAAAAGACATGTCTGATGTCCGAAATGTGCGAGGTCCAAAAAGTCTGAA
>OZ007584.1:8401765-8545325 GCA_963931925.1 Onchidella celtica | reverse complement strand
TCTTTTTTTTATCAGAAAATAGTCCTTGTACTATAGGGTATGCCAGGTACCCACTGTTACTCGATTCCTATCACCATTCTGTTGCTCAGGGGCAGAGATAATGCACTTTCATCATTTTGCCAGTCACTCACAGATTTTGAGCATTAGACTATTTTTTTTTTTTTAGTAGGCTATCACTAGATGAGGTTCCCGGCATTATCCTGGATAAACCTGTGAACCCACCGTTCTATCTCTTTCTCTCTCTCTCTGTCTTTTTGTCTAGAAAGCTTCCCGTATTCTACTGTCTTAAATTACTACAGATTTCATACGCAACCAAGCACTACACACTAATTTCTGGTAGGGACGCACCGAATTGAACGTACATTCTACAGGGGGTCAAAACAAAGATCATTGTATTTTACATTTTTACAACTTTTTATTTAAAAATACTTGAAACTTGAATCAACACAATCGATTGATACAAAGGCGATTGAACTGGATTAGCTGACACTTAAGAAAATTGATTTTATAATTTTTGAAACTGTCAATTAGGCTGTAACGTAGAGCCAAAAAAAAGGGGGCCAAAATTGCACCACAATGAATTACTCCCGCCAATATATTTTTTAAAAAAAATAATCTAATCTTCTATCTATACTATACATATTTGTGGACTTGAGATTTTTCGTTGCAAGAGGTTTCTGAACCAGGCAACACTCGGACGTCAAATTTTATATGGTACATCAGAATGGATTGTAAGAGTGCACAGTTTTTAATAGAAGTCTCAAATCGGTGTAGTTTTTTTTTTTTTTGGAAATTTATTGTTTCCCCAATTTTCACTAGGCTCATGACATGCTGTAGGTTTTTATGACATCATTACTGCCTGAAAATTTTCGGTGCGCACCACTGCACACTGTGTACTGTCCTATCGCTGAGTTTTGGGGATGACCCTACGCATCTCGGCTTTTGCTCTTATTCCTTTCGGTCTGAAGTAGGGTCCTTTGTTGTTGCATCTCTCTTATAAGCTATCTATGCAGCATTAAAGCATTTTTTAGTTCACAGGCGCCTTAAGTTTTTACCAAAAAAAAAAAACACCTATATATTTCACAAATTCTCCACCTTTGAACGCAAAAGGCTTTTTTATTAGGACACCTGCAGTAACCACATTTTGTATGCAAGTTTCAAATACCGTGTAGGATGCACGGAAGTTTTTATTATTTTGATTGGTTTTGTTTTTGAATTTATCGAAAATGCATTGTTTTATCGTGCTTGTCATGATTCAGATGTTATTAAAACTCACGCAGAGAGTGAGTTGTTTTTTTACCAGGGCCATGAAAAATTGGCTGGTGGCCTTGAACGGTCCTCGCCAAATTATAGTTGGTGAGTAAATAAATGTAAAGTTAAACGGTTGGATTCACGTTTGTGGGTTTTAATGTTCGTGATTAATAAGTAATGGAGTAGGGGTGAAACAAGGTGGGGACAGTTGACATTGTTAAGTATGACTAGACAAGTTTTTGCACGTTAACTGGCTGGTAGAATAGTGCAGACGTATTACTACAATTAAAATGGTGGGAGGTTTCGACCTATGAGATAGCTGAACTAATTGGGCCAGCGGACTAGCACGCTGGGTAGTTAGATAGTATATAACATCGTGTAACGTTCAGATTTGGTGAATACAGGCGAGCAGAAGCATCGTGTCGTGAAGTATCTCCGGTCGACCAGTACCTGAACTGTGTGCTTTGAAGACAAGAAGTCCTTGCTAACGGACTGACTGAGCTCTAGAAAGAAAGGTCTGAGTGGGCTGACCTTTGAAAGCCCACGCTGCGCTATTTTGATGTTCGCGCCTACCAGTAGGCGTGAGCAATGGTAATATATTTTATTTATTCAAGCATAATAGAGATCGGAGATAGAGAGAGAACTACAGCCTCATAGGAAGACTAAGGAAACCCCAGCCGGCACTCGACCACGAGTGTCCTGTATCATAGATCTATTGCCATAGTATGATTGGAATAATATAGCACATTGTTGATGAATTGAATAGTGATTGTGCATAAAATATAGTCTTTTGGCAACTGCTTAAATTACCTACAAGCCGAAGAGTGCTTCTGTAGGCTTTGAACGTACTGGGCTCTCCTAACATTTAAGCCCATATGATTTATGGAGAGTTTGCCTGGCGACTGGCCAGTGGCGACTCAACTGTCACTTTAAATTGATATCTAGTTTCGTATAATATACCTATTTGCTATTGATTGCAGTACCTCCATAGTTACATGAATATCATTGGTTAAGTTATTAATTAGAGTTTTTTTGGTTTGAATATATACCTCTATTGTCTTTTGCTTTGTTATATTTATGTAAACTATGGCCTGACCGGCCTGACATATATATATACGCTCTAGTTATTTAATACTTTTCTTGTGTGGTTGTGTCCGAGTGTGAGTTAGCTGCCTCTCGTGCAGTCGTAACATCCCCATACTCTGCTCGTGACAGTGCTGTCAACAGTTCTAATTTTCATTTTCCATCTTGGCTCAATTCTTTTATAGTACCGTGCATGTCATAAAAAAGTAACATAATTATCAAGCGTTCAGTTTGGTGCGTAGTGTTCTGGTGCGCATTGAGTTCTGAAGCAAGACTGTGGGAGAGAGAGAAAGAGAGAGAGAGAGAGAGAGAGAGCGAGAGAGAGAGGAGAGAGAGAAGGGGGGACAGAGAGAGAGAGCACATGTTTATTCCGGGCAATGCCCGATACGTCATCTAGTAAGATATATTGGTACTGTCATCCTACGAGGATGTCCTCAGAATTATGAACAAGAAAGCAACTTCTTAAAGTGTGAGAAACTGCAGGGGAAAGCAAATGCTCTCGGTCGAGGAACTAGGACCCAAACAACGGCAACTTATTAACGAGCGATTTGTAAATCAAGTCAAAGGATCAATGCGCCACCTACTTACCAAACACTTAACGGTTTCTTCAACAACAGTTTGTCACCGTCACTGGACTTTTATCTTAGCAGTTTGTTTTATGTAAATTCTAAGCTGTCGTTATATTATTGGCATTAATACGAAAGCCAAAGGGCTTGCCTCAATTCTTTCGGAAAAAATGACCGAAAACATTAAAAATACATGCATCGCCTACACCCCCCCCCCCCCCAACCAATTTTTAAAGCTCATTTTTAAAGTGCAAGCAACAGTCGCTGCCGCGGCATAGCGAGAGGCTGCCCCTAGTTCACCGCCACTGACAGCAGTCGCAGCCAATCAGGGCTGCGGAAAAAGTACTTCGCACTCAAGTTGTTCCTCTATGCTCTTCCGACCGACGATTGTGCGTATGTATTCTTTGCTTGTGTATGTGCTATAATAAACAATCAAGTAAGTAATTAAACAATGCATGATGTATAGGCCTACACAGTAACATAAATAAATGATATAATACTATTATGAACGCAGCCGCTTATGAAAAGATTTGGGAAGGCAAAGCATTTTGTGAGATTCAATCTTCGAACATGAAGAACTAAACTTGATCTTTCAGTTTCAATTTCGCAAATGTATTCCTTGCGCTTGAGGAGTTTCAATTGCAGACATTTTGCTTCTTTGTGCCGTGTATACATGCAAATGCTTTCCTATAATGTTTAATCGCTGTGATCGATTAAAGAAAAAATTATCAAGTGATCGGACGAAACTCGCCAGCACAGAAAGGAAATTCCCACAGATCTAATGTAACTATTTTTAGATCTATCCCATTCCTGGAAGCCCGCGAAAACCTGTGAACGATCGGTAAGGTGTTCAATAATTTTGTAACCTACATGGCAGCACGTCTAAAAAAATATTTACCATTTTTGTCTCTTCGTGCGTGGCAGAATTAATTGTTGTTGTAAAATTGTAGGCTAACCATTGTCGTTGAATTTCAATTCTACAGGTAGAGCAAGATCTAGATCTAGATTCTAGATCTAAGGTCAAGGAGAAATCTTTGAGCAAGGATGAATGTCAAGTATATTGGTAAGAAACTTGAAACGTTGGAGGAAACAAGGAGTTCCCTGCACGGAGGTTTAGATGAACTTATAGACGAGGTAATTTCTAATTAGAAATGGCAAGTATAAGGTCTACGATGGTAGATCGTGCTTACTTTATTGTTGGGTAGCTTGACGATAAAGATTAAGAGGAGAAGGAGCACAATTCTGAAAACCAAAATGAAAGTTCCATCTTTGAAGTACGGTGCAGATCGTATAGGTCAAATTGCGTCTTTTTCTAAACTTTTAATTTTTTGTTTGTTTTTGAATTTACATGGTAGAACATTACAAAAATTGAGATTAGTCGTAATGATTGCAGGGCTAAGAAACTCAGCAGGCTTGAAATTGTCAAGTCTGTTCATTGTCAGTTCTTGTCAGGAAATGCATGGCAAAGTGTCATCAGTTTGATTTGATTTTTGGAAAAAGAGTAAATTAAATGCTTGTAATCTGTTAAAAGTGTAGATGAACTTCATATAACTTTATTCATAAAACTGCTTTATTGACCTATATATGTAGTTATTTGATTTACTTTCAGACAATCAAAACTGGGAAAGCATGGATAGAAAAACAGGATGAACATACCCTTACAGCCAGGGAAACTGGCCAGCTTATGGACGATGTTGTTTTTTATTTGAACAGGAAATATGACGAATTTATCAGTGAGTATTCATTTTCTTAGCCATTGTTATATTGGGGCCCTATTTAAATTTAAGCTTAGGTTTTATGGCTTGGTAATCACAACACTGAGTATGTGCCTTAAAGAAATTTTTTTAATGCCCTGCATTAGAAAAAAAAAAACCAATATTCATGAATGGTTTTCATTAATAATTATTTGGAGTAAAATAACGGAACAATGCCAAAGCCCTGATTTTATTATAAATAGTCCTTTTTTGAAAGAAAAAAAAAAGAAAGAAAGAATTATGGCTGGTTCTATAATCTGGCCAAGAAGACTAACTTTTGATAGAGCTGTATACAGAATATAATTTCATTTTCTTGGAACATTTATTTTATGTGAATATAAACTGTTCAGTCGAAATAATAATTATGGTAATTATTCCAAACTTGCCTATAAGTGCAAGGCATACAGGCTGAGCTCTAGGACTGTACTTTAAACATAACAATTAAAGTTAATAATGTGTTTAAATGTATTTTATATATGTTTATTAAAAGTTCAGACTTTCCTGTTTTAATGTGTATCAAATTTAATTAAGTATTTCTACGAAATATGAATTGTGTTCATGGTCTCTGTGTTGGATGAACTACGAGTGGCTAATGTGGTTACTGCGTGGGTTCAATAGTAACTCCCTTAAGGATACACAGGATTAACAAACACAGGGTTCTGCTGGCAATCTTATTTATTCAAAAGCCTAACAAAGGTATCGCTACCAAAAAGGCATAGGAAAAACTCTATCAAGAAAAAGAAAAGAAGCCAAGAAAAAGAAGCCCAACCAGCCATAAGCTGGAACAAGAGAAAAAGACGAAAATATGATTAGGATATAATGACAACACTAATCAGGCAATCAATGGTGGACATACATAGTAATAGTATTAAGTATTAAATCAAACAACAACAACATAATATAGAATTTATGCAATAACCAACTGGATATGTATGCATGGAATAAAATAGCGCTAAGGTTAATGAATAACAACTACAAGTGGCTATATCATATACACAAGGAGTTTCCTAGTACACTGGCAACATAAACTAATTAATGTACTAATCAAAGTATGAAGGACATAACAAATGAAGGGGCAAGAACACAATAGTTTCGCTCCACTGAGCCGGTGTACAACAAACACATCCAGAGTGGCCATTCCATTTAATAACGCAGTGGCCAACATGGCCCACTGACCGTCCATAACACAGACGCTGCATCCCAATGCAGGCCATCCTCATAGGCCCACTCCCATTATTAGTACTAACCCGCCCCAGGGCTATTGTATTGGTTACTTCCCTTCCCAATCGATACTGAAGGGTCATGCCCTTTGACCTTAGCCGCGGAGCTATGCCGCCAGGCTAACATGCGTATGACACACCACTAGATACATAAAGTAATGTGTACATTCCTTAAAATGAAACTGTCCTTCACACACTTACGAAACTCATAGAAGCATAATACATCTGGATAGCTATAATACATGCACATGATATATATATATATGTCGGCGAGACTCATTGCAACATATGTAGACTCACTGAAACATTGTTCATCCACCGCCGCACATAGGACAATCCTGGGGCTCACCCATGTGAGGCCCAACTAATATTATACATCTCCAATACATGTAATTAATTACACATCTCAAACACTAAACACGCAATCACAATCACACTGCTCTCTATAGCATAGTGGTACTGGCAAGGTACACAAATACCCGTAATACAATCAAGTGTATAGTGCCGCTCGCTATAACATAAGCCATCCACATTAACATGTCAGGAAATCCTCACTGCCTACCACAACAAGGCAATGCTACACATACACTATATTATATGCACACAAGCAAATCGTGATAGCTTGGTTAGCGAGCCATCATTATCATCTAGCACCGCAAACGTTAACTTTGACAATAAAGTCACACTATCAAGACACTGCACTGCACCGCGCATCTTACACGTCTAATGACAATGGCAATTACCGTTGAGCCGGACTCATAATAGTCTCTGTAGATCAGCATTCTCTACGCGGCATCCAAGAAAGGGGGGGGGGGTGCGCAAATTAAAGTCACTTCTAATATAATAGTCTCCAACTTACCCAAAGTTTCTCCGGGTCCTGTGCTACCGCTTCATGCCTTATGGGGCGGGGTGGCGATGGCAAGCGTCGGCAAGCCTCTGAGCTTCTACGGGCCCGGGTTGCTGGTCTGGGTTCACTGTGCTGTCGGCTCTTGTCTCTGCGTCTTTGATGGAGTGTACTGACCACTCGAACTCGCATCTTATTTATGAGCCAGTGCGGACGTCCGAGAGAGCTATTACGTAGTCCAGTTTTGGACAAGTGAAAGGCTCGGACATTTGAGTCCAGCCGAACAACATAACCGGTTAGGGTCCTAACACAATCGAATTTACAGTACGGTTAAAAGGGTGCACACAAAAGTCAGTTAGGTATCCCAGTAAACTGCAGAAATTACTCTATGGTCCCCTCCAGCTATAATTGAATAAATTTGACCCAGGTTGGAATTATCGGGGATAACATGCGTCTAACTCATAGTTTACTTTAAATCCGAGATCCTCTCATTAATTATTTCAATAGGACATGTGCATCAAAGTACAACAAAATTGGTACCATTATAAATTGGAAACTTGCTGCTAAAATTCTGACTACTTATACCAGAAACCCGGTAATAGTTTTAATATAAATTTTCAAAGTGTCAGGACTAACAACATTTGCCAGATTTGTGCGGGATACTTTCGTCCATTAATACGACGTATCTCCATTGATAACAAACGTTATCATGAGTACCAATTTTGTACCGATAGGGTATTGTCTACTCTCAAAAATGAATTCGGGTTCCCGTCTTTCTGTCGGTGGATAACAACGAAGGAGCGAGTTGTAAGAAACTTAAAGCCATGATATAAGAGTTGGAAGCCCGGTGGTCAACATTTCCAACTGTCCAATCAAAATGCGCGCTTTTCACCGTGATGTGAACAACGGGTCCCGCGCTAGTATTACAAGGGAAATAATCCAATTAATGGTACTCGGCCAAGTGTCCATAAACTACTATGAGTGGCCGTCCCTCACTCACGCACCAGAGTTACCATGAAAGCACATTAAAAATAGAAAGTCGTTCATCCTCTCACATCTGTAAAAGAAAAAAGTAACTTTTGGCCAATTTTACGTAGGGCGAGGGATTTAAACTGACCACCTGACCTGGAATATCTCGTTAATAATGTACTATTAAGATATCTTGGTTACATCTCTTACTTCTACATGCTGTTAGTGGTGGGTGATACGGCCCTTAAAAATATTGATTTTGACATCGACACTTACTGAACAAATATCGATAATATCGATAGATCGAAAGGGAAACAATCACGCCAAATATTAATACCAGTTGTGGAAGGGGAAATGATGTCAAAAGACACAGCCAGCAACCCTATGGAAATCCAATGCGTAGGACTGACGTCAAATGTGCACATAGGAATGACATCACTCCTATGTAGATCCGCTGGTTATGACATCAAGCTGACACCGGTTTGATCAAGTTTGCAAAGTCTTGCTTGTTTTGAGACACTTTGTACATAGGTTTTCTAAAACACTGGCAAGAGGCAAAGACACCCGGATTTTGAAAAGACTCAGTAAATTTTTTAACACCAAATAGATAAAAAAAAAGTCTACTTTCATTCAAATAATACAGGTGTGGGTGCATGTGTACTGAAGCACAATCTTACCAGGACAAAGTAATAGACCAGCGAAACTGAATCCGTACATGGTTTTGTCTCTCTTGTGAAATGTTTGAAATATAAAAGTCAGACAGTCACCCTGGGGATTGTTTACCACCAAGTATTTCAGATATTAAATCTAATACATTGTATATCAAGTTCCCAAGTCCAAATAATTATGGACCTAGATCTAGATAGGTAGTGACATTTCACTCATGTTTATAGAAAGAAAATATGTAATAGACTTCAGATTGCAACTTAATGCAACTTGAAATTAGACTCTTCTGGCTTATTAGATCCAACCTACTTTTGACGTGCCTGTCTGTTCTTGGTTTCAACAGGCATAAAAGACAAGATTGCAGATGGGAATGTTGAAGTTACAAGTGAAGAGGAAAATTTGTCACAGAGCTTCCGTGCAACAGTGCAATCATTTTCACAAACTAAACTTGGAGGATCAGCAGGTAGATCTGAATCTTATTAGTCTCATATACAGACATATCTTTGGTTTAGAGTTATTGTGTTGGTCTGCCATCATCTATGATTGAAACTTAGCCACAGCATACTAAATATATGAGAGGATGAACGATTTTCTATTTTTAATATGTGCTTTCATGGTAACTCTAGTGCGTGAGTGAGGGACGGCCACTCATAGTAGTTTATGGACACTTGGCCGAGTACCATTAATTGGATTATTTCCCTTGTAATACTAGCGCGGGACCCGTTATTCACATCACGGTGAAAAGCGCGCATTTTGATTGGTCAGTTGGAAATGTTGACCACCGGGCTTCCAACTCTTATATCATGGCTTTAAGTTTCTTACAACTCGCTCCTTCGTTGTTATCCACCGACAGAAAGACGGGAACCCGAATTCATTGTTGAGAGTAGGCAATACCCTATCGGTACAAAATAGGTACTCATGATAACGTTTGTTATCAATGGAGATACGTCGTATTAATGGACTGAAGTGTCCCGCACAAATCTGGCAAATGTTGTTAGTCCTGACACTTTGAAAATTTATATTAAAACTATTACCGGGTTTCTGGTATAAGTAGTCAGTTAGAATTGTAGCAGCAAGTTTCTACTTTATAATGGTACCAATTTTGTTGTACTTTGATGCACAGGTCCTATTGAAATAATTAATAAGAGGATCTCGGATTTAAAGTAAACCACGAGTTAGACGCATGTTATCTCCGATAAATCCAACCTGGGTCAAATTTATTCAATTATAGCTGGAGGGGACGTTAGAGTAATTTCTGCAATTTACTGGGATACCTAATTGACTTTGGTGTGCACCCTTTTAACCGTACTGTAAATTCGATTGTGTTAGGACCCTAACCAGTTTTATTGTCGGGCTGGACTCCATGCCCAAACATTTCACTTGTCCAAAACTGGACTACGTAATAGCCCTCTCGGACGTCCGCACTGGCTCATAAAGATGATGCCAGTTCGAGTGGTCAGTAGACTCCATCAAAGACGCCGCAACAATAGGAAGCACAAGTGGACCTTGCAGTACAATAGACCGACGGCGGCCTGCCGTGGCGCGCCTCGCCCAAAACATGGCCTAGTCCAGTTGCGCCAGTAGCAGAGAGACTTTGGCTTATGGCTGGTTGGGCTTTTTTTTGCTTGGTAGGGTTCTCCTATGCCTTTTTGTTTGGTAGTGATACCTTTGTTAGGCTTTTTGAATAAATAAGATTGCCAGCAGAACCCTGTGTTTGTTAATCCTGTGTATCCTTAAGGGAGTTACTATTGAACCCACGCAGTAACCACATTAGCCACACGTAGTTCATCCAACATATATAAGACCTTTTCCCAGACATTTCATTATTGCAAGACTAACCTTAATGCATTGTTTCACTGTGATATGAAACTAATGCGGAAAAACATTTGTATAGTTTAAGGTACATACATTATATATCATTTATTATACTAGGGAAATGAATTATCTTATACATTATTAAAAAAAACAGTAGCGAGAGTATTTCATTATGATGTAATTTTTGTCATTTTGTCACTCTACCCTATAGCCTAAATAAGAGTCTCAAAAATTATAGAAAATTAATGTTCTCAAGTGTCAGCTAATCTAACCCATTCCCTTGTGTATCATTTAATATGTTTATTCAAGTCTCAGATACATTTTTTAAAAATGTGCAAAAATGGAAAATACAATGATCATTTCTTGTGCTCCCTTTGATAAGCTCAACACATGGGAGACTGTATTTGACATGCATTTAATTTGATGCATAGTGCCCTGTCTAGAAAGGGACTGCGAAGTGGGAAACTTCTAGATCGGAAGGGGGGGGGGAGGGAGCACAAGTCTATCTGGCGTAATGCCAGGTACCTCATATGATATATATGTAGTAATAGTACACATGTGGTTATATTACAAAAAGCCATCTATTCACAGAATTTATATTGCGAAACAGAAGATGAGCATTTTATTGTAATCCATTAAGAATTATTTCACCAATATTTTCATGGCTGAGCTAAATCTAGATTAGATTTAAATATATGTCTTTTTTTCCCTCCAAGACATGGACACGAGGATTACCTGTCATCTCATGGAAAGGTTCGGGGTGCTTGAAGAGGCTGTGTGGTCTCTGAAAACAAATGTGGAGCAAATTAAACAAGAACAGAGCTCCACGGGGATAGAATGTCCAATGATCAGCACAAACGACCAGAAACTGATAAATTCAGTCTATGCTCGCTTGGACCAGCTGGAAGAAAGGGCATATGACACAGATAACAATGTTGAAGAACTGGAGAAAAATGAGAAAGAACTAGTCAAAAAACTAGAGTCAGTGGAACAGGAGATTGAGATGGCCAATAAATGCATGGATGGTTTAGCCAAGAAGACTGAGTCTCTGAATAAAACCATGGAGAAAGTTGATCAAGAATGTAGTAGTACCTCACAAATAGTGAGCCAGCATGGGAGTAGATTGAAAACAGTTGAAGAACATGGACAGCAAGAGTCGGAGAAAGTGAAGACACAAATTGAGGAATTGAAATCAAATTTTGAGGAATTGAAAACCAATGTAAGAAGGTTATTAAGCTGAAGGATTGCAGTATTGTTTTTACTCTGTTTATGTAGTAGGTTGTATTATAGCTAGCTAACTGGATGGGCAATGGGACAGATAGCTATGGATAAGTTCCCAGAAATTGCAGTTTAACAGATTGTTAAGTACACAGTGAGATAGACAGATCTGTGGCCAGGAGATAAAAGTACAGTAAAACCTCGTTATACCGCCAAGTAAGGGGCAAACAGAAAATTGGCGGTACAACGAAAATACCATTCAGAACAAGGGAAATATGTAATTAAGTAATTTACCAACATTGGACTGGCTAACATGTTTAAAATATTGCAGTTATCTCCCTTATCTCTCCATTAGACATAAACCTCCGTGTCATTTTGAAGTTTACATTGCTTTCATTTGTATTTTTTTGTTGTTGTTTTTTTGTGTTTATGTGTGTTGGAGTTTATTTATTCAGGAAATTGCACCTTAAGAGTAAAAGTATTGTGTATTGCAACACGACAAATAATGCTACATTACAATTGAGCAACAAACGTGCGTTGTTTGCATCGTACCCCGCGACCGGTATGAACCAGTTGAAGCATCACCTCACGCGCGCTTAAGTTCGTTCGCAAACTCTCTATTGAACTGTGACCCGTCTTTCCCACTGCATGCCCCATCAGTAGGCCTATCAGGATTTCAAAAGCAAAGGCTGTGTACTGTAGTAGGATTGGTGTTTGAGTAACAAGCACAGACTGTGGCGCCAAGTGATGTTCCGTCTGTTAGCTGGATTTAGGAGGTGGGGAGTGGGGGTTAAATTTACGTTGGTGCTATAACGAGCAATATTTACTATACTCAAGTTATGAATGTAGCAGTCAAGCGGATGGCGGTATAACAAGATTTTTAGTGACTTTGTATAGGTGTCAGATCCGTACCAAGGCGAAAAGCTGGCGGTAAGCGGGAATGGCGGTATAACGGGTGGTGGTATAGCGAGGTTTTACTGTAGCCATTGGTGTAGGAGACAGACACATAGAATTATGGGGACTGGTGAGAAGTTACAAAGAAATGACAACTACTGAGCCACTGAAAAAAATAAAATAACACACATATGCACACCCCCATCCCAAATCAAACAAGAATTTTTTTAATTTCTTTTTTTAAATCAACATCTGAATAAGCAACATGTCATTTACAATAAGGCTTACATATGAAGTGAGAGTATCCAGCCCCCTGCATCCTCACTTTTTTCAGATATGGCCCTCACTGTTTGAAAGGTTGCCTATGCCTGGTTTACTTTGTGTGGCTTTATCACAAGTTTGTTTTGTTTGTTTTGATGTTTTGCTTTGCTCATAGTTGACAGTTTTTTATTTTTTATGAGAACTCTCATTTCTTTTCCTTGTGACTCTGTGCATTACTGATTTAGCCTAAGAACAAGGGTACCTTTGTCTGTGTTATATGAGAAATTGCAAGAGTAAGACTTTCAACAAAAAACCTGCACAGTTTCAATAATGTGGACGAACTTACATCTACATTTTTAATTTTCAGCACTCGGCCCTGTGCCAAATGATGGACAATAAACTCAAATCTCTTTGTCATCTGCGACACATTTTGAACACTAAAATCAAAGAGAAGAATGAGCAGATACGAAAGGTAAGTAGGCATAAAACACATTAAACTCTCTGTTCCTTTTTAAATCTGTAATGACTGTAGTGTCAGCCTCTTCCTATAATTTTGTAATAGAGGGGGATAATAATTGTTACTGAAAACCGAACTGAAGGAAGGGTGAACTTCTTAATTGATTTTACTGAATAAACACTGTTAACAAAAAAAAAAATGTAATAAAAATTTTAGATGACACGTATAACAGAATGTTGAAACTAACAGTGAAAATTAAAAGTAAATAAACAGTTAGATAAGCTTACCTTAGGTGACAGTCATTTTTCATAAATTGTGCTGGCAATGAAAATGGTTATAAATTGTGAAAAATGTGAACATTCACTGAATGATACAGGTCTATCTCCAAAACAGTGCAAATGGCTGAATAATGCTAGTTTTTTGTTGTTTTTATTCGATTTCACAAAAACTTTCCAATACAATATATAACTGTTAAAAAAAATTTGGACAGAAAAGGTTGGATTCGGAGATTGCTCAGGGTCATTGGTTCATTGGTGATGATCAAGTCTCTAGAGCCGAGTGTGTTTATTCTCTTTTTTTAAGTCTGTGCACTTTTGCCTGGTGCAGCACTTTGTGTTATTTAGCATCCTACTAGAAGATACGGAGAGGATACAGATGGCTATGGTTTTGTTGTAGGACATAATTATATAACTAAAAGATAAAAACTTATTTTAATGCAGCATATTTCTTGCTATAATGGATCTTCTTACTTGTGAAAAAAATGTCAAATGTAGTCTTTTTATTCAGGATAAGGTAGTAATTACCAAGCCAGAGGATCTGAAGCCTGAGTTTTCCTTTTCTATGGATTTGAGAGATTGTTCATTTCAGCTGTAACTGTGTAAACCATACATTACAACTACATACACATTACTTTATTCTTTATGAGCACATAATAGGAATGAGGCTTGGGCCCCTATCAAACTTCTGATGAATGAATACCTTTGAATGCAGAGATAAGGTTAGGTTGGACCATGTCCTGAAGTGTATTAATTTGAGCTTGGAGCCTTCCTCATCAGGGGCAAAAGTAGTAAGCACTGGGTTGCTTATTATTCACCTAACAGTTTCCTTTCTTTATGATATCTTATTTATACTTCATGCATTGATTTCTTCTTTGATTCTTTCTTTTCAGGGACTCTCCTGTCGTGAACTTGTGGAATTTTTAGAAAGATGGGTATGTATTAGAGAATGTTAATGTTGAATAATAATTTAAATATCTCTTGCTGTTCCCTGACAAACAACATTATTTTAACCAACACAGGAGAAATTGATATCAAGTATGTTGGAGAGCCAAGAATTCAAGGCCACATGCAAAGAGATCAGAATTTCACAAGAAAAAGAATGAAAATTCATCTGTTTGTTGAAATTCTTACAATTTGTAGGGAAATATGTAAATCCAGTAGTTTCCTCTCAGTGATAATTTCTGCCAGGTCAGGAAGATGTCCAGCCTTTGCAATGAACCTCAGAATGTAGTCAAACAAGGTGTCTGAAGCCTTTATCATTTATGAAAACCCACAGGGCTTAGGGAAAAATGAGCACAGCCACAAAGATTTGAAACTGAGGAAATTGATTTGTGAAAGTCCACAATTTCCCTCTTGCCACTGAAAGGGTGATTTTCTAAAATTTTGTGATTGCAACTCTTTTACTTCTTCTTTAACTTTGGTTTTGAGCATAGACGAGGTCAATGAACCATACTTCCGGTGGGGGGGGGGGGGGGCAAGGTGCTCGCCTCTCATGCCAAAGGTCCCGGTGTAGCAGGCCAGATTATACCCCCGCCAGACTATACCCGGTGTAGCAGGCCAGATTATACCCCCGCCAGACTATACCCGGGGTTAAACTGGCCTAGCCCAGAATAACCCCCGGGGTATATTCTGGGCTAGGCCAGACTATACCCCCCCAGTCCAGATTATACCCCCTACTTTTTTTTAAAAACAAGTCAAGACTGCAGTTTATTTCAACTTTAGTTTGAATTGTCCATTATCACTGTCATCAGATATCATATTGAAGCATACATTTTTGACTCTTGTAAATTATGATACATTTAAAAGGATATAAACATGCTTAAAAAGCATTGATATACAAAAGGACTGAAAATCCATTCAAACTGATATGATTAAACTTTAACACTAATTTTACTTGTGTCATTTGGCATTGTTCTTGTTATTTTTTTTTTTATAATTAGTTGTCCATGAGTTAAACATGTATAGTATTTTTTTGTTTGGCACCACTGACATATACTTAGTGGCAAGGCGTGAAGTAATTATAAGACTCATAAGTGTAAAATCATCAGAATCTTATTTTAATTTTTGAAACTCAGAAATGTGCTTGATATGTCAGAACAATTAGATCTACATACAAAGTTACACTGATGCAGAGAGAAAAGGCCGGGAAAGAACACATTGAGAAAAAAAACACATTTTAATAACCGAACTGGCAGATGGTGCAATTCCATCATCCAGCAGGCATTTTATACTTCACACAAAATACTAAAATTGTTTCACATAATGGACTTAACCTGTCCAGATCCACTTGAAACGTTACAGAATGCTAACCAGTAATATACAATGATAACAATAAGAACACCAAATCATCTTATTTACTCTTGAAAATAAAGATATTATAATCAATATCAGAATCATCATCATCTTGGACTAATACAAAGATAAGAGGGAATATAAAAGTGACCTACACATCATTCCAGAATCTATAAGCAGCAATAATATATGTTTGTACCAAGTACATGTAAAAAAAAATGTGTTAAATCTGTTCAACTATTCAAGTAGAACTGGACAGAAAGCTTTAGTGAAGTAGCTTTGATAGTCGTGTAAACTGACAGATTAAATCCACTGAGACAACAGTGCATTGTAGAAAGTAATAGTATGTTATGGCAAAAATTCGATGGATCATGTTGCGTGAACATTTCTTGTTAGTAAATTCTTTGATAGCTTATTTGTAGAAAGGTATACATTTCATGCAGCTCATGGTTTAAGGCACTGGATTAGTTTCACACATGTTCGTTGACATGTTGTAGTTGTTTTTGTGGTTGGTTACCCATGAGTAAAATTTGCACTGTATTGTTTGTTTGACACTGACATACACTTAGCCGCAATGGATGAAATTAATAATTAACGGACTCATAAAAATGAAGTCAGTTTAAAGATTTTTTGTGTGCAAATACACAGTTGTTAAATTCCCTGGCACGGGAGTGTCAAGCTTAGGAAGGTAAAGATGGACACGGACTTTTTTTTAATTTTTTATTTCACTCGCGAGTGACATACGCTTATTCACTATAACACATATGTTCAATCTTTCAAAAGCCTTGCAAACTAATCCAGTGTCTTAAACCATGATGTACATGAAATGTATATCTTTCTACAAATAAGCTATCAAAGAATAATACTCACTAACAAGAAATACTGTTAATGCAACATGCATGATCCATCGAATTTTGCCTCAACATGCTATAGATCTAATTACCTTTTACAATGCACTACTTTTGTCTCAGTGGACTTACTCTGTCGGTCTACACAACTGTCAAGGCTATTTCACTAAAGCTTTCTGTCCAGTTTTACTTGAATATTTGAAAAGATTTAACACGTTTTTTATATTTAGTTGATACACATATATTGCTGCTTATAAATTCTAGAATGATTTGTAGGCATACACTGCCATTTTTACACTCCCTCTCATATCTTTGTAATTTCCAAGATGATGATGATGATTTTGATATTGATATTTCTCTATATTTTCAAGAGTAAATAAGATGATTTCGTGTTCTTATTGTTAATATTGTATATTACTGGTTAGCATTTTGTAACGTTTCAAGAGGATCTGGACAGGTGGAGTTCATCAGTCGAAAAAATTTAGTGCCTAGGGCCTATTTAGTTTTATGTCTGCTGGATGATGGAATTGCACCATCTGTCAGTTGGGTTATTATTATGTGTGTGTGTGTTTTTTTCTATGTTCTTTTCTGGCCTTTTCTCTCTCTGCATCATTGTAACAAAAAAATACAATGCGTGTTTTACTCATGGCCAAACAATTATCAAAATTATAATAATAATAATATAATAATATCAACAGACCCGAGTGAAATTAATGCTGAAGTCTAATCATATCAGTTTCAATGGAAACTCAATCCTTTTGTATATCAATGCACTTTAATGCATATTTCTTTCCTCTAAAATGTATCATGATTGACAGGAGTCAAGATTGTAAGTATGTACACCAATTTAAACTAAGGCTGAAATAAACTGTTATTATTATTGCCTCTAAATTGTATTATGATTTATGGGTGTCAAGAATGTGTTCATGTATGTATTAATATGATATCTGATGACAGTGATACAGAACAGGCTGAAATAAACTGTGGTCTTGACTTGTTTTTAAGAAAAAGTAGGGGGTATAATCTGGACTGGGGGGGTATATTCTGGCCTAGCCCAAAGTAACCCCGGGGTATAAACTGGCCTAGCCCAGAATATACCCCGGGGTATATTCTGGGCTAGGCCAGTTTAACCCCGGGTATAATCTGGGCGGGGGGTATAGTTTGGCCTGTTACACCGGGGTTAAACTGGCCTAGCCCAGAATATCCCCCGGGGTATATTCTGGGCTAGGCCAGTTTATACCCCGGGGTTTACTTTGGGCTAGGCCAGACTATACCCCCCCAGTCCAGATTATACCCCCTACTTTTTTTTAAAAACAAGTCAAGACCGTAGTTTATTTCAACTTTAGTTTGAATTGTTCATTATCACTGTTATCAGATATCATATTGAAGCATACATTTTTGACTCTTGTAAATTATGATACATTTAAAAGGACATAAACATGCTTAAAAAGCATTGATTTACAAAAAGATTGAAAATCCATTGAAACTGATATGATTAAACTTTAACACTAATTTTACTTGTGTCCATTGGTATTATTATTGTTCTGGTTTTTTTATAATTAGTTGACCATGAGTTAAACATGTATTGTATTTTTTTTGTTTGGCACCACTAACATATACTTAGTGGCAAGGTATGAACTAATTATAAGACTCATAAGTGTAAAGTTATCTGAATCTTATTATAATTTTTGAAAATAAGAAATGTGCTTGATATGTCGGAACAATTAGATCTATATACAAAGTTACACTGATGCAGAGAGAAAGGCCAGAAAAGAATACATAGAGAAAAAAACAACAACAACATTTTAACAGCTGAACTGGCAGATGGTGCAATTCCATCATCCAGCAAACATTAAATATTTCACACAAAACTAAATACATACTAAAATTGTTTCACATAATGAATTTAACCTGTCCATATCCACTTGAAACATTACAGAAAGCTAACCAGTAATATACAATAATAACAATAAGAAAACCAAATCATATTATTTACTCTTGAAAATAAAGAGAATATAATCAATATCAGAATCACCATCATCTTGGAATAATACAAAGATAAGAGGGAATATAAAAATGACCTACACATCATTCTAGAATCTATAAGCAGCAATAATATATGTAATACTATATGTGCAAGTACATGTAAAAAATAATGTGTTAAATCTTTTCAACTATTCAAGTAGAACTGGACTGAAAGCTTTAGCGAAGTAGCTTTGATAGTCGTGTAAAATGACAGATTAAATCCACTGAGACAACAGTGCATTGCAGAAAGTAATTATAGTATGTTATGGCAAAAATTCGATGGATCATGTTGCATGAACATGTCTTGTTAGTAAATTCTTTGATAGCGTATTTGTAGAAATGTATACATTTTATGTAGCTCATGGTTTAAGGCACTGGATTAATGTCACTCACGTTCGTTGGCATGTTGTAGTTGTTTTTGTAGTTGATTGCCATTGAGTAAAATTTGCACGGTATTGTTTGTTTGGCACTGACATACACATCCCAATGGATGAAATAATTAACGGACTCATAAAAATGAAGTCATTTTAAATATTTTTTGTGTACAAATACACAGTTGTTAAATCCCTTGGCAAGGGACGTGTTAAGCTTAGGAAGGTAAAGACGGACAAGGTCTTTTCTTTTTTTATTTTTATTTCATTTCACTCGCGAGTGACATTCCCTTACTCACTATAAGTTATAACACATAAGTTCAGTCTTTCAAATACCTTGCAAACTAATCCAGTGTCTTAAACCGTAATGTACATGAAATGTATATCTTTCTACAAATAACCTATCAAAGAATGATACTCACTGACAAGAAATACTGTTAATGTAACATGATCCATCGAATTTTGCCTCAACATGCTATAGATCTAATTACCTTTTATAATGCACTACTTTGTCTCAGTGGACTTACTCTGTCGGCCTACACAACTGTTAAGGCTATTTAGTATTTCACTAAAGCTTTCTGTCCAGTTCTACTTGAATATTTGAAAAGATTTAACACGTTTTTTATATATAGTTGATACACATACATTGCTGCTTATAAATTCTAGAATGATTTGTAGGCATACGCTGCCATTTTTACACTCCCTCTCATATCTTTGCAATTTCCAAGATGATGATGATGATTCTGGTATTGATATTTCTCTATATTTTCAAGAGTAAATAACATGATTTCGTGTTCTTATTGTTATCATTATTACTGGTTAGCATTCTGTAACGTTTCAAGTGGATCTGGACAGGTGGAGTTCATCAGTCGCAAACATTAAGTGCCTATTTAGTTCTATATCTGCTGGATGATGGAATTGCACTATCTGTCAGTTGGATTATCATTATTATTTTTTTCTGTGTGTTCTTTTCTGGCCTTTTCTCCCTACATCATTGTAACAAAAAATACAATGCATGTTTTACTCATGGCCAACTAACTATCAAAATAATAATAATAATAATAATATCATCAACACTCACGAGTGAAATTAATGCTGAAGTCTAATCATGTCAGTTTGAATGGATACTCAACTCTTTTGTATATCAATGCATTTTAAGGCATGTTTGTTCCTTCTAAAATGTATCATGATTTACAGGAGTCGAGAATGTAGGCCTATGTATGTACACCAAAGTAAACTAAGGCTGACATAAACTGTTATTATTATTTTCTCTAAATTGCATTATGACTTGTTGGTGTCAAGAATGTGTTCATGTATGTCTTAATATGATATCTGATGACAGTGATGAAGAACAGGCTGAAATAAACTGTGGTCTTGACTTGTTTTTAAAGAAAAAGCAGTGGGTATAATCTGGACTGGGGGGGTATAGTCTGGCCTAGCCCAAAGTAAACCCCGGGGTATAAACTGGCCTAGCCCAGAATATACCCCGGGGGATATTCTGGGCTAGGCCAGTTTAACCCCGGGTATATTCTGGGCGGGGGGTATATTTTGGCCTGCTACACCGGGTTCAAAACCCGGACGGTGCAGGCATGTTGGAAGTTTGGGATTTTTCTCATATTTTCGTGCCCCTGATCTTATTGGGGGCGGTAGGATTGAGTACCTAGTCTTCTCGGATAAGGACAAAAAAATTCGGAGGGCCCGTGTGCTCGTGCAAGCTAAAGATACCTTGGCAGTTGGAAATCGAAAAGAGCAGGCCGCTGCCCGGGCAAAATCAAATAAAATTCATCCCTACCACTCCCCCCTCACCCGCCCCCCCCACCCACCCACACACACACACACACACACCCGCCCCCCCCCAAAAAAACGCCAACCGGCGCTGCACTGTGGCGACGATGTGCCTGCCCCAGTTGTGCAATGACACAAAGGTAAATTTTCCAAATGGGATTAAAGTAGTATATAAATACAAATACAAATACAAATAATAAAGATAAAGGCAAAAATTACTTTTGTGTTTCCTCCCTGTAGTCTTCAGAGTGTAATAATGGCCATATAACATATTTCAAACTTTACATTTTATAGTGCAGCTTTCAATCAGGATGCCACACTGTGATGAACTTTGTAAATGAAGTGCTATGAGCATCAGTATAAAACAAATTATGAAATTGTATCGTCAACAGTAAATAGCAACAAGAGTAGATTATCAGCATACTAGTAGCAAAATCACATATATCTGAACGTTCAGCACGATTCACATGAAAAGTATGAGACAGACATGTTACAGAAAAATTTCTAACTGAAAAGTTATATATGTAGTACTCCCAATTGTATGGCACCTCCCAAAGGTGGCTGGTCTCCCAAATGTGGCAGACTGTGCAAAATATTGTTAGAAATTTAACTAGGCACCGCTTCTCAACTGAGAGATAAAACCCTGGTGAATCCTCTGCAATCAAACTTGAACTTGAATGCATTATGGTCCATTGATTTTCATGTCTGAATGACCTTACCATTTTCACTGACATGGTGTTGAGGTTTGCTCCTCATGTTTGGGAGGGCAAGGTTAGCCTAGCAGCAATAGCATTGAAATAATTTAGCACTCTCAAAGTGTCAGACTGCATACACAAAACCATTGGTACCAGCGCATACTAGGTGCATAGTCTGCTATTATTTGGGAGTCAGAGCCTGCATCGAAAGACCCAGTGCTCACAAATATGTCACACCAGCCATTTGAATTAGTGCGCCCTGGGTGTGCAATCTGACACATTTGGGAGGCCCAACAGATTGGGAGTCCTACTGATATAAAGCTTCTTTGTGCCTCATAACAGATCCCACTGTCTGTCTTATTATAGAGACAAAGTAAGGATGACAGGCCATTGGGACAGAGGGAATGTGTATGGATTGTATTTTTTTTTTTTTCTACTGCTTTCACTGCAACCCAACTGTGCTGTTTATGAACAAATAGATGTAAGAACTCACTTGTCCTTACTTCTGTAAGATCATTATAGACTCCTGCCAAGCACAACAGAACATACCATCAGTGACTGCGCACTGTCGACGCCAATGTCCTTGACACATTTTCTTGTTGTTGTTGTTGTTTTGGCGTTATAGCATAGCAACTGCCACAACAGTATGTAAGAGAATAGACACAAATAATGGCATTTTCAAAAATAAAACACTTGACTACAGTGATGGGCAGGAAATTTTGTCTTTGAGCACTGTACATGTATATATATGACGAAATCTTACTTAAAACCGAGCGGAAAAAAATTTCTATGAAAATTGAGATTTGCTTATCATCATATTATAAAGGAAGTAAGGCCTCCAATGTAATCATAAGGCTTGTGTTTAGATCTTGACTTTAGGAAGTTTCGCTGCCATTGGCATTTACACCTCACCTTTCTGGTTTTTATTTTCCTTGTTCTTGTTTCTGTGTGTTTTTGTGATAGGGATGAGTTTTTAGAATTTTGCCCGGGTAACAGCCTTGTTCGGCATGCTCTTCTCGACTTTTAACTGCCAAGGTACTTTTAAAATGTGCAATGTGCACACGGGCCCTCCGAGTTTTTCGTTCTTATTTGAGAAGACTAGGTCCTCAATCTTACCATCCATAGGATCAGGGACAGGATGTTTTTTTTCCCCCCAAAAAAATTCCAGCATGCCAGCACCATCTGGGGTTCGAACGCGGTATCTTCGGCATGAGACATGCCTCTGAACCAACGTGCCCCTGAAAATATAATCATAAGGCTATTTAACTGCTGAGCCTTAAATTCTACAAAATGTACTACGCATAGAAAGACGTAAAGGTGAATGTGGGCATATTTTAAAAGGTCTTGAAGTTCGCTATATTTTTAATACAGTACTTTCACTGACTTTGAACCACAATTGAGTTTAGCAAAAGAAAGTATTCTGATATTTTGACCTGGAATAAAAATATGCATTTTCTTCAAATAAAATTAGTTTTTAATAAACTACTGTTTATTGTTTTGTGGCTAATTATTGTCTTTTTCATTATCACGAATTCTTCCATTTCTTGACATTAGTTCTTTCATTCCACTCTAGAAATTTTTGAGCGGATCCAAAAGACAGACATTAGTGGATTCACTGGTAGGTCACATAATTTCAGTACGGAGATTTGGAACAATGGTGATTTCTCTTTGAATGCATTTAGAAGTGTAAATAGTAATACCTTTTTAGCAACAAGTGATTATTTTTGTCCACTGAAATTGTTGTGTTTACAAGAGGTAACCAAACATTATAATCTGTTTATAATTTTCTATCAAATCAAATACAAATGTTTCAAAAAAAAAAGGCTGGAAATGTTGAAAGTAAATATTTTCTTAGTTTCCTCTCTATTTTTTTTCCTGTTATCTTTCATATTCCTCGTCCATTTCTTCTTATAATTTTCCCTGTGATTGCTGGATCATTCATTCATTCATTCATTTATTCATTCGTTCATTCATTCATTCATTTATTCATTCATTCAATCCTTCATTCATTCATCCATTTATTTTAATTAGAATATTATTTCCTTTCATTGATTTTATTTTCATCCTACATCGTTTTTTTTTTTTATCCATAGGAGAAGCTCCCTCACAATGATCGTTTAAACTTTATGGAATTGTCGGTAAGTGACTACGACCAAGACCACCCACATCAACCCTCCCCTCCCTATTCTTTTTTTGCACCCACCTGCCATTGGATAACACAAACATCTGGGATAACGAATACAAGATCTCCGGGTTTTTAATAGAAGTAAGCAGAAGCTTGGATGGGTTCGATCTCCATCTTGATCACATGTCTTTCTTCTTCTTTTCACTCACGCTTCACTTTTGTGAGCACTAACTAGGCCCTACAATTTTAATTCGCCTCATATTTTCTCTGAATCATTATTTCAGTGCTGTGTCTCCCCCAAGCTTCTGCTTACTTCTATTATGTCTTTTCGGTGTCTGCTTCAGTAATATTAGGATTTCATTTTCTGTGCTTTTTTTTTTTTTTTAATTTAGAGATCAAGACACTTGCAACTGAGACGAAATAATTTACAAAAGTTGGGACAAGACTGCTTGTTGTGTAATAGTATGTTGGTGACAGTGCTTGGATGAAGGGGAATTACATGGAACTTACTAGAGTTTGAGTTTGGAGAAAGCATGTCAACACGATAATGGTCGCATTGTGCTGGGAAGAAGCAAGACAATGGGCAAAATATAACAGAATGACAGGATAGAAGGAGATCCTACCAGAAGCGCCCACCATTCACCTGTGGAACTGACTATAAACATGCTGTTAATAAAGCTTGTGTCTTAAGACCTGATTCATATGAAAGGGGTGTGTTCTTATTCTTCGCTATCCACTGTACTGTTCTAGCTGCATCAACAATAGATGTCTTAGATCTTCTTAATCTTCTACCACAAAGAATAGCGATAAATAAAATCAAAGAGTGTCTATATTAACAAAAGAGAAATTTCACAACATTTCATGACATCTTTCCCTACTCTTCGGACAACCGCATATGTATAACCTTTAGATTTTACATGCTCCTAGCGGATGGTCATCTTCAGGAAGCTATTGCATAAAATACTTCCAAACAGTAGTAATCTTGAAGGTGTGTTTTTAGGGCTGTTGTTTTCTTCAGTTTATGCTTGACACAGACTGCACTAGTGACACAGAACTTAGGGAATCATGTATGTGTGCATTCACTGGTCAAATTAATATCCTGTGTGCACACTGACACTGCTGTATCTTTTTCACACAACACATAAGCTCCATTCCCCCCCCCCTCCTTTTTTTCCTTCCCTTTTTTAAAATGGTGAGTAGTGGGAGTGAGCTGGTGAGGGGTGGTTATGGTGCATTCCTGTCTGATGGCTTTATTTGCACCAGGACAATTCAGTCAGTTTTATTTCAGAATCCATGTGGAATTTTTAAAATTCTGATAGAGCAAGCTGACTTAGAGTTTTATGCACAGATTAGAACATACTCTGTATATTGTTTTGGTTTAACAAGCGTATCAGTTGAAGCTACAATATTATTCAACGACATAGATATTTCCCCTTAAAATCCTTAAGGGGATTTTCTTCTATATAGTATTATCGGTGAAGTGAATTACTACAGTGGGAAAAAAAGGCAAATGATAGAGATTATTATTTTCTGCTCCAACTTTTTTATGAACCAGCTTAGTGGTTTTTGAAAACAAATGTTTATGCCAAAGTGATATTAAAGAAATAAGAATAAATGAGTGGAAATAGATCCTTGAGGAGTTAAATAACATAGTGTTAACTGGAGATTTACAGCTGATATAATTTGGTATTATAGCAAATAATTGTGATATTTGGTATTTTAGTAGACAATTGTGCTGTAATTTGGTACTTTAGAAAACAATTGTGATGTAATTTGGTATTTTCTTAGACAATACTGATGTCTTTTTCCATTTTGTCTTATCATAACTTTTTTTAAGGAGAATTGTGTTTGCTCCACTGAATAAGCTCGAACTAATTTGTCCATTTCTGTCTGTTGTGTGTATTTTGTAATATTGAAATTCTCAAACCATGGTTAGGATGTGAGACTGTGGCAATGATGCAGAGTTGAGAAAAGAAAGTAAAAGATCATTTCAAGAGTGTGTAAGATGGATGAAAAACAAAATAATAATTTATAATTGTTCTTTCTTGTCTTGGTGGGTGTATTATGGATTTATTAAGGAGTTACAGTTCATCCAGTATATTTTCATGTTGTTTATTTTCTACCCTTCATGCATTCAGGTTACATATAACATATAAGAAGTTACGATACTTCCACCCATTTATACTTCTAATTATGGTCTTTTTTTTGTGTTTTTCCTTACACTTACTATTAAATTGTTTCATGTTCTCCATAGAATGACCTAGATGTCAAGATGTGCAAGTTACTAGGGGAGCAAATGGTAACATGCATAATATTACATGCTAATTTTCATAACTGAGGAACAACATCACAATTTACTAGCAAATAATAAGTGACACTCTCCACATAATATGAAATAGTTCATTCAGTCACATGGTATCATCATTCTAAGGTGATTTTAGATCACATTAAAACAACTGTATTTCTGTAACTCTGATTAGTCAATGTATACACCAAATCTACTTTATGAACATAAAGTATAGCCTGACTACCTCAGTAGAAAGCAGCCAGGACTCCTATGTTACAGCGCCGTTATTATTTTAAAGAACCATGTCATGTGCCTTGTCCTCTGTCTCTTAATGTTTGTCTGTAAAAAAAAGGTAAAAGTATTGGGTGATGGTCAGTCTCCAGTTCTGTGTCTATCCATCGTTACTTCTTTGTGTCATATGTCTGCTTTCTTTATTTCTAATTTTTATAAATTTCTCCTCAAATATATGTAATTTGTTTATCAGGTGAATTCATTTTGATTTTCAGCATGACTGTTGTTGCCTTTAATTTAAATACTTTAAGCACTCATACCTTGATATGTTCTCTGTTATTTTTCCACTCAGTGCTGGATCCCTGGACCTTATTACACGATGTTGTTGAAATTATTGGTAAGTCGCATATTTTTTTTAGTTTGCTTTGTGTCACCAAATGCTCGCCTCCAATCCATTTTTTTCTTGAGCACGTGACCCTTAACATCAACTCATCCTGCCGGCTGATTTAAATTATTCAACATGCTCGCGGGTAAAATTAGAACACAGAAATACCGGAGACACAGGATACTGAGACAGATCAATTTGTCATATTCCGTCCATCAATTTGTGCAAGTATCATCGATGTCACCAATGCAACAACTGGCATCATGTCCTTTCACAATTGAACGAAAAAGAGTAGTACTCACCGTTTTTATAAAAGCACAATTTGTTGACATATAGCAGGAGAAGGAATGGTTGGTTGGGTATTCTGTGTCTCGGGAAATAGGCCTACCCTGCTGCCTTACAATGATCTCAAATTGATTGTGACAGTTAAATTCTACAACTTTTATTGTTGATATTTGTCACAAGCCGACAGGGGTTAAAACGTAGTGTGAGTTCATGCCAGTGCATGACTCGTTTATTTCATCGAGACGGGGAATGCTTAGCTAGTGGCCTTGGTTAAGTCCAACTTGTGCACAGTTCATGAGGGAAAAAATTAGCCCCGTGGGTTGGAGCACGAGGCCCAGAATAGTTGTCTGTGTTATTGGGTTTTGCAGGGTTGGGAGTGAGTTAACCCTTTGACTACTGGCGCCGTGAAAACTAAATTTTCACAAATCCAGCTTATATTGAGATCCACATAGTTCAGTTACTTTAAATTCCAACTAGGAATCTGGAGTCTATCAATCTAGGCTTTTGATCTGTATTTAAAAGCTTTTAATGGTGAAACAAAAACCTGTCACTGGAGGAGCAGTGAGGAATTAACAGCAATGCTGTTTCGGTGTTGAAGGAGTTAAGCATTATTCTGAACTCGGTATTTTGGTAGCTAGGGGAGGTTCGGACCAATGAAAGGAGAGACGCTTAACAACCGCTGGAAGTATAAAACACTGACCCATGCCATTTTGAAAATAGATGCATGTTGTAAGCATTCGGCGACGAGGTCATCTCGGTAGACTCCAACCTGAGTGGAGAAGACGTAGATAGGCGATCAAGAGACGATTGCAATTGACGAGAGAGTTAATGTTAGAGAGAGATAGCTCCAGGTCTCTGTGTACCAGACCAAAGTGTACATGCAACGCTATTTTGATTCTTCGCTCACCTTCATCCGTGAGCGAACTAATGGTATGTTGTTTGTCCAACCATAATAAGATCTACCCCGAGAGTCACCAGAAGTGTGAACCTGAACTGTAGAGTGTGTGTTCCAGGAGCTGTCGCCTGTGCAGAGTTACTTGTCATAGTACAACTATTGTGACTAGAATTAGTGTGTTAGAGAGGGAAAGGAATTTAGTAGATGTCCAGCTAGAGTCATAGTTACTTCAGTGTTCTCAGAGTTGAGCTGTGCTTTATAAACCTGGTGAAGTGTCGGGACCATTTACTGCACATCTAGATTGTGATGTCATAATTCTTACAGGTCCTTGGGTAGCGAGTCTAGTGACTTGCTGGTGATATTGAGATTGTAAAACTTATTCACTTATTTATGTAGAGTCGCAATTAGTATCAGAAAGTAAGATTCTACCCTCTTGACATATATGTTTTTTTATGCAGACGAATTTGTAATACATTAATATAGCCCTTCAGGCCTGACCCAAAGTTATACTTGAGTTATTTCATTATTTATTTGTGTGCTTGTCCGAGTGTGAGTTGGCCCCCTCTCGTGCAGTCGAGAGCTATATCCCCCAGGACCTAACTCAGCTCGTGACAATATTGATTTTCAGAAATTCCTCCCCCCCCCCCCCCAAAATTATTCAAATTTTTTTTCCCACTCTTTTAGCATGGTGAAAAAGCACAGTTTTCTTGTTAGTTTCTAAAGTGGGATTTTGCAAAATACAACTTTTTTTTTTATCCATGTATTTGAAGTTTTTGCCATGCTTTGTTCATGTGCATGCTGTTCCCATTATTTTTAAAAACTTGTCCACAAATATATTTTGTAATCTCTCTCATATATGGCACAAAAAGTATATACATAAGGCCATGTTTGCAAACATGATGTTTAACTGTGCTACCTTTAGTTCATAGAGTTGTATATTGTCTTCCAAGTTACAGAATGATGTTTTAACCAGTCAAATATTTCTTTAATATCATATTTCTAAATGCTTGCCTCTAGAAAAGTTGAAATGTAAAGATACATACATATTACTGAGGGTTCTAGTCTTTATTTTCTGTGTCCTGATTCTGCATTTATCAGCATTATGTCTTTCTGTCAAAGGAAATTTCTGTTATTTTGTGTATTCAGAAAGTTTCTTTTAATTTTCAGTGGTCCTAGTTGTTTTCCTTTGTAAAGCATTTTTAACATTCATTTTTGGATGTCTTCTTTCTTTTTCTTTTTTTTCTAGAAGCAGCTTGCTTGCCATAGCAGCGGGAAGATCATAATTGCTTTGGTAAGTGGCACAACTGGGCAGAAAAAAAGAGGCATGAAAGATGAAATTATATGTGTGAAAGTAATTGTATTAATGCCTTTACTTTCTAAACGATTTCATCTCTTCACACCCATCTGATAGAAAAAATAATGAGGAATGATGTTGGATTAAGTGCAGAATTAGTGAGAGGCAGACTCATCAGGACATGTTGTATTTGAAGAGAGGACAGAAAATAGGTGGGAAAATGAATAACCAGAGTGGAGGAGGGGAAAAAAATTAAAGAAAATTATGTAATAATTAGTAAGTGTCCTATTTTACTATCAGTAAAGGACAAAGGCGCCTTTTCGAAATGCCTGTGTTCTAATTTTAGTTGCTAGCACATTATTTATTGGATTCTGATTGGCTGTTGTTAATGACACTCTTGTGAGTGTTTTCTTCTCTTTTTTGTTTCGGTCCCAAGCCGAATAGACAAAGATGATAAGTTGTGTTCACTGTCCCTACTGAAGCACTTTCAAAAAAGAAAAAACATTCAGGCATTGACTCTGTTCTGAATTCAAATCAACTGGCAGTAAGTGATGACGTCATGGGCTCATGTGTTCGTGAAAAATAAGGGTCAGGGCCAAATCAGCAAGACAAAGAACTCTAAAAAAGACTACTTTTCCATCATTTGAAGTCTCCAGATCTAAAAAGGAACCTTCTGCATGCTAAAAGGAAGACGCCTCCAAAGTTTCACATAAATTTGAACTGTATGAGTGGGTCTTGTTAAAAATCTCATTTCATCTGTAATGTATCTCTGATTTTTGCTCACATCCATTCAGACTGTTTTTATAGTCCATTCTGAAGGGACATGTCACACTTTAATAAAACCTGATCCACACTGGTCTTGTGTGGAATTTCCTTTTCTGAGACTACCTAAATATTACCTAAAGTGTACATGGTATCACTAGTCTAAGATGACGTCAGACCAACTCCATATACAATTTAACTCTGCTGCATTTATTTAAAGGGCAGAGCCTTAATTTAAACAGTCATGCATGTCTTTGTCCCATATTTCTCAATGTTTGCTTTGCTTCTGGAAAAGATGAGAATAAAGATTTATAATACAATCATTATTTTTATGTCTCATGTCTCTTTGTCATGACTTTCTCATTTATTTTATTTTCTATTATACCTCAATTTTATGAATTTGATTTAAAAAACGTTTTGTCTACTCAGTAAATTCATTTTCATTTTCAGTGTTCTCTGTTGCTCCCTTCAATTTGTTATTTTTAGCATTCATTTCCTCTTTGATGTGTTCTCTCTTATTTTTTCTCCGGCAAATCTTTCTGTATCTGATCGCACAGAGTTATTGAAATTATTGGTAAGTGTCATTCCAGAGGGAGAACGAAAAGATCACTTGTATAAAACTGACTGCATTTATGCTGTTCCAAATTATTTTTTAGTTAATCCCTTCGCTGCTACATATTTTTCCCTGCTGTGTGGTGAACACTGCAGTCTTACTATCGTATTTAGGACTTAAAATATAAGACCACAACAGTAATGTAGTATTGGTTATTGTAAAATAAATTGTGTTTTCTATGTCATGTCTCTATTTGTTATATTTCATGTCTTGCAAGATTTCTGTGCCATTTCTCGTTTTCCGGGGGGTGCAGTCTTACTTCTCTGTTCTGAAGTCAATTGTCCTTTTTCTCCCACATCTGAAAAGTTGCATGATAGCACAAATTTTATCTCCAGTATAAAATTCTTTGTGTCAGTTCAAGTCAGTATTTGTTTTTTTTTGTTTTTATTATGTTTTCATTCTACTCACTGTGTTATATTTTTGTTTTTGTTTAATTTTTTCTGCATTAAAATTAAATTTTGCAGGGTAACTTCCGTCTTTATTTTTCTTTCTGACTAAAGTTTTTTTTTGTTTTTGCTTTGCTTTCATTAATAACTTTCTTCATTATTTTTGTCTAGGAGGAGCTTGATGTCTCAACAGGCATGTTTTTGGTGGACTATTTGGTAAGAAGCATAATAATGTGTGCTTGATATTTAAAATACTTCTATCTGTATGCAAATTTTGTTTGTTGAAAAACAATAGCACTATTTATCAAATACAATGACACTGTCCACATAATATGAAGTAAATAATCCAGTCACCTGGTACCATTTTAGTTTAAGATGATTTCAGATCACGTTAAAACAACTGTATCATGGAATCTAAATGTACTTCAATCAGCAAGTACACAAGACCAACTTAATATATAAATGATAAAATTTAATTCAGCTACCTTTATCTACAGGACAGCCAGTTTTCAAAATATATAAATCTCAGTCCTATGTAATAGTCCCATATTTCTCGGTGTTTGCCTCTAGAACATGTGAGAGTAAATACTATTAGGCCAGCACACAAAAAAGTGACACCCCAAGTAATAAATCGTCTCACACATCTGATCAAAGAAGCGCAAAGGCCTTGAACATGTATTATCTAAAGCAGAAGAGGCTGCCCTTCACAATGGAAGAGTTTGTCATTTTTCATATGAAAAGCAAGCTTAGAGTGAGATTTCTGGCATCCAATGTGTTTATTGTGTTTATTGAATATCCATGTTTACATAAAAGATGAAAATTTCACTACAATCCATTGAACGCTTCAGGCTGGCGATCTAACCTGAGGTCGGCTTTTCATCTTTGGCTCAACCTTACAAAAAGCAATGAGTTTGTTAAAACTTACTCTGTCAATATTTTTCATCAGTTTATTAATAAGTTACTGTGGATAGTTAATACTAAAATCAGTGACATAAGCAGAAAGCTTCCTCTCACTTGTAAAGCTACAACATCTTTGCTATCGCCATAGAACAGTTGTCAATCAAATGATTGTTGCACATTATAATATTGTTTGTCAATGTATAAAAATTCATTTTATTTATTTTCACACAAGATTTGCAGCTAGAATTTTTGTGTGTCAGTTTTCTTATATTTTATAAACTTCAATAAATATTGTAGGGGTTCTAGAGGACTTACAAGTTGTCAAGTTTTAAAAAAGTTTTTGTTATATGATGATATTCGAATGTGTTCGACACAGTTTTTGAATGATTAAGGCACTTTATATCCTGATGTGAGAACAGAGGTTCTAATTCCAATTAATCTAGCTGGCCTTTTATCTCTATAGGCAAATTCTCTGATTTTTTATAATTTTTTGCAAATTTCCAAAATTTCTCTTTTTTGTCTCCCATTAAAAATTTTGTAATTTTTTTCTCCGAAACCACTTTTGTGCTAATAAAACTGTTTGTAAAGTTTAAATTCTCCCAATAAAAATTGAATTTGCTATTTGTTATAGAGACCATTTTGTGGAAGTTTGAGCTTCATATGATGTTTCTTTCTTGAATTACACCTCACCAAAAATAGCTTCTGGCACATTGCCAAATTACATGTAGGTCATTACGACTGAAAATTAAAAATTGCACAACTTCTTTAAGTTTGAAGATATGGTAATAAATTTGGTATCAAAATGTTCGGGAATAAAAGGTTCTATTCAATGAAATAACTTGTTTTTAGGAATCTCCATTTTGAAAAATCAGTTTGGAGTACCTAAATAGTAGATATATCATGTCTTTCTTTTGATACAGCATTTATTCCATTCATTTCAATCAAGACATTATTATCAGTGCTTGTTAAATTTATCCCATAAAACTAGGATGAAGCAAACTTAATAAACAAGTGAAAAGTGACCTAGTTAAACCAATGTACTCAACAGAAATTGTAGGCTTCCGCAATGAAAGTAGTGGCGTAGGACAGGGTCACATCAGCCGAGAAATGTGTCAGTTTCCTTGTCATGATTGGAGACAAAATCGTTTTGCCATTTTGTTTTGATTATCTCAGCGCAGACTAAGTTAGGTAGCATTTTGCATTGGGTAGCTTGGGACAATCTGGACCTGCTCAGCATACAGCTGAGAGCACATATACCTATGTTATAATTATTATGTGCTTTAAATGTCACTTTCTCACTGTGTGCATGTTGTGCTATCTTTCTTCTCACCGTTTATGCTAACATTGTTTTGCATTACTTATATCTCATCATAGAGAAAAACGTCCATTTTGTAACATGTATGCACCTGGTGCAGACTCGAGCAATCTAGATTGGACTCAGACTTGGACCAGTTTCGATCACTTTCGCTTGCACATCTCACCACCACCATTAAAATGTCAAAAACGTCCACAAAACCCTTAAAACTACATCTATGACAACTGTAAACAGGTTGAAACTGTATTAGGTATATAATATGAATATCAGGAAATAATAACAGAAGTGAAACGGGTCTACTTTTTAACGTGTTTCCTGCTGAAAACATAAGTCATATGAATCTGCTTTGTTACACATCATTGTTTTCCTTCTTTGACCCACTTACAGACATGGTATAAAGATGTATCTTCAGTCTTGCTTTTGATTTCCTAAGTCTGTCTGTAATTGTTTCTTTGTGGCATTTCTGCATCTAATTTTTCACTTTTTCGAATTTTTTCATAATAATGATTTCGAATTTTTTCATAATAATGATTTGAGTATCTAGTGAATTCATTTTGATTTTCAGTGTGCTTTATAAAAATACATCATATACTAAGACTTTAAGCATTCATTCCTGTTCTCTCTTATTTTTTTCCTCAGGTGCAGCTCTCTGACAAGGAGCGCAGGAAGCTATGGAATTTACTGGTAAGTCGTATAAGAGAAGAAGGATGAAAAAAGGGGTCATTTGTTTGAAATTAACTATGTTGGTGCCATTCCAAGTTATTTTTAAAAAATTAAAAACCAGTCCAGTTATGAAAGAAGAATATTAAACCACATTTTATTAAGTGTGTAGACTTAAGCAACTGAACACATGAGCTATATTTTTTCTTTCATGTTTCTAATTGCCTAAAAAAATCTGGAGAATAAAGATGTAATACAGTCTTATCTTTACATGCTTTTTCTCCATTTGCTGCCATGTCTTTCTGTCAATCTGTATTTGTGTGTTATTTCTCAAGTTTATACTTTTTTGAAAAGTACTTTTATCATTTCAATTTTCAATGTTTCCTATCTTCTTTTAGGAGGAGGTTCCTTTACCTGATGCCATTAGGGTCTTGGATATATTGGTAAATGACATAGTACTACTACTAGTAGAAGAATTACAGTGAAATCTGCTTAAGTCAAAATTCAAAGGATCAACAATAGCATTTCGTATTAACAGTATTTTGGATAAAGAGCAGTTGGCTTGAAATCACAATTTTCTATACTAGATGCTGTAATGATTTTACTTTATTACCTACCTTGATGTGCTGTCTCGGACAACCGACCTCCATTTTAAAAAAAATGTTTCTTTTATGTGTGCATTTGTGTGTCGGTGAGATGTGCCCTTATGTAGGTTGGCAGAAAGATCTGCCAAACCAGTGGATGGTGATCGACCGATTGTATTGAGTATTATGTATTTGAACTGCTCAACAAATAACTGCTAGTGAATGTATTGTAGTCAGTGTGATACTTATGACATATTCGTAACAGCCCACGGAAGGGTGTGAGTGTGAAGACGAGATGGTGACTGGTATAAGGAAAAAAAAAATGGCAGGTTCATCTCCTGCGGGCAGCATATTTCTGTCTGGTATCCTCACGGGCCAGTTTAATGACTATATTATTGTCTCCCCTACTCCCCCTGCAACCCTATCAAGTAGACAGGCATGAAATTGACATTTACAGGACTTTTTTCTTTTATTTCAAAGGCAATCTAATTTCAAGGCTGCACCCTAATTTGACCATGTAAATGAAAGAGAAACTTTTAGTTAAAAATTAGTGACATGATTTTCTTTACATGTAAACAGACAATGCACAAAGAATGAGGCTGGATTACAACAGAACCATGGGAATCTTTCAGAAGAAAAAAAATTTCTACTGCTTGCTTTCGTTTTAAGCACATTCCATTGTATAAGAAAAAATGAAATTATTTGAGAGCAATTGCATCATATCGATGGTGTCAGGAGCAAACCAGCCAAGTCGAAATAAGCAAATTTTACAGGAGAAACAAAAAACTGCCACTAAAACTAATGGGAAATGGACCTAGCCGATTTGATCACATGCTTATTTTGAGTATTTCTACTGGATAATGGTAACAGCTACTTTTACATATGATGCACGGATTCCAGGCTTCATAAATTGGTACTATATAAAGTAATATGAAATTTTTGGACTTGGCTGGTTTGCGCCCGACACCAACGATATTCCAATTGATTTTCTCTTTTCATACTCTTCTGATAGAAAATTAATAGTGCTGGGCAAGAGTTCAGATTTAGATTTTGGTTTTTTATCCAGTTAAATTGATCATTCCAGTTAAGCAGATACAAGCAGGTGACCCACTCGCAACATGCTTGTGGCTTGCTTTTAAAAATCTAGATCAGAGGCTTGTTTGGTAATGAAGCAGTTTGTCTCTCCGCTAAGTCTCCGGCTTAAAAAAAAAAAAAAGCAACTTCATCTGACTCGTCCGTCTTTTTTTGCACACACCCTCCCCCTCCCCCTAGTGCATGGACACTCGGATGAAGTTGTATGTGCCTGAATAGGAACTCCTGAATAAAAAATAAAAAAAACAAGATCGAAGAGAGTAGAATCAACCAGGCGACCTGTCTTTGAAGTCAGCGAACGTGGATGCTGCAACCCTCTTCTCTTCTCTACTTGAATCGGATTGAGGGTTGAGCCTGATTTACTGAACTAATCTTAAATTTGGATCATTATCTGGATATCCAGATATTATGAGGTGGATGATCCAAAATCTGGATCACTCAGAAGCAAGTCATTACCCAGCAGTAAAAAATTAATGATGATGAACTATGTTGGATTAAAATTAAGAATTAGATGCAGGTGAGGGCTTGTGATGAAGTGTTGATGGAGAATGGGTGGGAAAATGAATAACCAGGGTGACAGAAAAATAATAATTTAATTAATTAGGTAATTTTAAATAACTAAATAATGAATGAATGAATGAATCATAGTGAATATAGTCTTGCACTTTTTCTTTACAAATCTCATTCCATTGTAAAAAATCTGGCTGTCAAAGACTGCACTTGTATCAAAAAAGAGACTTAAAATAATAATAATTTATATAAAAACAAGTATTGAACCCGCGAAATTCGCGGGGGGGGGGGGGAGTGAAAAGTGTTGTGAGTAGGTCTGGGGGTGGCTGCAATGGAGGGAGCATTACTTGACCGTTGGCACAGCAAAGTGCAGCAAGAACCACGAATGTTAATGGATGGACTCGGAAGCACGGTTTCAAATTTGGGGAACCGGACGTTGAGATCGCACGGTGGAGCGCAAATTCAGTGACGTCATGCCACATAAAAACTCACGCCCGGATGGTATTTATTTGGAACAAATGCAAATTTGCGTAGTTCAAAAAAATACTTACGGAGAGTGTTCAGCAATGAGTGTAGCAAGGAATCAACTTCAGACCAAAAGAAATTTGTATGCAAAATTTGAGCTCGATTGGTGCACAGATAGCCGAGCTACGGCTTTTACAAAAAAAGCGAGTTTTTTTTTTATGATAGATAATGAATCTAACAATTTTAATCCAGATACACACAAGCATACAAACAACCCATACAGACATGCCTACAAAGATATAATGACTCCTGTTTTTATGTATTACAAACACAGCTGAGAAGATTTCTCTCTTTCTCTTTCTCTCTCTTTCTCACACACACACACTCACATACACATACACTTCTTTTCATAAAGCAAGATCTGCCTATTTTTTCCCCTCTCTTTGGCAGCCTCATAAAGTTATTAGGATTCCCAAAACGATTTCAAGGTGGCCGGCAATACCCCCACATTTTATTACTCTTTGTAGACACTACCCTGTCTGGTTAATGGTAGTGAACTGTGAGACCATGATGAAATAGAATCACCATAATGTAAAGTGGATATGATCTTATTTATAATTTTTGTTTTGCCGTCTTATGTCTTCTTTTTCTTTAAATTCAAATCTTCTTGTTTTCTCTTTACCCACTCACTGACATTTTCTTTCATTTGTTCCACAGGATAGGCTGCACAAAATTGGTACCTTGAATAGATCTGCCTTCATCAGATGTTTGGTAAGTAGTTGGCTTTAATGCTCTGTACTTGATATTTGGAAGTAAAGTTATTTCTTTTGAAGTCAATTTCATCTTTTCAAAAACAAGAACAATTTCTTTTGTGTTTAGTAGCAAACACAGATAGAATAACAGAAGTCTTTAACTTGGAGAGAAGAGAAAACTGTTGTTGTTTTGTTGTTGTTTTTTTGCATAACAACGTTCATAAACAACATCCATTTTTTTTTTTTATTGATCAGCCCTGAAGTACACGTGGAAAGACGTCTATCTGACAGTCTAAACCTTTGTGAATTCTCAGCAGGAAGTGATGACATCATGAGCTCATGAGTGAAAAACATGGCATGAGAATGGATTGGCTAAAATTTCAAATACTTGTAACTGTCCTGTTCTGCAAACAGTAAAGAGAGAAGGACCACTTGAGACAGCAAAGAATCTGCACACAAAAAGTTAGGGCTGTTATAAGTGTGTACAGTGCCCGAGCATTTTGCGCTGGGGGCACATACGTATTGTACCTACCCCTAACCCTATCCTTATCCTCAAACCTAAATCTTATCGAATCCTTAACCCTGCTCCCTACCCCTTCAACCAAACAACAGGTGGAAACAAAAAGAAACTATGAAAGAATAATTAATAAACTCTGGTGTTATGAGTATTTCGGGAGGATGTCGGGAGGAGCTCTCTAGCTGTGGGGTTACAAAAAGCTTTAAAATACATATATGTACCTCTAATGCAAAAAACTTGGAGGACATACGTACTTGTAACAACATTCTAGAGTTAGTATTGGATAGTTGCCAAGATGCCCACCAACAAAGTTTAGGAAGACACACAGACACATTTCTGAAATTAAACATATTATGTGTCCTTTTTTTTTGGTATAAATTTTGACAGTGCAAAGGTAAAATTTCCAGTCAAATATGAGTCGTTACTTTGTGTTATTTCAGTTGCAAAGTGGGCATTCAACTTGTAGAAATGAATATCTGACTTTGTGTACTACCAAATGGCCAGTCAATACCAGCTAGAGGGGGCATGCAATTTTTGAACCAACTAATCAGCCTGCCCACCAGCTTCATCTGCCTGAATCCCCACCCCTTGCTTGTCTGTGTCAGCCACACTGAGTTATTTAAAAGGGGGGGGGGGTGTCTTTTTTATAGCATACAATAAAAAAAGTAGGCCTAAAGTAACAGTGCACATTATTACTGTGGGCAGCATGGACAGGTTGACTCACTGCCCTGTGGTGTACCCCCAGCATGCAAAGATTATAGGCTCTTTTGGAAGCAGCAGGAAGAGATGTCACATGGGCTTATGTTTTTGTGAGAAAGAGAATTAAAGGTGAAATCAACAACACAAAGGAAACTCAAAAAAGTGCTTCTCAATCATTTCAAGTTTCTAAATCTGAAAAAGAATCTTCAGCAGGCTAAAAATGAAAATCTGGGCTGTATCGTGGTGGTTGGTCTTGTCAAAAATCCTGTGAGTTTTTTTTTTATTAATATAAGATTACAAAAACCTTACATTTTTATTATTGTGCCATGTTTCACTATTATAGTTTCAGTTATTGTAACTAGCTGAGTTACCAGACCCTGCCCAGGAGAAATATCTTTATTACTTATACTGATGTAGATCTAGGGCACAAAGTAAAGTTCCTTCCACAGACGAAGAAATACAATGACAGAATAAGTATCTCGGATTCCGCGCCAGCTCTGGAGTTTGTTTATCTTAATTCACTTAAGTTTACAGGCGATCCATGTTTTCGTTAATCCACAATAATTTATTTGCTTCCTTCAGCGAATGAACGGCGAGGGAAATGCGTCACAGTACTAAAAATAGATCATAATAGTGTGTCCCTGTTCTAAAAGCATGGAGTCGGAAGTGGTTGTTGCGAATTTTACGTGTGAATTATGCAAAATGAACAAATTACCCAGAGTTTGCAGCATTTTTATATTATCCCCTTACATTAAAATAAGTTGAGTTATAGGCAATGAGAATGCTTCCAGAGTTTTGGGGCCTTCCCAAAAAGGGCCTTTGAGGGCAGAACTTTCAGCCTTAGCTCCATTATAGTATGATGATCATCACCATGCACACCGAATCAGAAGACACTTCACTGATGGAAGGGCCTAATTATTGAGCCAGCTGTTTGTCCCGTAAGCTTGACAAAATTTAAAGAGTGGGCTATTCTTTTTTTTCCATGTAGAAAAGAGTGGTTGTAAAACTCATGCTGAGAACTAAGGGACAACTGCAGGTGCAGAAATGTGTGGTTTTCACTCAGCTTCATTAAAAATAGTATATTAGTGTATGCGATGGATAAATGAAATTGTAGGCACATATTGTACATACTGGTAGACAAAATATTTTGGAAGTTGTGCCCTTTATCTTCCACAGTGTGCTTTGTAGTCTAATAGATCTGGGGTTTTTTTTTCTGTCCTTGTTTCTTTGTGAAAGAAAAAGTTTCTACTTATGGTGTCATCTTTTCTTGGCAATTTAGCAACATTTTCCAGATTAGCATTAAATTGTCACAGTATATAAAATATTGCAAATTAAGATGCTGAGATGAGCAAAGTTTTGTAAGCCCTGGCATCAATGGGCTCTTCTGCATGTATGGAATGATAACCTGCACAAAAAGATAAAATTGACAGCAGTACATAACAAAATAGGAATAATTTTTAAAAAACACAAAAAACAAGATAATATTAAGAACAAAATATCCATCAACAATACTTGTAATAGTGTGATTATAAAACAGAGGAAATGAACCTTTTGCTGATATAGGTGTAATTATTATGGTAAAGATGTTAGAACTGTTTAATGTTAAATGTATTTGTTTGGTATGTTTTGTTTCTTTGACAATTTAGTCTGAATGATTACCTGATCGATGATTTTGTTGGTGATTATAGTGGCACGTGGTGGAGGAAAGTAGCAGGTTTATTCTTCCTTTATTCGTTCCACTTGGAGTCTCTAGTCAGTTGGTTTTGTTATTAAATTGATAATTGTTTGGATCAACAACCTTTGACCAAGCCCAAAGCAAAATTATGAACAAGAACAGTACATGCCATCCATGCAATGTCTGTAGAATCTATATATAATTTTCATCGAAAGGCTGTAGATGGCATCATGCCATCATATCTAATTTCTTTGTTTCACCAGCGAGTATGTAGTTATAGAGAGATCTCACTTCCACCAAATCGCGAAACTAGGTCGCTGAGGTAAACAATAATTAAAAGAGACCGTCTTCACCAAAGATAGTGTGCACATCTGTCTACTGTGGTTTGTTCATATTTTTAGGCTGATTAAAACTATTTAGAGCCGTTTGTTATTTCTTACGCCCAGTGGAAATATACGACGAGTATTTGTTTACCGCAGCGACCTACTTTCCGCTCCATGCCAACAATAGTTTTGCCAAGCCTCCCGTGTCCCGCAGTGCAAATCGACCACTAGTGAAACCTCTCTGTACATACATACTATCTGATTTCACTGTTTGCATGAGCCACTGGCCTTCAGTGTATACATGGAGGCAGCAGTGGAAAGGCACAGCTGGAGCCAGCCACAATCTCCAGTGTTTCTGTGTCCCCACTGCAACAGACAGCTCATGGTAAAGATCAGTCTGATCAGCCATCTTCGACCATACGCAGTCAGATATGAAGTTATGGTGGTCATCCTCGCCTGTGAGGGGCAAAATCACACATAGAAGCGAGAGTATTTATGGGGGAACAAAGTCATTATATTGCTTGACACTGAAATGCCATCTTATTTCTTTCTTTCCCTTAGAGTGTGTTGCCCCCCGAGGAAATCAGAAGAAAAGTGCAGGAATTGGTAAGTTCCTTTGATTTATTTGTTTTGTCTAATTTTGTAAATAATATTTCTAAATAATATTATTTACAGATATGTTTGCAAAACTCGCATTGTAAACTATACACACTGGTGTTTACATGGCTAGATCTTTTCAATAAGCCATGCAGGCAGCAATATTACTGTCATTGTGCTCGTAAAGACAGGTTCCAATACATTTAGCAGCACTGGGGAGGCTATAAGAGAAAGTTTTAAAAAGTGGCTCTTTCTAACCATATGAAACATTTCAAACTGACAGTAAGAAGAAAATGAAATTGTAAGATTTTGGGTGTAAATGTCATGTCATATTACTTTTTGATCTCATTTAAAAGGAAAATGGGTTGCTTTAATTGACTGTGAAAATCAGAGTAGGTAGGTAGGGGACAAGGTGGTCTAGAGGCAAGGTGCTCGCCTCTCATGCCAAGGGTCCCGGGTTCAAAAACTGGCCGGTGCAGGCATGTTGGAAGTTTGGGATTTTTCTCATATTTTCGTGTCCCTGATCCCATTGGGGGGGTAGGATCGAGTACCTAGTCTTCTCGGATAAGGGCGAAAAAATTTGGAGGGCCCATGTGCACGTTGCACACGTTAAAGATACCTTGGCAGTTGGAAATCATAAATAGCAGGCCGAACAGGCCACGGCCTGGGCAAAATTAAATAAAATTCGTCCCTATCATTCCCTTCCCCTCCCTCCCTCATCTCCTCCGCCCCCCACCCCAAAAAAAAACAACCGCCGAACAGCGCTGCACTGTGGCGATGACGTACCTGCTCCAGTTATAACTGGGCTGCAATGGCACAAAGGCAAACTTCTCTAATGGGATTAAAGAAGTATACAAATACAAATACAAATATGTCAGGACCATGATATAGAAAATAATTTAAGACAAGAAAAAAAAATATAAAAAAAAACAGAAAGAGATGCAAATAGATCTTAAGATCGCTTCCCATTTCAGTTTCATTCCTCAATGACATCAGGGAGAGAGAAGGGGGATGGGGTGGAGGCTAAGACAGAAGAGAACTAGACTATATTTTGTCACTTCCCATTAAGTTAAAGAATATTGTGCCAGTCATTTCATTACTCTGTGTGGCCATTCATGGGAACAGAAGAGGAAATTTGCAGTCTTACCATTATCTTAATACCATCATGACATCTTAGATCATCTGCAGACTCTAAAAAGTTTAAAATTCCTAAGATGTCCCACCATGGATGAAAAATCTTTTTCTTTTCAAGGGCCTCAGATTTGGAATTCTCTGCCTCTGTCTGTGAGAGAGACTGAAAATTTTATGACTTTTAAACATCAGCTGAAGAGTCATCTTTTTACATTCTGAATGTCCATCGAGCTTTTCTTTTTTGCTCAGTATACCTGTGTGTTGTGTGTGTGATTTACATGATATAAATGTTGTAAAGTGCTTAGAGCCTGGTTACTAACAGGATGAAGCGCTATTATAAATGCTGTATATTATTATTATTACATGTATTATTATTATCTTCATCCTCTGGTACAGTGGTTCTCAACCTTTTTAAGGCATTGTCCCTTGTAGGCCCCAAATTTTCTTTCATTGCCACATTGTTCTTATATAAACAAAGATTACGCACAATTTCTGGTGCAAGATTTTTCAAACCTTTTTTAAATGACACTTGATGGATTGATTATTCAGATATTATAAACAAAAACAGAAAATATTCTTCATTAAATGTATCAACAATTGGCCTTTTTTCCTAAAACCCCAAAACATGCATATTTTGTGGAACAAGTCAGTGGTTTTTCTGTTGTTGGTGTGCTGTGGCCAGTTTCATAAAGCCAGATCTGTGAAAAACAAAGGCAGATCAGTCAGAAACCCGAAGCCTGCTTCTCTACTCTGACAGTAGTCTCGAGAAAAGCCTCTTTCCGCATGATATGATTACAGGAAAACTACTAGAATGAACCTCATTTCCTTCCAGAAGGAAGAATAGATATATTGGTGTTTTGTCCAGGAAACATTCATAGAGCTTTTGTTTCAAAATGGCCTGGTCATCAATGAAATTCCGGATATTGGACAAAATTTTGTTGCATATGCCCAGGTGCTGCAGAGGCGTTGTAAACAAAAAAGCTCAAAAACCCAATCAGGGACATGTAGATAGATGTCACCGATCTTGAAATCATCCATGCAAATCTTTGTTGACTTGAGCAAGGTGAAAGATGCATCACATCAATATGTCAATGTGTGTGTCTGTGGCTGTGCACTGCTGTGAATTCGTGTGGTACGTAGCACAGGTGAACAGCCAGTCAACAGAAACTTCTAAATGACTCCTTTTATTCTCACACCGGTTGTATATACATGTCATCGGTTTCATACTCGGAGACCTCCCACTTGCAATTGGCACTTAAACCCCTTATAATTCTAACCCCCTGAATTGTAATATCAGTGACAATTCAGAATAAATACATAATCTACAAGGGCACATCAAGAAAGACAAGTACAAAAACAACTCTGGCAACCAGAGTCACAGAATGTTGACAAATGATGTTCATCAATAACACATCCACCAACATTGAACAAGGACAACATCAAAAGCAGTGCAAAATCAGAGACAACTGTTATAGTTGACGATGACCTTCATTATGTATAGAAATGAGGAGTTAATATTGGGAATAGAATCAGTAATATTCTTGAGACCTGACATGCTTTCTTTTTCATTCCCCTTAGGATGGACTGTCAAGTGAAAAACTGGTAGATACTATACAAGAATGGGTAAGTAAGTCCCTTTAGTAAATGTTCAAGATTTGAAAGTGTGATGAGTGCAAATTTTTTTTTCTTCTGGAGGAACATTATGACACAATCAGCTGTAAGGGAAAGATCAAACGAGAGAGATACAAAGAGAGAAAAAGTAAAGAAACCAGGAGGATGTGTTAATGGAAACAGAATATGAAATTGATGTCATATCTCCTCACCTTGCCGAGCCAAATGTAATCCTCCAGCAGAACAGGACAGGAAGTGCTGGGTTCGGATCTATAGAGAGGGGGAAAGTTTTTTGTTCCTCTGGGGGGGTGGGGAGTTCTGCTCAGATCTATAGATTTTTTATACAACAATGCAACACTTTATAGTGTTCCAGTACACAACAGACACTTGTTTCATCTACACACAGCTCATATTAGTCTGATTAGGTGGAACAACCTTAATGATTTTGCTTGTTCATCATCATCCTCAGCTAAGAATAATGGCAAAAATGGCACAACTACAAGTTTAAGAACAAAATCTGCACATTATTATCATCTGCTATTGAATATTTAACAAAATAATAGCCCAAAGTACAATAGCTACACTTCCTCCTATTTTTATTTTCTTGTTCTTGTTTCTGTGTGTTTTTGTGGTAGGGATTAGTTGCTGGTTTTTTTTTTTTTTTTAATTTTGCCTGAGCAGCAGCCTTGTTCAGCCTGCTGTTCTCGACTTTTAACTGCCAAGGTATCTTTAACGTGCACATGGGCCCTCCGAGTCTTTCATTCTTATCCGAGAAGACTAGGTGCTCGATCCTACCTACCATAGGATCAGGAACAGGAATTTTTTCCCCCGAAAAAAATTCCAGCATGCCTGCACCGACTGGGCTTATGAGCAAGAATTACATCTATTATGTACAGGGCAAGACAGTAATAGATTTAAGAAATTAAGCAAGGACAAAAAAGTTCATACCTACAGCATTATTCTGCATGTAGAATCATTTCAAATGGCATTTAATTAGAGAATAAATTATGAAGAAATTGCAGTTTCTTCATCCTTTTTTTGTATGTGGGCCCTTTTACAATACAGGTGGCACAGATCAAGACAGCTGATGAAGTGCGCTGGTATGTCAGGTGATTGTGACCAAAACGATTGTGTGTTTTAGGCGAGGAGGGAAAGAAACTCACAGAAACCAAAGGAGATGATTTAGGACGACAGTGTCATGCAAGTTCGATTCCAAAACTTTGCAAAAGTTCTATTTGCAGGAGAATACAGATGAAATGTGAGAACTGGTTATTGGAGGGATGGGAATTCACCTGAGATTTCCTGATTTCCGCATTTTTTTTTCTGTTTTAAGCACATGTATATGAGCTCTTTCAATGCACATGTTATTGTAAGCAGAGAATCATAATTACTAATCATAGCAAACTTTTAAAATGGTATTTTTTAACCTTATAGATGACTAGAAAAGGTTTAAAAATGTTGCCACAAGGTGTCTGGTTAAGCTGCAGTCTTGTTACTTACACTAAATTTTATCAAATATTTCTTAATGCTTGACATACAGATTGAGTTACATGTTTTGATTTGATTGCAACAAAATTTGATGTACATATAAAATTGAAATTCTTCGGAACATATGTGTCTGTCCATCGTGTACAAATGCTTGTTGATTCATTGTTTATGGAATAATCTGTTGTATTCTTTCTGCATTTTCAAGTCATTGATGGAAAACAATTGATGAGATAATTTTACGAGCATTTTCCTACTTAATTCTTTGTACATGTAATTGAACATTGTCTGTTGTTTTTTTAATAAGAAATTTGTCATTGATTTTGACCTCTCTGGTATTGAAGTAATTTGTGACCACTTTACCCAGCACCTGTAAAAAGATTTTCCACATTCTACCCATGAAATCTTGTGATGGATCAATTTCATGTTTGACAAGTAGTGGCTGCTTTTATTGGTTTCTGTGCCTGTGACTGAAGCTTGATTTGAGCACTTGCCAGTATCTGAAATCTGGTGTGAATTGATGTAGATCAGTGGCATAATTCATATAACCACCTTGATGCCATCACAGATGCAATAAATAAACCTTTGAAATGATGTAAGATTAGATGAAACTTTATTTATCCAGAGCCTGGAAATTTGGTTTTACACCCTTATCATAACTATACACATAACTAACAGTAACACACATTTAAGAGACACCTACACACATGTCTACATAATAATAATAATAATGGATGGCATTTATATAGCGCATATCCATTACAAAAATGCTCTATGCGCTTTACAGAAACATGTCAAAAAATACATGGGTAAACTCACACACACAACCCACATTGATACACACATAATAATAATAATAATAGATAGCTTTTACATAGACTAGAAACTCTCATACAAATGACATTTTAACATCCTTTTAAACTGTGAAAATACTTGCGAACTGCGGACATCTAAAGGAATCTCATTCCACACCCTGGGCCCAACATGGCTGAAAGCCCTTTCACCAAAACTTTTTAGGTTCACTACGGGTACTTTTAGTCTAAGGTTGTCAGAAGATGATCTTAATGCTCTTGCAGGGCGATGCAGTTCTATAAGTTCTGAAATATACTCTGGCGACATGTTGTTGACACATTTATAACAAAATAAAGCCAATTTATATTTTATTCGCTGCTCAATAGGTAGCCAGTGGAGCTCCTTAAATATTGGTGTTATGTGATCTATCCTTTTTCTTCTTGTTATTAGTCTTGCAGCATTATTTTGGATTAACTGAAGCTTATTGATTTTACTTTTTGGAAGACCACTTAGCAGTATGTTACAATAGTCCAGCCTAGAGAGAAACAGCGATGTTACAAGCTGTTTTGTTACTTCAGTAGTTAGGCAGTGCCGTATACTGCTGATTTTCCGTAACTGGAAATTAAGATTCTTACACAGCTGACTAATAAATGGTGACATTGACATCTCTGCATCTAAGATTGTGCCCAGATCTTTTACTTTACTTGTCATTTTAATAAGATGGCCATTTACATTGAGATCTGGTGGATTGATTTTTTGTTTTGGATTCGTTATGAGCATAACTTCTGTTTTCTCATCATTTAGTTTTAGCTTATTATCATCCATCCATTTCTTAACTTCTTGTATGCAATGCTCCATTGTTTTTATCGTATCATCTAGGTTTTCAAGATCACATGCTTTATATATTTGGCTATCATCAGCATATTGGTGGTATTGAAGATCATATTTTCTGAAAATATCAACAAGAGGTTGGGTGTATAATGTGAAAAGAATTGGGCCCAAAACAGAACCTTGAGGTACCCCAAAATTGAGTGTTTGGACATTAGAACAACTATCATTGACTCTCACACATTGTTTTCTATTTGAAAGATAGGACTGAAACCATGACAGTGCATTTCCTGCAATACCAAAGGTCTTTTCTAGACGATGTAATAGAATGTTATGATCTAAAGTATCAAAGGCAGCAGACAAGTCCAGAAGTACAAGAATACATACTCTTTTGTTATCGAGCTCTAGAAGAATATCATTCACTGAGGATAGCAGTCTCAGTACTGTGGCCCTTTTTGTATGCCGACTGGAATATCTCATTCAAGTTATTTATTTCAATGTGCTCCATGATTTGCCTCAACGCTGATTTTTCAAGGATCTTGGACACAATTGGTAAGTTTGACACAGGCCTCACATAAACAACTTCTCTGCATTTGTACACACACACACTAAATCTACATGACTGATTACGTACATTTGTACAATGATGATTATAGCATATGTGAGCGAGCCTCACTAACCTCAACAGAAGTCGCATTTTTTTCAGTTTTGAGTTATGAATATCACCATAAAGTATGAAATCTCATCTTTAATTTGGTGTAATAATTATTGTAATGCTCCTCTTTATCGCAAAGTTGTGGCTTTTTAAAGACACCTATCCCCCAGTCAAAAATGGAAGCAACTTCTGAGAAACTCGTCATTAAAGATGGAGGCGCGATTTTTGCTGTGGCGAGATGGATGGCTTTACTTTCTCCCTAGCATCGGGTACTTGGTAATTAACCTATGGCTTTGAAATTTTGCATGTCTGTGCCAATATATAAATGATACATGCCGTGTGAAAATTTTGTGACACTAGGTTTATAATATAATTTTGAAGTTATCGGGAGTTCAATGAACCTCATTATTGCCATGATTCTCGATGTCAAAGGCAAAATTAAAGGCATTAATAGCAATATTTATCATATTTAGAGGCTGATTTGAGATGTAATATTTTCACAGAATGTAGAAAAATGGTTGAACTTCAAGTATCGACCAAAATATAAAAATCATCAAAAAATCGGATATTTGTGTTTTATTGCAATTTTCTCCGTTTGGTCCAGTGCGACTTCCATTGAGGTTAGTGGGGCTGGCTCACATATGTCATCAGGAGATACTACCGTTAGTGTGACGGATTGCAGTTCACAGAAATGATTTTCTGTATCTTTCTCTGTTCGGTTTTGGATATTGTATTATATTATCTGCCCAGTTCTTTGTGATCTAGTAATAAAGATGTTTGATTTATACTGAGAAGGCTGAAATTTCAGTTATCTAATGAGAAATCAAAACAGGCAGTATTTAAATGGCTTATTTGCACCTGGCTGGAATAATATTCTGCTTTGGTGAGAAGTTATAAATAGTTTAAAATAAAGAAATTATTTTTTTATTCAATTTGTAAGATTTTACTGTAGATTTACAAAGATTACCGTGTATTATGTTTTTAATACGAGTTCAATTCAGTTTTGATCTGCACTGGAAATACATACCTAAATGAGAAATAAATAAAACCAAAGAAAATTGAATGTGTTTGTTCAAGACACATGTATTTGCCCAATATTATATTGATGTGCACATTTTTTAAAATTTAAATCACTTTGGTGCATGCTTTACATAATATTGTACTTAGTTTTATTTTAACCTTTTCAAGTTCCCATGGTCAGTTGCAATTTACAAGGGAGATAAACATCGGGCCCAGTGGTGTTCTCAGGTAAACAATAAAAATATTGTTCCCCTACACACATATCTGAGCTGCCGTAAAAAATCTGTTGCAACTATTTTTGACTGCCTTATAATATTTAAATGTCATATTTTACCTGTTTTATGAATTCATTTTCTTTCAACCAAAAAACAGGAGGAAATCAAAAAGAAAATCTGAAAGAATAATTAATTAAGGCTATTGGTAGGAGTATTTCGGGAGGAGCTCTCTAGCTCTGGAGTCACAAAAGGTTTTAAAATACGTACCCCTAGTGCAGAGAACTTGGGGGACATACGCACTTGTAACAACATTCATAAAAATATAAATGTTATATAATAATTTAAAAAACCTTGCGGGATTTTTAATAAGACATACCCTCATTCAAACAGTTCGAACTTGCCTGAAATTTTACAGGTTTATTCTTTTTACCCCCCACCCCACGCCACCCCAAAATGCGATGGAAGACAAATCCAAAAAAAGCAAGTATGACAACTCGGACAAAAAAAGAAAAGTGTGATAAGCAAAGATATGTCCTACAAGACCAACAAGCCTGAAAAGTCCAAATGGCAAAGACAATAAAGGACAAATCCAACAACTCCGGCAAGAAAAGACCAGATTTAGTACATGTAGTAAAATTGCCCTTGTGATTGTTCTTGATATGTAAGGACCCAGCACTTACAGAACTGTTGTACTGTGGAAAGCAGCTGCTAGATTTCCCATGTTATCTCCAAAATTGAGCAGGGGGCTTAAAGGTGGAAAGTTAATACTGACAGGCAAAAGAAACTACACATCCATATTTTATTCATACGCACCAGCCATCGTGTCCACCCTGCGTGGTGTTGAGCCCAGGCCAGCCGCGCCTGAACATGTCGTGGTTGCAGTCGGGTTCGCTGTGTAGCACGGTAAGCCCTGATTCCTGCATCAGCAAGACGCCTTCGGACAGTTCGGCTACTGATCCTTGGACCGCCTGGTAACGTGTCTGCCGTTCTCTGTGCCGTTTGAAAACGATTCCTTAAATGGCTGGTGCGTATGAATCGGTCTTGGGCAGCAGAGGTCACACGGGGTCTGCCTAATCGAACACGATCTTGTGTGCTTCCAGTAGCAAGGTAACGTCTCTGTAACGCATAAATGGTGTTTCGTTGCACATTGAAACGAAAGGCAACATCAGTAACTGATGCCCCTGCTTGCAGTTGACCAATGACTTGGTTTCGCTGGTTTTCAGTGAGGCGCGGCATGACAGAAAGGCAGACAGCTGCATCGTCTGAATGGTTTTTCTTTCTTCTTGACACACAGAAGCAATGATGAACATTTTTAACCACCCCCTGTTTTGCATACAGGTGTTTCGTGTTACACGGAGCTGAAAGCGTTCGCTGCACATGCATCACGCACAACAACAACAGTTCGCAAAAACGCATGTCGTTGTCACCGGGGAAACATTTCTTGTCTAGAAAATGCATACATGTTATTATTTACCCCCTAACCACATTTTCACAGAATAAAATATGGATGTGTAGTTTCTTTTGCCTGTCAGTATACATGTATTGCTCTTGGGTGTGAATATTTGTGTTCATTTGTGAAAGTGTTGTTGTATTTCCAGTTTGAATTGGGTCCAGGAGTGGCTTACATTTTACATTGTTATTGTTCAGTGATGAGCAAGTTGATGTTAAGTGAATAAAATCATGTTTTGATATACTTCAGTGTATTGTTTTCTATCTTGCTATGTTTTCTATCTTGCTATTCAGTCTTGTAATGATATATATAAATATTTCTGTTGATTATCAATATTTATAAGTTTATCATCTTACCCAGCCAGCAACTCTACGTCAGTCCAGCGTAGATTTCCATAGGATTGGCAGGATTGCAATCGGGGCAGGTGCCCTATATCAAACCAACGTCAGCCCGATGTCGTAATCAGCAGATCTAAGCTGGGGCGAATGTAGAATGAAACTAATGAAGTCCTTGAAGAAACTTTTTTTAATGAGTGAATTTTGAATGTTGCCCTATTGTTGCTGGTTGCGAAAGGGCCCCGTAACAGTTCAAACTTCAGGGTCTCAAAAATTTAGATCTGCTCCTGGGTCTAGGTAGGAATGACATCGTTCCTCTGTGCAAACTTGATATCAACCCGATGAGTCGGATCTCTGTTTGCGTTGCTGGCTGGAGACAGATCTATAATTGTGATCAGTTTATTTGTGTGGTTCTGTATCTATCTGTCTACCCTTGATGCTGTCTACAGATTTGTTTGATTTGAAGGACCGATTTCGTCAGTTGTAGCTTTCATCATCTTTGTAAAAATGAAATGCTTATTCATCCGACTGATATTTGATAACCGCAAATGCTAGCCACTGAGCTACCAAAGGCCCCGATAGGAACTTTTCCATAGCAGACATCACAAAACCAAGAAACCCCATCTGTGAATAAGCTCTTCGTTCAACAAAACAAGCCAGAATTATGATCTAAAGGAGCTTTTCCTAAATAAATATCACAAAACCAAAAATCCATCTGCAAATATTAAGATCCAGATCTTATCCGCAGACATCTGCGAATAGGCATGGCCTTGTAAAAAAATCCCTACGCTCCACCAAAATATTGTCATGCCCCACCTTGAGAAACAATGCTCCAGGCTATTAAGTATCATCCTGTCAAACATACTCAGCCAAGAACCCTACAGAAATCCAACGTGCACGACTGACGTCAAGTTTGCACCTAGAAGTAGAAATGACATCATTCCCATATGGATCCACTGACTACGATTTTGCACCGATGCTGGTTTGATGTAAGGAATCTGTCCCATACAGTAATCCTACCAACCTTTTAGAAATCCCATCTCAATCTACGCCAGATTCACGTTAAGGGTGCTGGCTGGGTATATATACATTATGTATAACAAATACAAACTTGATCTTTCCATTTTTTCCTTGCTGGCTGTCTTTCTTTCTTCCCTTTTTTTTTTTTTTTTTGTCTCCCAGATGTAAATCAATAAATCAATCTTATATAATAAAAAAACTTGCAGGATTTTTAACAAGAAGTATCCTCACTCAAACAGCTCAGATTTTCCTGAAACTAAATTTACAGTTGCCTTCCTTTTGACCCCGTAGAACTTTCCTTTTTTAGGTTGGAAGACTTGAAAAATGGTGGGGAAGTATTTTTTTTAGTTTGCTTTGTGTCGCTAATTGCGTCAAGACCAACAAGAAAAAACAAGTTTGAAAAGTCCAGATGGCCAAGATAACAAAGACAATGTCACAAATCCCAGACTGGGAGATGTAATAATTATAACAAGACAACAATCACGAACGAACAAGTATAACACTTAACAGAACAACCCATCAGACTCACACATTTATTATACATAAAGATACAGATAAAAGTGCAATTACATACACTATATTATTGAATTTACTACCGTCCAACGGCCTTATTCCCACATGCACTCTTCCTCGGGTCCACAACCCGGTAGTTACTTTCTAAAGACACTTCGGCCTCAGCCTCTCCTCTCAGGGTCTTAATAGCACATTAATATTTCACTGGCACCGCAGTCTCTCAATAGCACCTTCCTATTGCCATAACACATTAGCATTCCAATAGCACCTCAACACGGCAATAGCACATTAGCATTTCAATAGCACATCAACATGGCAATAGCACATTATCATTTCAATAGCACATTCACATGGCAATAGCACATTAGCATTTCAATAGCACATTCACGATCATATATACGTCCCTGTCGGTGGCCAGTCTGCCACGACTCATGTGCTGCGACTGTCCTACACGACAGCGTCACTCCTGGCCTATGTGTGGCCTTCGGCCCTATGCTGGCCTATCCCCTGTGCTCACCGTAGGCGGCGCTTCGGCCCGACCCCGGCACCTACAAGAATAACATTACATTGGTATAACACCATACCATTTCTAATCACTTCACCCCTCATTACAACTCATGAAGCGTACACACAATAGTTCACATTTCACTCACCAAACATCTTACGGTAACACACCTCCACCGTAGTACACAATACTCACTCTCGCTACAAATCCATGAACTCAACTTCCATCTATCGCTCATGGCGCACATTGCTATATACAGTATCAAGGACTTCCACATTCCTCACATATACTTATTTACATCATGGTCATAGACGAATATAATACATCAATCATAACTATTATCAATCATCGTTTCACCTACCAGTCATCACTGGAAAAACATTACTCCCAAGTCTTCCGACTGCTCTCCTTATGTTCGCCCTCTGGGGCTTTCTCCTGCGTCCGTTCCCTAGGACGTCTTAGTGTGCAGTGATAGTAATACAGCGCTCTCGCCTCATTCAGACCTCCCAACTCACAACATGCACGCTTTAACGTTAACTAACAGAAGTCAATATAGGTGAGCAGCCTCACTATCCCGTGAGTCATTCCCCCACTTCCATGCCCCCGTAATCTTTGAATCCCGCTCACTCCACTCGTGACAGACAAATCCAACAAGTTCAACAAGGAAAGACAATTTAATTTGATCAGTCCGACCAATCTGACAGGTCCAGTATAGAAAGGGAATTCTGAGAAGAAATGACAAATCTGATAAGTCTGACTGACAAGCCTGTCAAGTCCAACCAACAAATTTGACAAGTCCGACCAACAAATTTGGCAAGTCCAACCATCAAATTCGATAAGTCCAACAAGTCAGACAATAAAAGAAACGTCCAACAAGTCTGAAAGCAGAAGTCCGACAAGTCTATTGTGTCAGATAAGAAAAGAGATGTCCAACAAGCCTGAAAAGTCTGACAAAGTTGACAAGACAATCCAAATACGACAAGACTGACAACAAAAAAAAAAAAAGACAAGTCCGACAAGACAACACAAGCCACGCCTTATAAGGCTGAGAAATCAGACAACACAGGAGAAATCCAATAAGAAAAGGCAAGTCGGACTAGAGAGACAAATCTACCTAGAAGAGATAAGTCCAACAAGTTACATAGTAATATAAATCTGACCAGCAAGAAAAGACAAGTCCAACAAGAAAAGACATGTCTGTCAAGTCCAAAAAGTCTGAGAAGTCTGACAAGATAAAGACAAGTCCTTTAACCCTGAGAAAAAGAGACAAGTCCAATAGGAAAAGACAAATCTGAGGGAATAGACAAGACCCACCAGAAAAAATGAGTATGACAAGTCGAAGGACAAGAAAAGAAAAGTTCGATAGGACAGCCAAGAGAAGACAAGTCCGGCAAAAGAAGACGGGTCCGACAAGTGCAACAAGAAGAGATGGGTCTGACAAAAGAAAGACAAGTCTGAAAAAAAAAAGACAAGTCTGACAAATCCAACAAGACCATTCCAATATGAAAAGACAAATCCAGTGACAAGAGACAAGTCCCACAAGTCCAAATAATCTGACGAGAAAAGAAGTCTCGTAGGTCTGACAAGAAGAGACGAGTCCAAGATGTCCAACAAAAAAATAGGTCCAACAAGTCCAAGAAGAAAAGACGAGTCCAACAAAAAAAATAAAAATTGACAAGTCCAAAATAGAAACACAATGCAAACAAAAAAAACCAAAAAAAAACAGAAATCCGACAAGATAAGACAAGTTCGATAAGAAAAGACAAGTCTTACAGTTCCGATAAGTCTGACAAGACATGTGGCATCTGACAAGTTCGACAAGTTGGACAAGAAAAGACAAGTCTTAAAAGCCACATGGCCTGACAAGAAAAGACAAGTCCAACAAGAAAAGACAAGTCCGAAAGAAAAGATAAGTATGAGAAGTATAACAAGACAAGACAAGACTGATGACAAAAGGAAGAAAATACAAATCCTACAGGTGTGACAAAAAATAAAAACATTTTTTTGTAAGTCCAAAAAGTCTGAAAAGAAAAGGTAAGTCTGAGACCAGTCCGCCGAAACAAAATTTGAAAAGATAAGCGTGACAAGTCTGACAAGAAAAGTCAAGACCCACAAGTCCTGTGAGAAAAGACAAGTCCGACATGTCAAACAAGAAAAGACAAGTCTTTCCAGAAAAAACAAGTATGATAAGATAAGACTTTTTCAGCTCGATAAATCTGCCAAGAAAATACAAATGCGACAAGTTAAACAAAAAAAAGATGAGTTCAACAAGAAATAAGAATTTTATCAAGACCAATAATTCCGTCAGGAAAGGACATGTCTGACAAGTCTGAAAAGTCCGATAGGTGCGAGATGTCTGATAGGTCCATGAAATCCGACAAAAAAAGACAAATCCAACAATTCCGATAAGTCCAAGGAGAAAAGAAGTCTGACAAATCCAACAAAAAAGGACAGGTCCGACATGTCCGAAAAAGTCCGACAAGAAAAGGCAAGCCCGAGAAGACCAACAAGATTAGTCAAGCCAAACGAGAAAAGACAAGTCCAGCAAACAAAGACAAATGCGAAAAGGAAATCAGATCTAAGAAATCCAACAAAAAAAAAAAAGACAAGCCCGAAGAGTCCAACAAGAAAAGATAAGTTCAAGACAAGTCCGACAAAAAAAAATACAAGGAGAGACAAACCCCACAAGCCCGATGGAAAAAGCAATTGCCCGTCAAGTCCGAGAAAAAAAGACAATTCTCATAAGTCTGACAAGAAAAGACAAAAGTCCAACAAGTCTGAAAAGCCCGACAAATCCAACAAGTAAATACAAATGTGACAAGTCGGACAAAAAAAACAAAAAAAGACACGTCCAAAGAAAATAGACAAGTCCAACATCCAACAAGCCCCAAAAGAAAAGTCAAGTCCCACTATTGCAAATGGAAAAGACAACTGTGATAAATCTGATAAGTGTGACAAGTCCGAGAAGTAAAGGGAAGTCTGAGAATAAAGGACCAGTGGGCAAGGCTGATAGGTCTGACAAAAAGTTATGACAAGTCCAAGAATAAAGGAAGAGTCCAACAAGATGGAAAAGAAAAGACGAGTCCGACAAGTCCACCAAATCAAACAAAAAAGACAAAGCCAACCAGTTCAAAAAGTCTGACAAATCCGACAAGAAAATATGAATGCGACAAGTCTGAAAAATAGAGAAAAATCTGATAAGCCTTAGAAGTCCGACAAGAAAATAGAAGTTCAACAAGAAAAGACAAGTACGGCAAGAAAAAAACAAGTCTGGTGGAAAAAGATAAATGCGACCAGTTAAGACCAGGCCAATGAGTAGGACAAATCCGAGAAGGCCAAGAAGTCTGGCAAGAAAAGACCTAAGTCTAACAACTCGGACAAGAAGAGAAAAGTTTGGTAAGCAAAGATAAGTCCAACAAGTCAGACAAGTCTGACAAGACCAACAAGAACAAACAAGTACCAATTAAGAGTCCCACAAGCAAAGACAACAAAAGATAAATCCAGTAAGTTCGACCAGAAAAGACATATCTGCTCAATCCAACAAGTCCGACTGGTCCGATAAAAGAAGGGAAGTCCGAGAAGAAAAGACAAGTCAGACAAGTGTGACAAGTTCAATGGACAATTTCAACAAGCTCGACAAAAAAAAAGAGTCCGACAAGTCTATTATGTCTGATAAGAAAAGAGAAGTTCAAAAAAAGTCTGACAGAGCCAACAAGACAATCTAAATGCGATAAACCTGACAAAAAAAAAAGACAAGTCTGACAAGACAACACAAGACAAGACTTATAAGGTCGGAAAATCCGACAAGGAAAATGAAGTCCGACAAGAAGAGATAAGCCAAAGAAGAAGTCTGACAAGTTTTACAAGTCCAACAAGAAAAGACATATGCGAAAAGGAAAAGACAGGTCTGTCAAATCCAAGAAGGCAATTCCGACAAGAAAAGAAAAAAGACGTGTCCGACAAAAAAAAACAAAACAAATCCGACAGGTATCTATGAGAAAAATCCAACAAGCCTAAAAAATCTGACAAGAAACAAGTCCGAGAAGAACAGACAAGTTTAACGAGAAAAGACAGGCCCGACACACTTGACGTCCAACAAAAAAAAAAGATTAGTCTGAAGAGACAAGAAAAGACAAGCCCCGCAAGTTTGATGAGAAAACCCAAGTTCGACATGCTCAAGAAGAAAAGACAAGTCCATTGAGAAAAGACTAGTCCAAAAAGTTTGAAAAGTCTGATAAGAAAAGACAGGTCCGACAAGTCTGACAAGTTCAACAAGAAAAGACGAGTGCGACAATTTCGACAAGACAGACAATAAAAGATAAGCCCTCCAGTCCATGAAGAAAAGATAAAGTCTAACAAGAAAAGACAAAACCGACAGCTCTGACAAAGCTAAGAAAAGTGTGACAGGTCTGACAAGAGAAGACAAGTCCAACAAAAAAAGACAAACTGAAGAAAAGGGAAAGACAAGTCAGATGTGAAAAGATGAGTCCAAAATGTCCGATAAGAGTTACAAGAAAAGATCGAAGAGTCCAACAAAAAAAGACAAGTGCGAGATATGTAAACAAAAGTCCCACAAATCTAATTGGGAAGCTCGACAATTTTGACAAGTACAACTGATAAGTCTGACCGAACAAATATGGAAATTCTGGCATGTTGGAATGACAACTCCAACGAGCCCAAGTGATAATTCCAACCAAAAAGTTCGATAAGTCCAACAAGTCTGAAAAGAAAAGACAATCTCCAAAAGTGCAACAATTCAGATAAGCCTGCAAAATTCGACAAGAAAAGACAATACTGACTGGATAAGACACATCCAAAGTACAAAGACAAGTGCGACAAGTTTGACAAGAAAAGACCATTTGAGAAGAAAAAACAAGCGCAACAGAAAAAGACACATCCAACTAGTCCCACAACAAAAGACAAATCCGACAAGAAAGACAAATCCGACAGGGAAAGACAAAAGTCCAAGTCAAGTCTGACAAGTTTAAGAAGGAAAGACAAGTCCAACAAAAAAGACAAGTCCAATATGTCTGACAAGTCCAATTTAAAAAATGCAAGTCCGAGAAGAATAGACAAGTCCGACAAGTCCAAGTCTGACAAGAAAAGATATTTCCGAGAGGTCCGACACGAAAAGACTAATGGAATAAGACCGGCAAGTCTGACAAGTCCAACAAAAAAAGACAACTAGATACAAAAAAAGACAAGTTCTGAAATATCCCACCAACAAGTCTGCTAAGCAAGTCCAGCCGACAAGTCCGTCAATAAAAGACAAGTCCAGCAAGTCCAACAAATCCTATAAATATGATAAATCCAACAAGTCTGTTAAGTTCAACTGACAAGTCTGACAAGCCTGACCGACAAGTCCAACGAGGACGAGAAGTTCGACATGTCTGACAAGGAAAGACGAGTCCAACAAGTCTGAGAAATCTGACAAGAAAAGATGTGTGCGACAAATCTGACAAGACTAGACAAATCCGAATAGTCCGACAAGAAAAGACAAGTCTGACAAGTTTGTAATCAAACAGTTTTTCCCATCATCTGTTTGAGTTTGATTCTGTGAGATAAGTGATTAGGATACAACGCCCATGATTCAGAAGTTTTAAGATTTTAGTGATAAGTGTGGTGAACTTGTCTCCTTTTTCATGGATAGGTCTATTTGGTATCGAATTTAGAATCCTAAATAGTGACTTTCTTATAATGTCAGAGATAAAGCGGTTGTGAAATCATTTTAATGTTTTATTGGACATATTTTGTTTAGACTTGTACCCAGAAAAAAAGCAAGTGCCAATAAAAAGATTGGTATGTACGAGAATTTGATGAAAGAAAGTATTCAATCTGTTGTGACATTCAATTTAATTGAGAGTAAATGATGGTATCGATTCCCACTCCCGCTTCCAGTTTGTTAAAAGGTGTCATGGGGAAAGGTAGGTAATCATGGGGAAAGGTAGGTAATCATGTGTGTAGTTTATACAATTTTGAAAAAATGATATTTATTGCCATATTTCTTTTAGAAGGCTTTCATCTTTTGCTTATGGTGTTCATCGAAGTTTTTTGAGTGAAAACGATGTCTTTTAAGTGAGGTTTTTAAAGAAATGGATTTAATATGTGAATTTATGCATGTTTGGCCACACCTGAACCCAACAGGTGGTGTTTTTGCACCATATAAGAAAAACCCGCCATATTTATAGTACAGAACAGCCACCTTCGGGAAACCTGGGTGGTTACTGGCCCCTTTCCCATGTAGCGTTGAGGTCGCAGGGCGACCAAGGTACTCGCACGGTTAGTTACGCCCAACTAATCTGTAATATAGCCTAGGGTCTGGCGAGTTTCCTCCCTTAAGACGCTGCTGAGGGACTGGATGCTGGGGTGGAGTTTGGTCGGGGGTAGGCCGGACAAAACATACGGATTAGAACCTACTTCCTTAGGTCTTAAGGGGCAACTGGTACTTTAGGGTATTAGACTTAGGATCGTCCATGTCATGGGAAAAGTGCTCTCGCAACCACATATTCAAACGGCACACGTAGTGTAGCTATGTAGGGTAATGTGTGCTGGAGTCCCTGTGCCACTTTTTTTTTCTGTTTTTCTATTGTTGTTGTTGTTGTTTTTTTTATTAGTACATTAGTATTTGAACAATACAAAGTACATTTAGTTGAGCACTCTTTACCTGAGAGTTCACCAAAATAGTTTTTTAGATTGTCTCTGCTCGGGCATTCCTTATTACTGTAGCAAGGTGGTCTAGAGGCAAGGTGCTCGCCTCTCATGCCAAGGGTCCCGGGTTCTAAACCCGGCCGGTGCAGGCATGTTGGAAGTTTGGGATTTTTCTCATATTTTCATGTCCCTGATCCTATTGAGGGGTAGGATCGAGTACCTAGTCTTCTCGGATAAGGACGAAAAAATTCGGAGGGCCCGTGTGCACGCTGCGCACGTTAAAGATACCTTGGCAGTTGGAAATCGTAAAGAGCAGGCCGAACAGGCCGCTGCCCAGGCAAAATTAAATAAAATTCATCCCTACCACCCACTCCCCCTCATCCCCCCACCACCAAAAAAAAAAAAAACGCCGACCGGCGCTGCACTGTGGCGACGACGTGCCTGCTCCAGTTGTAACTGGGGTGCAATGGCACAAAGGCAAAATTTCCCAAATGGGATTAAAGAGTTATACAAATACAAATACAAATACAAATGTGTTTCAACCGTGAAACGCCAGCTAGGTTTTGTTTGTTGACTTGTCGAAATGCTACGTATCAAAACACACACTGTTGAGTGCTGGCTTGGTTGTATGAAAGATGAGAGAAAATGTGCTGGGGTGAAATTTGAAGGGGGTAGGCCGGACAAAACATACGGATTAGAATTGGTACGACTGTATTAATTTCAGAGTCGTCCATGTCGTCGGAAAAAGTGCTCTTGCAAACATATATATGTAGTCAAACAGTATACTTGTGCTCGGTTGGGTAGCGTGTGCTGCAGCCCCCATGCCACTTTTTTGTTTCGTTTTATATCCACTTTTTTAAACAGCATTTTAATTCTTTTGAACGCAATAACAAATAATAGTTTTTAAAGGGAGCATTCCTCTTTAGAAAGTTCAGAAAAGGGTGGAAAGTAGCTTTGTTCGAGGATTTCTTAGCAAATAAAAGTTTAGTGTGTTTCGATTGTGAAAAGCCAGGTTTTGTGTCTTGATGTTATTAATGTTTATTAATGGTTTATTACGCCTATACATGTTTTATTTTGACTTGGAAACCAGAGAAAAAAACAACAACAGTTTGGTTATGTTCGAAAATCTCAGAAAAGAAAGCACTGACTTGTCGAAATACAACGTCAAAACACACAATCTTTGACTGTCGGGTTGGTTGTATGAAATCCGGCAGAATTATAGAGTTACTCATTGCAGCGGCAGTAGAACGCATGTGCTATTGATTTATGTAAGAGTAGCGATGCACCTGTCAATGCTCACGTCGGCTTAGCGTGGGCAGCCCGTGCCCGGGGTAAGGCACCCAGCCATCCAGCATCGCTACGACAATCCGACGTAGATTTCCGTGGGATTGGTAGGATTACGGTTGGGACGGCTTCCCTACATCAAACAGACGTCGGCGCGATGTCATAGGCCTAATCAACCAATCTACTTAGTCATTCCTATAAGCAGAGTTGACGTCAATCCTACGCATTAGATGTCCATAGGGTTGCTGGCTGGGCAGTTATTGTGCCCCCTGCCATTTTGAACCATTAGCACTCCCTGGGTCCAATATTGAACCTCTGCCCCCCCACCCCTCCGCAGCACAGGTGTTGTATATTAAGCGAGACGTAATTGAAGTAAAATGCATTAACTCCTAGTAGGCATCTGGTTTTTGTTTGTAATTGTGCAAATGTTTCAATAACACGTATTGAAATATCTGTCAGTTGACAGTACTACCAGAGACCTTACAATAGCGAGACAGGTAACTGCCGGGGCCGCTCCATACGTTTGCACTGCAGTGCAGTGTGACAGGCCCAGCGTGACCCAGATACAGATAACGGCGGTCGCACAGTCAGCTGGGAGGCTGACAATAGTGGAGTAAGAGGCGATGATGGGCACTATTTCTTTCAATTTACTGACGTTTAGATAAAGATGATAAATAGTTTTATGAGTGTGATAAAAGGAGGAAAGACTATTGTAGTCTTCAAAAACCTCAACTTTGTCATGAGTTGCAGTAAGCTGTAAGCTTTTCTACTCGCATGGTATACGGACAACGCAAAGCTTTTATCGGCAAAAGTCCAGCGGCGTGCTCCTTTGGATAATTTAGAAACCCTGATCTGGGTTAAGACAAAGCGGAGGGCATCTTTTGACAAATGCGGTTTGAGTATTTCTTCCAAAGACCTGCCATCTTCTGTAATTGTTTCACTTGGTGCAGATTCTTCCCGAAACTTCTAAAGCTTTTTCTTAAGGCGCCAGATCTTCGTTCTCTGCGCTGTAAACTTTTTTCGCAAAGAGTTTTTAATTGTTTCTACCCTTTTGTCGGCATCGTCTGTATTTGGGTATCCATAGGTTCATTTTGTTGTGATGAGGATACGGGGGGAGGAGAAGGTTGAATGATGCGTGTAGGCAATGGTCGATTTCCAGTGAGTTGGGGGGGGGGGGGGGGGGGAGGGGCGCGGATTTGACACTTTGAAAATTGTTGGGACGGCGCCTTTCACCAATCGTTTTCTCGTTGTTGCTGTTGCGCTGAAACAGCATGGCTCAAAGTGCTCTGAACACAGAACATTGCTCTTGTGCAGTGCTTCAGCCGACTTCTTCTCTAGATAAGCCCTTCGTGTATTCACTACCCACTTCTTGCATCTGGAGAAGGAATGACAATATGCCTTGCCACAAAAATGTCACGCTCAATCTAATGGATAATATTTTCTTTTCTTTCATTGCATAGACATCCACTATGCTTCCTTTTCAGCCCAACTTACATATTAGATCCGAAAGACACTCCAGAATGTTAATCACAGTCATGCATACGTTAAAAAAACCTGTCAATTACAATTAATCTTTCAATCTAACAATAATCTTAAAACAACCAAAGGGCCATAATTTACGAGAATAAAATAGTTTTAATTTTTTAAAGTACATTCAAAGTAATCAAGGATACCTTAACTTTAAGTCAATGCCAATGCATTACCATCCCTGACCAACATTTGACAATAATTTTGTAACAAATTGGACAATAAATGTAGGCTGACTCGATGCTTTAAAAAAAAAAAAAAAAGCCATGTAAAAGTTTATTACTTGACTGGGTCTAATGGAAAGGAGAAAAATGATAAATCCGGTCGTTTGTTCTTTGAATTAGTACAGTACATAGCAGAACACCATTTACAGTGTGTGTTCTTAGTGCTCGCCATTGTTACAACTACCGAGAATCGAGGAGCTTACACCATTATACGGTATAACAATGTAAGCTTCTTGCCGATAATAAAGACTTGTCTTCTGTTACCGCCGTTAATGCCAACACGGATGCCTGACCCAGATACGCGGATCCAGCCACAGTTACCTGTCTCGCTATATAAGGTCTCTGGTACTACATATAGGCTACACCGTCTTTCTTGGGCTCGTGGTAGATTCTAATACGGTTTGATTAATCCAAGTTTTGAGATACTTCTTTTCTCAACAGACAGTTAAAACAGTGGTAGATTCATAATGTTATGTCACACAATAAGGTTAGTCAAACTCTCTTGCAGATTCCACTTGTACACCTGCCGAAGCAAATCTAAAACCATCATAAGACTATAAGAGATGACTTGTTAAAACTCGGTGGAGATTAGAAAATATTTTGTTAAAATACTTTGGATCCGTAAATTGTTAGATATTTTTGAGACAATATTTAGAAATGGTTTAGAATGCCATTCATCGCCAGGGCTCAATTTTTATCCGAGCTCAGCTCTACTTCCTTCGGTAGCCTACACATTTTGTGTATTTTATTTATAGGCTTACATGAATCATAAATATACACTACTGAACGACATGAATGCAGTTTCAGATTATAGGCTAAGTCTAGTCTGTCCAGAACAAAGGGAATGATTTTTTCTCAAGTGTCTTTGAAGCACATCAATGGTTTGCACCGAATTTTTGCACACGTTTGACATCTTATGTCGTAATTGAAAACTTTTTTCAACTGCTTCTATCCATTGTAGATGGATAGATGGATTCTGGACTTATTCACGGACGTCAGCAACTGAGCATGGCCGCTGATTTATCTACTTGCCATGTTCTGGCTGACAATTTTACAGTAACTACCCCACTGATACATTCCGTTCTTCCAATAATATAATTATCAACTCCTTCGATACCATTTTAAAAATTGTGTACGTTAGCAACAAAACAAAAACTCAAGGCCTACATAATAACGAGTCTGTGAACTTTTCATCTTTGACCCAAGGTGCGTCATAATTTATTCAGGTCAAGGGTTAGAGTTGAATCTATTCATACACTCTGTTTATCGTGAGATTGCTAAATAACTACACTTGTATCGTTTTCCTTCCTAATGGCATGGCATTAAATATGAAAAACAAAAAAATACTGTATATATTTATGAATTAATAAGTTATTTGTAACTTATTGATAATCTTTCTTCGATAGAACTACTTTTCTCACAACAAAGCAAAAGATAATTGTAGTATGAATAGCTGAAGGCGTGGTCGTGTGAATAGGATTATTTTCAGAACTATGGCGGAAAGGTAATGTATAAGCATCGACACCATTCCTTCTAATGTTGTTATCTGGGAAGAAATACCACCATTTTCCTTCTGCTTATTAATTATTTGATGTTTATTCCTTGTATCATCCTAAAGTGGTAAGATGATAATTTTTGATTGTCATCCTTTTGGCAAAATTCATTCCCACCAAACCGCGTTACCGAATCGGACGCCTTCCTCAGAAGGAACAAACTAAACGTCTGCGCAGCGGCCATTTGCGTTTTATTCTTCAACATAGCTTATTCGTGAACAAGGAGTTCTCCATTCTAAACTCTGGGCTTCGTTTCTTTGTTGTGCCAGTTTAGACATTCATGATGCCGCTGTAGAATAATGTGTTAAGCAAGAAACTGGTTTCCTATTTTCGCCTTGTTATTGCGTGGGAGCTCAGCTCTCTCTCCTACAGGACCTCAGACGTGATGCGTGATGTACAAAATTCAAGATCAGTGATCTGCAAGCTAAATCTAAATCTACATTCCAACTATCGATTTGACCGTCGAGTTTTTTTTTTTTTGAATGATTCTCCATTAATACCAGAGGCAACAGAAGGAATAATATAAAATATAACATCCCAAGCTCACGGGTTAACAGCCATCTTTATTCTTTTTACCCTAATGTCATCAGGATGTGGAACAACCTCCCGGCAGAAGTCCAAACACTATCGTCTGCAACGAATTTCGACAATGAATTTAAGAACATTATTATCCGTTGCAGCTACCATTGTAACTAAAGTGCGGGTTGTATGTCTGTGCACAATCTGGAAACCAAGAGATATTTTTACCAGAGTTATATATATATATACAAAAGACTTTATACAACTAATATATTTTTAAATGGTCTTGTCATCTATGTAAGATTTTACCCTGTTTTTAGCCTCAGAGGAGCGACGTTGAGTCGCATATACTATAGTGCAGTTGGGGAATCGTCTTATAGTTATAGACGAACCAACTATAAAAGAAGAAGAAGAAGAAGAAGCCTGAGGTGTCGTTCACAGCCAAGGTGATTGATTCCTAAAGATGTGAAGAAGCACCCATTTGATTTATGGTCAATGCACTAGATCTATAGGTGCGGTCATGAGGCAGGAAATGGTAAATGCCCAGAAGTAAACAAAGTCCAGCAAGCTTCTGACTGGCTCAATTTATCCACTGAACTTTTGGCTTGTCAGTGAACACTTAAAATTCTCTCTCAGTTAATCTGTGCTGGTCAGAACACTCTTCATGTGTAAGCATCAACTGCATGTCTGTGCGGTCACCTGCTGGTGGTGCAGTCACAAGTTGCTGGTCGTGCAGTCACCTGCATGTAAGTGCCATCAGTGCATGCTCTCTGTGCGATCAATATCAAAATAGATCTGATAATCAACCATCCCATCCTCTTCTTTTCCAATTCCCTGACTTCCCACTCTTTCTTGTCCTCATGCTGAATTTACTAGACTTGAGTTATTCTTTGATCAAGCTGCAAAGTGCCTTGAAATATAGATCTAGCCTATGTATTTGGATTTTACCACAATATTATTCTTTGTTTCTCATTAAATTCAGTTGTTTATTATTACTCTAAGGTTCCAAATAAGGGGGGGGGGGGGGGGGGCTTATTAATTTTCGGATTTTGTGCGCACCCCGATGTTTCTTATTCCGCACCCCCCGTTAACTTTTTTCAGGATTGTCATGACCAACGGTTTCACTAGTAAGAGACTGGTCGTGACCAAAAAGAAAAAAAAAGGAAGACAAAATTGTCCTTAAAATGTAGCAAGCCCCCCGATTAATACACACACGATTCACTGACAGTCTCGTGCGTGAAAATCGGGTCAGGTCTCTAGGTCATGTGACGTCATGATAGATCTATAGATCCGGTCCTCCGGTTGGCTGGCGAGTCCATTGCGTGTTTTCCCCTCTTTGCGGTTCGCCTGCGCTTCGAGCGGGGTCTTTCATCTCTCTCTCTCTCTCTCTCTCTCTCTGACGGAAGTGGCTTCGCGGGCAAGCAGGGTGGGGAGGATGAGGGGGTCTGACACGAGTGGCTTTGCGCTACAGCTCTACAAGCAAGCTTAGTTTCGGTTTCGTTTGCACTGCGATCTAGGCCTAGATCTAGTAGCGGATTGAGAAAATGGCGAGCATGAGTTCTAAGTAATTGGATCCGGGGTCAATGTGCCGCCGCCCCCCCCCCTTTATTTATTTTGAGCCTCTTGTTCAACCCCCCCCCCCCCCTTTATTTGGAACCTTAGAGTAGCTGGTGTGCAGTGGCTCTTTTTTTAAAACTCTTTTTTATCATGTAATCTGCTAGTGATCCCAGTTGATGCAAACACAACACTGTTGTCACACTGCAACTACTACTGTACTAGTGACTGCACCTCATGCAGGGTGTCAGATGAATGCATGTCAGTGCAGTCAGCACCATATGTGCATAATCATGCTCATAATACACAGAAAACATATTTTTAATGAAAATCCATTCAAAGTAGTGTCCAGAGCACTTCTGTGAGCTTACACCAGACCACTAAATGGAGAAAACTGTAGGGTCACAAATTTACCTTTGAACTCAAGATGGAAGTTTTGGGGACACTGAACTTTGAAAAGTTATTCAAGGCAAAATACAAGCTTAGATAACAGTCGTATGCGATGTGATGTTGTGATGTCTTGATAAGAACGTCACAAAATGTGGATTAATCACAAAAACACCCGGAAATGAAACTGTATGGAAAAATAAATATTGACCGCACCTACTGCATTGACTATATAGATCTAGTTTTGCTGAATCTGAAAAGTTCCTAGAATATTTATTCATTCGCCAGCATAAATTTTGCATTGCAAGTGATCTCGCTTGATCAAACCCTTCTCTGGCCGGAAGGTCTTTCCCCCATCCGCACCACTCATCAAAAAGTTAACAAACATAATATGATAAGGACCTCCCCTAACCCGCGCTTTCGTTCGTTCTTTCTTCTTTCTTTGTCCCATACAAATACTAAACCCAACCTTTTGATAAGCCCGCTCAAAAGTCCCCTCTTTAGTGTGTTTTCTTGACTGGCGCAGACGGGCAGAGGACCTCCCCCTCCAGCCTTCGGAGGAATCTTTCCTACCGTTCTGCTCAATGCACACACTATTCAGGTTGCAGACACGTTGAGACATTCACACGCTGCACAAGCATTGAGACCAACAGCGATGTTTAAAGTTCGAGAGACTTTTCAGTCATTTGTTGATTTAGAGAAAAAGTTTCAATTTCCAGCCTACCGTATGTATTGCCGGAAGTGCAAAATCTCCTTTCAGTGGAAATGGAATGTCTTTGACTTGATGGATAAAGTTGCCTTTTTCTTCCAATACATGTGTAGCCTTCAGCATAATTTTATGCTGACCAGCTGGTCTGTAGACTGCGAGACATTCTTGCATGTGTTGGCTAAGGACCGTGGGCTAACCATAAACGATTTTATGGTAATAACATTGCATTTGTCCAAAATACTCCTCAGATAAAATGGAAACTTCCTTGAACATGATCTTCATGTTCTTTATATTTGTACAGTATGGTTGCATTTTTCCTCCTTTCGCGTAATTTAAAAAAAAAAAATTATTTTATTTTGGCCATGTCCCGACCGAGTCTCTACACACAACAGTGTAATTTTGTCTGAGTGACTGGGAAAGAATAAGTGATTTGACCAACAATAATGAAAGATGCCCAAAACATGTTTAACCGGTACAATACTGGCTTTCTCAGTTAGACCTAGCATTTTGGTAGCAATAAACATATGGTTACCCACCCTGTAAAAATAAACCAGTTACAGAAACACAAGCAAATACTTTAAATCAGTCTTTTATCTTGGGAGAAGGGGGAGCATCTGCACCTGTAGATTCAATGAAGGACAATGGACAAAGCCGAAAGGACTCCACTGGCCTGACTGCTCCTTCATCAAACAAGTCACTCCGGATTGCGTCGTGGAATGTCCGCTCCATGTATGAAGCAGGAAAGAGTGCCCAGGTTACAATGGAGATGAGGCGATACAGACTGCACATACTTGGAGTTAGCGAGACCCGCTGGATACAGTCCGGACTGAAACAACTTAATTCTGGGGAAAAGATTTTGTATTCTGGAAGGGAGGACAAAAAGCATACAGAAGGAGTAGCGATCATCTTGAGCAAGCACGCCCAGAGGTCACTGAGGGGATGGGAACCCTACGGAAGGAGAATTATATTGGCATCATTTACTACAAAGAACAAGAACATCAACATGAACATTGTGCAGATATACGCCCCAACAAATGAAGCAACCGATGAGGACAAGGACGATTTCTACAACCAGCTTCAGGAAATAGTTGACACATTGCCAAGAAAAGATGTGAACATTATAATGGGAGACGCCAATGCCAAGATAGGACAGGACAATACAGGGTATGAGGACATTATGGGGTGCAATGCTTTGGGACAAATGAATGAGAATGGAGAGCGGTTTGCAAGTTTCTGCGCATTTAACAGCTATGTGATTGGAGGTTCAGTATTCCCACACAAGAGGATCCATAAGGCCACTTGGATTTCACCGGATGGAGTAACTGAAAACCAGATTGACCACTTTTGCATCACCCGACGATTCAGACGCTCACTGGAGGATGTCATAGTACAGAGAGGAGCTGATGTTGGATCTGACCATCACATGCTGCTGGCAAGACTCAAACTCCGCCTCAAGAAACAAGGTACCAGAGCAGGAACAAAGAGGAGAAAGTTTCAAGTGAGCCTTCTGGATGGAGACAAGAAGGAAGAGTTCCAGCTGACACTGTGGAATAGATTCAAACCCCTTGTTGACCTCGAAGAGACAGTAGATTTGGAGACTCACTGGGCTAAGGTAAAAGGAGTATTTACATCGACATGTCAGGATGTTCTTGGGGAAAAGAAAGTGGAACACAAGGAATGGATCAGTCAAAAATCACTGGACTTGATAAGGATAAGAAGAGACCTAAAAGAACAGGTAAATGCAAGTCGTACAAGAAGCTCAAGAGTTGGTAACCAGGAAGAGTACCGAGCATCAGCTAAAGAGGTCAAAAAATCAATTAAAAAAGACAAAGAGGAGTTCATAGGAATGTTAGCAGAGAAAGCAGAGAAGGCAGCAACAGGAGGACACATGAGGATCCTCTACCAGACTACAAAGACTCTTGCTGGAAAATATGGAAAACCTGAAGTTCCTGTCAAGGATTACAACAGGAAGGCTATTTTTGGAAAGGAAGCTCAGGCAAAAAGATGGATAGAACATTTTAACAGCCTCTTGAACAGACCTCCACCAAGCAACCCACCTGACATTCTACCCGCAAGAAATTATTTACCGATCAGTTGCGACCCTCCGACTAAAGCAGAGATTAATGATGCCATAAAGCAGTTAAATCGAGGCAAGGCAGCTGGACCAGATCAGATCCCACCAGAGGCGCTGAAGGCAGATGCTGCTGGGGCTGCAGAGGGTCTGCACTCACTATTCTCGAGGATTTGGATCGGAGGCAAGTTTCCAAAGGACTGGAAGGAAGGACACCTCGTGAAGCTTCCAAAAAAAGGGGACCTCAGCAATTGTAGTAACTACAGAGGAATCACACTTCTCTCCATCCCAGGAAAGGTTTTCAACCGGATTATTCTCAAGCGAATACAGAATGCAACAGACCAAAAACTTCGTGAGGAGCAAGCTGGTTTCAGGAGTAATCGATCAACCACCGACCAGATCGCCACGTTGAGAATCATAGTAGAGCAGTCGCTAGAATGGAACTCCCAACTGATAGTGAACTTCCTTGACTACGAGAAGGCCTTTGATAGCATTGATAGAGAAACACTGTGGAGAATATTGAGACATTATGGAATCCCAGAGAAGATGGTGAACCTTATCAAGAGCATGTACGAGGGGACAAGTTGCAGAGTCGTACACGATGGCGAGCTTACTGACAGCTTTGATATCAAGACTGGTGTTAGGCAGGGTTGTTTGCTGTCCCCATTTCTGTTTGTCCTGGTGATTGATTGGCTTATGAAAGAAACCACCAGTGGAGGAAGAAATGGCATACAATGGACCCCATGGACACAGCTGGACGATCTAGATTTTGCAGATGACTTGGCACTATTGTCGCACACACACGACCATATGCAAGCAAAGACTACAGCTCTAAACAAAATTTCAGAATCTATTGGATTGAGGATACATCCTGCGAAGTCGAAGGTCCTAAAAATTGTTGCACCCCCAAGCGCACAAGTCAGAGTAGGAGATCAACCACTGGAAGATGTAGAGTCCTTCTGCTATCTTGGTAGTATCATTAACAATAAGGGAGGAACAGAGGCAGAAGTCAAAGCACGAATTGGAAAGGCACAGGCAGCTTTCACGTCCTTAAGCAAGATTTGGAGAACCAAGGATATATCTCTAAAAACAAAGCTGAGGATATTCAACTCGAACGTGAAGTCAGTCCTGTTGTATGGATGTGAGACTTGGAATGCGTCCCAGGCCTGCATAAAGAGAATCCAAGTTTTCATCAACAGATGTTTGAGGAAGCTACTTAAGATCAGATGGACAGACAAGGTGAGCAATGAAATTGTATGGAAAAGAACAAGACAGAGCCCAGTCAGAGAGGAAATTGGTAGGAGGCGATGGAGATGGATCGGCCACACTCTCAGGAGGCCAGGAAACAGCATCACGAAGAAGGTATTGGATTGGAATCCCCAGGGCAAGAGATCAAGAGGAAGGCCGCGCGGAACGTGGAGAAGAGCCAGAGAAAATGATGTGCAACGAAGCGGAAAGACTTGGAATAATGTAAAGAGGCTGGCCCATGATAGAGAGGGATGGAAAGTGTTTGTTGGTGGCCTATACCCTGATCCAGGGTGAGAAAGGCAATGATGATGATGAAACATATGGTAGCCTAATCATATTTAAGCCAAGCCTAATGCCCAGAACATAAAAATGTGGTTGAATAAACCCAGACTTTATCGGCCAATACAAAAATTAATACTGTCCCAGATTCTATAGGCCAAACACCAAAAATTGTGAATAAAACCAGTTTTTGAATGGTCAACATCAGTAATATTACTAATAAGGAATAAATCCAGTATTGGTGGATAAGCCTGGGCAGTATCCTCCGATAATCGACAGGCCTAATGTTGGCGGTAGCCCAGGCTGTATCCACTGATATTGGTTGCAGATAAACCCCGGCAGTACCCGCTGATAATGTTGGTGGATAAACCTGGGCTGCCTATTACAGATTACAGAATGTTAGATGTAGATGAGATCTGGATCTATAACATAGACTAGATTTCTAGGCTTTTTCAGTCTTCTCCCAAATGTTGTGCATTGGTAGTTTATGCCATTCTGAAAATTTTGCCTTAGCATGGATTTGAACATTATTGGTGGAGATCACCCCCAGGATCAGGAATCAGTTTGGGTTCCTGTAGTGTGATAGATTTACAGTTTATGGATACATTTAGCTGATAATTATAGATCTAGATCCGTGGTAGGAATCCCTCAATATTTTAACGTATTGGCCTGTTACTGGTATAGTAGAGCTAAATAAATTAATAACAGCATTCTTCTGACACTTGGTAAGTTCAATATAACTGACTGAGGAAATGACTTCGTATTATTTACAGTTAACTATGTTAAAGTTGATGTCGTCAGGGGATTAAAATAAAAGATCAACACTTCCGTTGTTCAACTTACTTGTCGTCCACCCAGTTTCAGGGGATGTAAGCACTATTAAATTTACAAGGGGGGGGGGGTCGATGAAACGCATTCAAACTGACTGCAGTGGTCAGTGCACTAGCCACTACCATTTGTAATCTTGGCTTGCTGCTCATAAAACCATAGACTAGAATGACAAAATGCAATACATGGTGTTTGAGGTATCCAATGAAATGTCTTTGCTTAAAATAACTGCCAGTCAAAACACCCGCATGCCTCTGCTGACGTTCCCTTGTGTTTGGGATTGGGTAGTGGTATTTTTTGAAGTATGCGTGGGAGAAGGGCTGAGGGGAGGGGCATTGTGAATATTGTCCATGACATCATGTGTGTGTAGTTGGGATGTACCCGTGTGGACCCGCATGACTGCATGAAAGAGAGACCTTGGAGCCAGGAAACTGGCCTAACCTGCCACAGTGCCAGAATCAGTGTGCTGTAATGTATTGCCTCACCAACAGGGGAGTGTCGATCTGAGATAGTTTAGGTGCTGGTTCAATTTCATTGGTCGGACAGTCAAGATCAACTCATATGTTTTGCATCAAAGAATTGGAATAAAAGATGGGACAGGAAATCATAGTCCACACAGGAAATGCAGCGCTGAAGTTGAAGTCAACACAAGCGTTTCATTTTAATACTTAATAATTTATGATGTAATCATAGGTGCTGGTTCCACCAAAAAAGATCAAATCAAGAGAAGTTCAACTCTGCGAGTTGAAATCAAGTGAAGTCTGAAATCATTTGTTAATCCACTTCTAATTATACAGACCTGTGTGCACTAAGCTGTTATGTTGTCTAGATTGACAGTTTGGTGTCATTTGGTCACTGCTGTTGTAAATAAGTATCATCAGTGTGGGATCTTGATTAAAATATTCAAGTAATGCATATTTTTGCCTATTTCAGGTAATCAGCCATTGACATAATGCAGAGAAGGATTGACGATCCTCAGGTATTTCTTTTAGTTTCGTGGTTATATTCTTTTCTTTTATAAGGTCATGGACAGTTTTTGTGAGAAACGATTTATTGATTTAGAAATATTCCTACTTGAAATTATAAAAATAAAAATAAGTAATGTAAGGATTACAGGATTATATTTTGATCACCACCATTGATTTAATTATTGATTGGATGCCAACATGCATAACAAAATCTTAATGTGCATAGTATCGAGGACAGTGCCAGCTGCGTGACTCTGACTCTGAGACACGGTGGCATGTGTCAGGCTTGGATTTCAGTTCTCCTCTTTTAAACTATCATAATTTCTTCATTTTTTGTTGTTGTTTTGTATGATTCATGCCTACAGAATATTGAAGTATGATATTCAAAATATGAAGAAAAGGACAGTTTCAGTACATTCCATTGAGATATTAATATTATTATTATGTGCAGTAATCTAATTATTGATTGGATGCCAACATGCATAACAAAATCTTAATGTGCATAGTATCGAGGACAGTGCCAGCTGCGTGACTCTGACTCTGAGACACGGTGGCATGTGTCAGGCTTGGATTTCAGTTCTCCTCTTTTAAACTATCATAATTTCTTCATTTTTTGTTGTTGTTTTGTATGAATCATGCCTACAGAATATTGAAGTATGATATTCAAAATATGAAGAAAAGGACAGTTTCAGTACATTCCATTGAGATATTAATATTATTATTATGTGCAGTAAATAAGGTAGATACCAAACCTGGCAAGTAAAATGTCTGCACATCTCTCCAAATCTAATGAATGGCATGTATTCAGATTACTCTTCAAGAAATAGTAAGACAAAGGGACATACAGAGAGATTCACTGCCATTTGTTGACCATTTCCATGTCACTGTGGCCCCTGGAGACAAAGTTTCAGCCTGCTAGGTCAGCTGTTTAACAATATGTGAGGTGCTATATTATAGAGAAATGGTCCAGATATCGGGATTGGCACTTTCAAGATAGGTGGATAGGAACTTCCCGGCCCTATGCCCAGTGTCAGTTTTCAGCATAAATAGATTCCTCAGTCATTTCTTTATATCTGGGCAAAAGGATTTTAATAAATCCCGCCCATAAAAGGTTTTTTTTTTAAAAATTATTTCTGATCTACAGTCTAGTGTCTTTTTTTTTTTAACTTTACAAAGACTTTAAACACATTTTTCTCAAAAGTGACGTTTTCTACCTTACCATCGAAATACCCATAATTTGGTCAATTTTCAATATTTTTTCATGAAATAAAGTGCGTTCTTCTCAGGACAGTTTGTACTTTCATATCCTTAACTCAGTTTTGAAAAAATTGGCAATGTGGACCATTTCCCTAGAGTGCCTCACACATTTAGGTAAGAAAACTACAGGCAGACAAGAGCAACAAAAATCTAGACTACTACAGTACTAGTACTACAAATCAAACCATCTTGTGTATACATCAAATATGTTAACCATTATTTTTTATTTACAGCGGCGGGGTAATCCCAATGAATCGTATTCACGAGTTATTCCACCTGGCGGTCCACGATTTGGAGATGGTGATGGAGGTCTGGCTGGGGCCATGACATTTCCTATTTCTGGATATCAGTATGTAATGTTCTTGTTCCTGCTGAGAAGTTTATGAACTTACAATAGTATGAAATTCCTGGCCTTAAATTGCAGTGTAAATATTGCAGCTTTATCATAATATATGACAAATTCATCGTCGCTGCTTTTCATGACATTGTGTACAGGGAGTATTTTGTCATAATGCAGCACAGACACAGTGCGAAATGCGGCCAAAATAACATTTTATTTTCATTTTCTCTGAACAGTAGATTTTTCTCTTTAATTTGGATTTTAAATGAGGATGGTTTACAAACTTAAGAAACATGGGTCAACAAATCGTCTATAGTGTGGCATTCCAAAAGTGAAGAAAGATTGAGTTCTGAAGCAGTTTTTTTGTGAGGGGACACAGTTGCTTAAGAGATTTACTTCCTGCAAGTTTTGGTAAGAGAACAAGAGCCCCCAAACTGCTCTCGCTGAAAACTGGTTATCAATATTAAGGTTGCGTTGGACCATAAGAAACACGGCCAAATGCCATATTATTATTATCTATCTATACAAAAAAAATGTAAGAAAACCCCTTTGTTCCCTATGGACTCAAAAACTACTGGACGTATTGAACTGAAATTTGGCACACACAATTGTACGATACTGACCAGTGTTCCTATGTACATAGGCATAAAAAAGCTTATGGGATTCGTGAGTTATTCCAATAATGCGATAAGAATGGAACAGTAAATTTGCGAGAGCGTTTGATCCGAATTGTACGTTCGTTAACCTATGACCTCTTTCTTTGTTAATCGCTTTTCCACTTCCGGTCCCGGAATATGCCTAGGAAAATATAATATTTCTTTTCCATTAACACATGACGTTATCACTTCCTGCGATATGCAAACAAACTAACCAGTGCGCAAATCGTAGCCATTTGACAGATGCTGGCGGGACGCGCAGGACGTCAACGCGCAAAGGGAGAGCAGTAAAACGTATCTAAAAACAAACAAACAAAAATAAAATAAAGCTAAAGGAACAGGCAAAATGAAGCAGGTCCATAATAATCACCCAGAACTGAAACTAATAAATCGATTTATCCCGGGCAGGGCCGGGAATTCAGCTAGTAATATAAAAAAACAGCAAGGAAAAAAAATTCACTGCTTCAAGGAAGAAATGCCCAGACCTGAAAAATTACATGTGAAAGATAGTTCTTTTTGTTACTGTGTCTATTCCTTTGACAGGAAAGCGAAGTATCGTAATTTTGTAATAAATGAAAATAGGCATAAAAATATCGAATAATGCTTTCTCCTCAATAGTGATGGTCTCCCTCCTGCCTTTGTTTTGTTTCGACTTCAGTACCGTGCATGTCATAAAAAAATAACCATATCAAGCTTCGTGCGCAGTTTCCTGGCGCGCACGAGTTCTGAAGCAGGACTGCAGATTACTACTTTTATTGTAAGAGAGAGAGAGAGAGTACATCATCGAATAATGCTTTCTCCTCAACAATTGTTGCCTCCCTCCTGCCTTTGTTTTGTTACGACTTTAAACTTCCGGTTGCGTTTCAAAGTTTGAAGGCATGAGTTTCTGTGCCATCTGCCTTATGCACGGTACGGGCCATGCGTGTGTTACTGTGCCAGTTGTGAGTTGTTTTCTTCCTAGATCTACATAATCTGTGTGCTGATTGTGCGTGTTGTTTGCAACCCGTTCTCTGAACGGGTCCTTACACTAGTTGAAAAAGTAACAGCAGAGTATTTTTCTTTATAATGTTCATGTGGTGTTTGACCTGACTGTTATTTGGATAAACTGCTCAGAAGGGCTTGTGGGAATGAATCAGCTAAACCAGTGCAAGAATTTTTTTAGTAAATCCGGTTTTTTTGAGATTAGAAAAAATCAGAACCTGGCCACGCTGGCCATTATATAACATAACTGTTATCAGAAATCGCATTTCAGAATACTATGAATGAAGCTATTTTGAGTGTAGATTCACATAAGATTTGATTATCCTCAAGATTACTTTTTACATTCTGTCAGATCTCAGTGGCAGAATTTGAAAAAAAAAGTTCTTGCAATCCATTAAAGAAACTAAATATAATGTTTGAAATAAGGAAATATTTTGACATTTGATTCATTTGAGATTGTGTATTATAATACAAAAATGTTCACTTTATCAGACTAAGCCAGGCTGGGGCCCATCATGGACCTGTGCCAGCATCTCTCCCCCATCCAGTGGGGCTCCCCGGGACGGGGACAGCAGCTGTTCCACAGTCACTCCACACCCAGACAGCCCATCAGCCTAACATGCCAGCCACCCAGGTACGTTTGTGTTGTCAAGATGTAGGAGCTCCACGGTGATGAAATGTGAGTGTTTTAGGGGATTTCACAGTGTTCTTGTGCCATCCTAGAATCCCAGGGATCCCTGGAAAAACTTTGACATTTAAAAATTTGAAAAAAAGGGGCTGGTAAAGATGGCAAATAGTGGATTAGCTGTCAAATATCCCTGGAATTCTTGTGGGGTTTGGAAAAAAAGTTTTTAAGGTAGGAAAAAATTTGAACGAAAACAAGTTAAATTTTCTCTTATTTTCTCATTGTTAACCCTCACCCAGTGCAGGGCGTCAAATGTCGCCCAAGCGCTCACGCCGCATGGGCGGCTTTAGTCGGCAAGGTCAAGCCGACCGCGCCACGCGCAAGCCGTATATTTACGCATCAGGACACTGACCTTTTTGAGACATAACCACCGTCTTATTGTTCACGGTATCTCTTCTAAATCAAAGGCATTGTGACATGGACATGTTAATCAGTGAACCACTGGTTGGAATCACAAAGACTAAGCTTTCAAAGGCTCTCCCCACACTTTCAAAAGATGTAACATCGACATGCGAACTGTTGCTCAACAAATTTGCAATATTATCTTATTTTCTCACAAGCTGACCACCATGTGGAGTTATCTGTATCTAAGAACCAATCAGAAACAAGCTCTGAAATAATCTTTGCCCCAAATGCCCACATTGGTTTATTAGTATGTGTCAATCAGGATGAAACCATTTGTGTAGGGCTTGGGAGGATGTGGCTAGTTATCATGCTTCATTCTCACCAAAACTATAGCTGTCAGTTTGGAATCATAAGTCAGATCATTGGTTAGAGACTGACAGACTGAGGTTTTGCTGGTTAATTCATTATCAAGCGTGATAAGGCATAGCAGCGAATGTTTTCATACCGATCAATAAAAACCTAACCACGTGGACAGCGTGTGTGGTTATCATATAGTGGCAAGGGTCAGTAACCCCAGATAAGATTTTCCGTAAGGTCACTGACCGGACAGCGGGCTTTAAGGTGTCGCGCGCAGGGTGAGAGTTAAGAAGCCTCAGAATTTAACATTTTAGAGCCAGAAAGGTCTTGGAAAAACATTCTCTCAGAGATGCAGGCACCCTAATTTCAGTGTACTAGAACATTGGAGATACTTGAACTTTTTTTTCTTTCCTTTTCTATTTTTTATGTTATTTTCTGACATAAACATCACTTGGGGTGATAAACTTCCATTTTGTGCTTTTGAAGCTGATCACTTCAACTGGAAAGGTAGCAGTCAGAATTGACCAGAACATGACATTTTCTGTGCTGTTTGTTAAAGCTCTTGTTGCACTTTGGAAATCAGCAGATGTCGGGGCCGCCGCTGTCTGGTGGCCAACAGCAGCAGCAACAACAACAGTTCCAGCGGCTGAAGGTGGAAGATGCTCTGTCTTACCTGGACCAGGTGAAACTGCAGTTTGGTAACCAGCCACAGGTGTACAATGACTTCTTGGATATTATGAAGGAATTCAAATCTCAAACGTAAGTGGTTCATCATTGCTGGGCTTGTTCTTCAAGCCTGCTAAAGACATTTCTGTTGACATGTGCCCTCCCCAAGTTGCATTTCTTAAACTCCTGCAGTAGAAACAAATAACAAAAAACTGTACAATTGTTGAAAAAATAAAGAATAACATACAAATGAATATCAAATGAGTAAGGAAACTTAAGGTCTCTTTGTTATTAAAAAGAATGGGAAAAAATCGAAGAAATTCAGAATTATTATTTTGGAAAAATGAATAAGTGCAATTATTTGGATGCCTTGGTTTTTTTTGTTTTTTTTTTAAATTGAAATTTTGTGTGCGTCAATTTAAAATAACAATTTCTATCACATTGAAAAATTGAAAATTGAAATTAATAGATTAAAATTTATCCATATCATCCCCCCCCCCCACCAGCAACAACAAAAATTTATTATTCATTATTAAATATATATTATTATTAATAAATATTCAAATATTATTTAAGTTATGTGTTGTGAACTGATGTGAGTTGTGAAGTGCTGTGAGTGTGAACTGTTGTGAGTTGTGAACTGCGCCTAACAGGCTGCGTTACAATTTGCTCTGAGATAGAGAGAAAGAGAGTGAGCGAGACAGGGAGAGAGAAAGAAGCAGTGTAGTGTGTTGAGCACTTTGCAGGCAGCTCCATTCTGCTCTGTGGTTGACATGTTGTTTCTGTAAAGCGCATAGAGCATTTTAAATGGATATGCGCTATATAAATGCTATACATTATTATTTTGAAAATATCTTAGATGTTTCATTCGTTAGAAAAATATTTATGTTAATGTGTGAATTAATTAAATCTAATTAATAGCTTGTCTTTATTCTTTAAGGAAGGCAAAAGCTGGCACACTCTGCCAACCTCTGAAGATCTCTGGTTTTTTTTGTTGTTCCATGAGTCTCAATTCTATTTTTAGACAGACTGTCAATTTCATATAAATTTCTCCAGAAAAGTTTAATCTTCCTTTTATTAGCAATGCCAAAGCAATTTACAATTCTGGATTTCAGTAAAATAGGTAGTATATTGAGATAGCAAATGACATTGCGGAAACGAAAAATAAGTGGCGATTTCTGTGTCCAAAATCTAAACAAAATGGGGGGAATTTTGCCCCTATTATATACAGGTGCACCTGCTATGGTACAGAAGTCAAGGTTTTCAGTCAAATATTGACACAGATTTTCTGTTCATCCTGATGATCCGAAAAGTGGCATTCCAGGGTGTTTTTAGGTGCCAACTGAGTTTCTGCAGTCAAATTTTTGATAACTCAGGTACACGAGGAAATAATTTGATTTGGTTAATTTGCAATTAGATGCTAACAATGAAAATTTATTTTCCAACTCAAAATTGATTGATATGTATGAAGTAGTTTGATAAGGCAACGCAGTTCCTGTCATTAAAAATACCTTTTTTGGGGCAAGTCAGTTGGTAATTTGCATATTGTAATTAGGTTAATTTGCATTAAAAAGCACATAACAATGATTTTATTCATCCTTTTGAAATGAACATTGACACCAAAGGATATTTTGATTTGTAGGTCTGTCATTACAAGTATCTTTGGGCATGAAAGTGTTGATTTGCATACTTAGTTGGTCATTAATATGCATAAAATAGCAAATAATGAAAACAGTATTTCTGTTCATCCTCTCAAAATGAAAATTGGCAACAAGGAATAATCTGAAGGGGCAATGGAGGTATGAAAAAATATTTCTTTTGACCTTTCCTTTCATTTCTTGTTAGAATCTAAATTTACTAAATAAAGATACGTATGTACTACTACTACACTACTACTGCTACTACTACTACTACCACTACCAAAACTATCAAACTCAAGCAGCCTGCACTGCATATCTAGTTCTTTTTTGCCCATAACTACTGGTTCTATAATATTGCTTTGTGGAATGACCATTCACGCAATTATTTGGACAAAGAAAAAAGATACGTGTATGAGAAAATACGACGAAAACAATGAAGATGAATGAACAAGGAATCTTGCAATAAACAGGCCAGCTTTCCATTTTAAGTGCTCCATTTATTGATCTAAAATTGTCAGCCAATGAAATGCACCGACAAAATGACTTGCATGATGTCATCACTTCCAGTGTAGTCCTGGGACAGGCTTGTCTCTCCAAAGTTTTCTCCACCTATTAAAATTTGGTATTTTCACAACTTTGAGAAGTAATAACTCTGGTTTTAGGCAATTCACGATAAGTAATATACCAAAATGAAACTGCTTACCCTGCAAAATGATGATGTGGTTTCAGGTCAGTTGTGAACGAGCTAGCAGCGCTGAGCTTCTAACTTCACTCACATATAACTTTCTTGAAAATAAATATTCTAACAATTTGGAAACTGCAAAGTGAATATAATCAACCCTTTCTGTGATTGGCTGCCAAATTTCATTTTCATTCAGCCAAAAATATGCATCCCACAGGTCATGGGAAAAGAGGGGTACGGATATCTGTTGTACAGTTCCGTTGGCCCATGTCCGAGATTGCAAATTCTGGTTAATATACTTTGCAACTTTGCAAATTGTCACCATGTTTTGTCAACAGATCGACAGATTATTTAATTCTGAACAATTTGGTGTGTAAAACTTTATACCTTCATCAATTTGATGCGAAGAAAAGGCCAATCTTGGTAGCGAAGGTCTGTTCATGACACTCGGTGCTGCTGTTTGCGATGCATTGGGGGACTGATTGGCATTGCTGCTTACTTATACATTCGTCATTCCTTATCAGTACAGAGAATTTTGTTGCTAATGAATGAAACTTTCATGTTTTATTAAACTTTCACCAGTCCAGTTAAACATTTGTAAGCTCTGATACAGACAATGATGCAAAGGATTTATCAGCAACTAGCTGAGATACCCGGTCCTGATCATGATAAATCTGTTTATTGGTTTCAGTTTTGGGTGATTATAGTGGATCTGTTTCACCTCGCACATTCTTTTTGGTTTGATTTGTGTCTGTTTTTATTTGTTTGTTTTTTAGATACGTCTTACTTCACCCCCTCCACATGTTAATGCCATATTCACCCTGTCAGTGTATATGAAATTGCATTGCTCTGCACACAGGGTGGTGAATTCAATAATGAAAACATAGCACAAAGTGACAACATCATGGGCTCATGTAGAAAAGAAAAGAAAGGTTCGGGGCAAAGTTGCTGACACAAAGCAAACTAAGATAAATACTTCGCCGCGTTTTGGAGCTTCCAAATGTAAAACAGAAGCTTCTGCAGGTCAAAAGGAAGGCACCTGTAACAATTTCAGGCAAATCTGGGCCATATGAGCTGGCATTTTTTTTGCAAAGACACAGACAAACACACATTTGCTTTTGTCTATATATAGAAACAAACCTCTGGATGTTTCCAATCCAAAAGGGAATATCCACGGCAAGAAATTGATTGATAATAACGCCATTAGACTGAGACTGAACTGATATTTCCAATCCGCACAGGATTGACACCCCTGGGGTCATCAATCGAGTGTCCAACCTGTTCAAGGGTCACCCTGACCTGATAGTTGGCTTCAACACTTTCCTGCCCCCTGGCTACAAGATTGAAGTCCAGTGTGAGACCATCAATGTCCATCAGCCTGGACAGCAGGTCATGTCCATCGCTGCCCTGGCTCAATCTCAGGCAGTGTCCAACGTTAACCGGGTGAGTTGTTACATACTCTAGACCAGTGTTTCTCAACCCATTTTGTCTCCACTTCGTTTTTAAAGAAAAAATGTTCATCCCACCATGATCGGACAAAATGCAGTACGCTTGAATCGAGCGAACAAGAAGAAAGCATGTATATCCGGCTAGGTTGCTCATATCCATTAAAGTCCTGCATCTGTTATGTTGGATGTTTAAATCTGAGCTTGAGAAAGAAACCACCAACACGACACAAACAAACAACAGTTTATCTAAGCTTGAATTAAGTTAGAATACTCTGTGAAATAATAAAGATTTCTATGAAAAATCCCATACCCCGTTCTGAAGTCCCACTCCCCACCAAAATATTGCCATGCCCCACCGAGAAACACTGCTCATGCCTTACCCTGTTGACTCTGTAAGGGTCTTAGCTTTGATTGGTGGCAATAGTTACACAAAACTGAATGAATATTTTTATTTTTTAATGTATTTGTGTTTTATGTGAAATCTAAAAAGTTGTAAAGTGCCTTGAGACCCCTTAGGTGATAGGGCACTTTATGAATATATTCTTATTAATTATTCTTATTATGCTGTAAAGATGAGGAGAAATTTCATTACTTTTCCAGTATTCCTTTATTTCTCTCTCTGTCTCTCCCTCTTTCTTTCTTCACTTCCGTTCTTTCCTACCTTCCCCTTTTTGGCAGAGAGCTTGAAGACATTTGGTACGCTTCATCTGACGTCTCTTTCATCTGTGCATGATTTCTAGAAATTCCCGACATGCTGAGGTTCATATTTGTCTCTCACTCATTCTCTCTTTTACTCTCTCTCTCTCTCTCCCTCTTTCACACATGGTGATAATTGACATATGCCCTTGAGTCTTCGTGATTTTTCGTTTGTTTTTTTTTTTTTTTTTGTCTCCCTTATGATAGTCCTGGTGGTATTTTTCTCTTCTGCACCCACAACAGTATTTTAGTTATTATGGTCTGCAATAATGATAAATTCACATCGCTGTTTGTATGTCATATTTTGCCTGGGTTGGCTGCAGGAATAAGAACCTATTTTATAAACTGCAATGGATTTTTCCAGTTTGATTAGAAAACGGAAACATAGCACAACAAAATAAATCCCTGTTTTTACCAATTTGGAGGGACACACGAAATAATTTTTGTCATGAAATTCCATGGAAATCATAATGACTGACAGTTTTAGTTTGCCTTCTTTGTGGAGTCCCTTATTGAAGTGGTCATTTGGTTGGCAGATTTGTAATCGTATCGTCACCTTTTCCTGACATTGTAGTAATTGGTTTTGGCTACTTTTCATGAAATCAATTTATTTTTTGGGGCTTTTTTAGATACTACAGTATTAGGGAATGGCGACAATATTTAACAGAAGTTGCAAAAAATCTACAACTTGATTTAAGAACTTTTATGCACATTTACAAAACTCTTTTCAGATACTTACAAAACAACTTCTGAGAATTTTATCAATGTTATAAAATTAATACAGAAGTATTTAATTCTGTTTGTGAAATCTAGAAGCTCTGAATACCAAACATGAATAGAGTACCAAATAGACTGTGAAAGGCGCCAGATGGCCGTTATCGTGCCGACACGCCGTAAAACCACAACTCAGACTCAAAATCGGCAGTGGAACATACAACCCCAGCAAAATTTGATGTACATTAACAGTATCTGAAACATACTTGTTCTTTTTTTAGAAAGACAAACCCAGTAATGTGAAGAAAACATCTGTCTCTCTTCAGCACAAACAAGGGATCTCCATTTGGGATGTGGCATTGGCATCTCAAGCTTCCAATGTAAGTTTGGTTTGTGTTGTGTTCGGGACAAGGACAGAAAGAACCTTTTTCAGACAATTGCCCTACGAGGCCCCAAATTACCTTCGGGGGCTGGCTTGCATGACAGTATTAATGGGGGGGGGGGGCACAGGATTGTCGGGGAATGCCGGGTATCACATCTGGCATGAACAGAAAAAAAACATGATTTGAATGGGGTTAAAAATAGTAAACTATAAATTTGAAAACTGTTCACTGTTTGATGTTTTCATATTCTATAAAATTCTCCAGTTGGAAAAGTCTGAAAATGCATGAATTGAAAAAAGTGCTTAGAAAGACTGTGGGATATCAGTTGGGCTTTAGATAGATAATATGCTATTTCTTGCTGACATGGGATTTTGCAAAATACTACTTTTTATGGGAATTATCTGGAAATTTTAAAGATTTTTTTCTGTCTCTTTCTCTGGTCTTCTAATTCAAAATTGTTTGAAAAGGGTGTATAACTACTGGTAGTAAACACTATTTGGTATTGTCCAATATGTGTGGGCCTATATGTTGCCATTGGTGGTTTGGGTTACCTCAAATCAGCGATTCCAAACTTTTCTACATCCTGCACCCTTAGAAGACTTCTGATATCCTCGCACCCCCTACAAAAGTAATATCTGGTTTGAAGATGACATGTATACTGTAAATTTAAAATTTCCAAATCCAAGTTTTTGCATCCCCTGAAATATCATCTCGCACCCCTGCTTGGGAATCCCTGGCTTAAGTGCTTAGGATTTTTTTTCTATCAATACTTCCCATCCCTGATCAGTAAGAAAATCTGGCCATGAGATGCACTTGGAAGTCTTTCTAGAAACTAAAACAATTTCATGAATTTGAAATCCATTCATTGTTTTTTGACAATTCCATTCTCCTAGCAACAGAAAGTTGGACCAGTCCACCATTCAGGATTGGCTGCACCATCGGCCTCGCCAGCTGCTGACCATCGGTCCTATCATCAATCTCCACGACCACAGTCAGAGTCCACTGCCTCATCTGGCCCTTCCATGTCGCAACAGCAACAACAACAACAACAACAACAGCAGCAGCAGCAACAACAACAACAGCAACAACAACAGGGCGGACAGCCTGTGGAGTTTAATCATGCTATCAACTATGTCAATAAGATTAAGGTAAAGATATGAAATTTTTTGGAAAGATTCCACACACCCTGACCACCCTGGCAGTCCTTAAACACTATCCTTAACCCTAACCTAATCTCTAACCCTACCACTTATCATTTCAACCAGAAAACAAAAAGAGAATATCGAGACAGACAGTGCAGGGATGTAAATCTTCCGTCTTTTCCGTCCAAAGCGTGGTTCCCGACTCCGCCCGAGGCGCGATCGCCGACCGTCCGCCAGTAGCACTAATACATGTACCGACTTTCGTCCCCAAATCAGTCGACAGTTCTGTAGAAATCTGGCAAACTGAGTAAAGTCTAATCGGGATCTTTTTGCTTAGAAGATTTCTTTTGTTGTTGCCGTTCACTTCCGTTGGCCTAATGGCGTAGCCTCACTGCTTGTAGCGATGTTTCACATGCGGTTTCCGACACGGAATATGGTGGTGGTGATGCTAAAAAGCTTTGCCAGCTCAGGATTGGGATTTTAATGTTTTCTCAGTATGAATAAATTTATGACACCAAGTGCTATTGGCGCAGATGGCATGACTCTGAAGAAGTTCAGGTGGCAGTCGGCAAAGACTAGATCTTGACATAGATCTAGATCTCTAGATCTTCAAGTTTAGATCTAATATAGACTAGTGTAGATCGGAAGAGAATCGACGCATACGGGGACTTGGTATCAACTTCTTTTTATGAAACTCAACCAAGACAGTTATGCATTGTGCTTGTTTTGTTCTGGTAAACTACTCTTCATCAGTCCCCCTATAAGACCATTAGTGTAATGGATGTATTCTAAAGTACAGCCCTTCTAAAACTGTAAGTGTGTCAGATTCTTTCTTCTTATTGTCTTTCCCTTAATATAATTTATAAAATAGACTTACTGTATAATGTTAATTTAATTACTATCAGGCTTTGTTCTTTTAAAATGGTTGGGATTAATTAGGCTTACACTACGTCCTAAGCATTTTTTCTGTGCAGTTTCTGGGCGTACCGCATAATTTCCTTCCATGCTGTCGCCGGCTATTTACATCCCTGGGATTGTGATAGTTCAAAGTGGTCAGCATATACGAAACTGCCCACTTTAAAAAAAAAAATTTAAATTTATAAATGAGCATCTGCTTTTTACAAAAGAAAGGCTTCAATAGAGATAGATTTCAGGTGCTTTAACCCTTTCAGTGTCACAGCACAGCCCTGGGACATAGTGGCAAATTATATTAACTGAAAATCACACCTGAACTCATGGAAAAGAAATTATAGTACCCTTGTTTGTATTCGCATAATACTTTATGACTGCTAGAGCAGACTTGGCACACATACTTAGGAAAATGCAGGCAACCGCTATGGAGGCCTGTGACACTGAAAGGGTTAAGTGAAAGACACAGGAATTCTTCGGCACAAGAAATATAATATTTGTTAATTTTGCTCTTTTTGTGTGTGTGTATAACATATTTTCCTAATTTCTTGTTTGAAACAGAATCGTTTCCAAGGACAACCAGATATCTACAAACAGTTTCTTGAGATTTTGCATACTTACCAGAAGGAACAAAGGCTAACCAGAGATGTAAGTAGTATAAGCAGTGATGTACTTCCTACCTTCAATATCTTTCCAAGTGCAGTCTCAGACAAAACCCATGAACTAAATTTGAATCCCTGGTTGGAAGCAATTTTTGGCAGATTATAAAAACTTTGCTTCCTCAAAGAAATGGTGACAATTGTAACAATACATAGCATTCATATGGCGTTCCATCTTATTAATGACCATGCTCCCCCCAACCTCCTTATCAATACCATTGCACATAGCACAGGATTGCAACAAGAAAAATGTTCAACATTCAGTTACAAACAAACTGGTATATTTGTTAATGACTGTGTAGTTGCTCTGTTTTCATTTTTATTATTAGTATGTTTATGAAAAGCCTAACCAGCTGACCAAAAAAAATGAAAACAAAAGGTCACAATGAAAAAAAAAAAATGTCCTGAAAGAGTCAAATCTTATCTGGTTTTCCATTTTTTCCCCATATTGCAGCAGGGTCTGGCTGTCGGCCCCAGCAAACCATTGACAGAGAGTGAAGTGTACCAACAAGTGGCCAACCTCTTCAAACACCAGGAGGATCTGTTAGCCGAGTTTGGACAGTTCTTGCCTGATGCCAATGGGGCGTCCAGTTATGGAGTGGCGTCATTTGTAAGTATATCCGTGTGTTGTCTGGCTTGTGTGTGAAGGTCTTTGTTTTCGGAGGGTATCTGCCCATGGCATTTGCACCTCTGTTTTTCTTGTTCTTGCTTTTTGTGTGTTTTTGTGGTAGCGATCAATTTTTTTATTTTTGCGTGGCTTGTTAGGCTTGCTGTTCTCGTCTTTCAGCTGCCAAGGTATCTTTAACATGGGCAGCTTGCACAGGGGCCCTCAGAGTTTTTCATCCTTAGCTGAGAAGACTAGGTGCACAGTCCTACCTACCATAGGATCAGGGACAGGAATTTTCTCCCAAATTCCAGTATGCCTGCGCGGACCGGGAATCGCACCCGGTACTTTCGGTATGAGAGGCAAGCACCTTGCTTGTAGACCATGTCCCTATCGTCTATTGTATTCTTTGATCAGAAAGCTGTTCTAATTAAGTTAGCTAGAGAAGGCTCAAGTTTTGGATATGTTATTATGAACACACAAAAGAAATAATGGTGGGAGTATTTCATTGTGGTGCAATTTGGCCACTTTTTTTTCTCAACGCTGCAACGTAACTAACAGTTTCAAAAATTATAAATTGAATTTTCGTAGGCGTCAAATAATCTAACCCCATCACTTTTGCATCAAATTGTTATGTTCCCTGAAGTTTCAGGCAATTTTTAAGAATGTTATGACTGCAAAATACGATAAACTTTTTCTGGCTCCCTTCAGTGAGCCCAGTCAGTGAATGAGAGACTGTATTCAGGTTTCACACAGGTCCTTGAAAGTCCTGAAAGTCCTTAATTTTCAAAAAAAGAAAAAATAAATACTCCAAAAATTCTTAAATTCTGAAAATGATATCAAAGTCCTTAAATAGTCTATAAAATGTGTGTTTCAATTGAAACATTTGAGATTCAAATCTACCAATTGGACACTGGATAATTGGTACTTTGAAATAACTGAACTTTTCAAGGTGAATTAACTAAGTTTGGACTCTGGATACAGAAACATCCCGTTTCGATGAGTGCTGCACACCACTTGTATAGTTGTAATATTTCTTGGGCATGGGTACTTGATTTTTGAGTGCTGCATAGCCTACATGTAATATTTCTTGGTCACAGGCACACAGGTCCTTAATTTGTCTACTGTGAGTCCTTAGGAAGTCCTTAAAGAGTCCTTAAAATTAGTTTTCAAGACTTTGTATGAACCCTGTATTTTGATGCACATTGAGTGTGAAATTTAATTAGATGGGGGTTAGGGTGGATTGAAAAAGAGAGAGAAAACAACACCAATTGAAACAAGACTAGGGGATTAAGGATGAGTAGAAATCCAATTTTTGTCCTTGGCCCATGAGGTAGCAGGTTCTCTCCTAGTTTTGGAAAAAAAAAATCATTTAAAATCAAAGCAAAAGCAGAGTAGATGAAACCAAGACAAATTTTACAGAAATGAATGTACTTTCAGAAAATTCTTGCGCACACGATTATTGCAGTGTCCAGGCAACTGGAAACACTATGCTGTTTTCGCATCATGACGGTGTCAGGTCAGGTTATTGCAGTCGGGCGATGGTGGATTCTATACATGAATTGGGTGAAAAGTGAATTCAGATTTCTAGTTGATCCTATGATCCCATATGTGGATGTATTTTACAGGCTGACTCTGCTTTGGGTGTGCGAAATGACCACTCGTCAACTGTCAAGAAACCTGGCTACTCCAGTGGGAAGACACAGACCAGCAAATCAGGGTCAGGCATCAAGCGCCCCTCAGGTTCTACCTCTAGTGCATCCTCATTTCAGCCCCCTGTCAAGGTAAGTAAATTTGTCTTTTTCTTTTTGTAAAAAAATATTTCTTTACTTTTTTTTTTTTTTAGATCTTTCTATGCTGTATGTTATTTGAAAAAAAAAAATCAAATTTCCGATACACTGAGGCCTTTTCAAGACGTCTTGTGTCACTGAAAAGAGCAAGTTGAACTTTCTACCATGCTAACATGGTGTTGGGGGAGGGGAAATGATACACTTCCAGCTACATCACTGCTCCACAAGGATAACAGGGGTTGCCAATCGCAGAGAGGAGAGGGCAGCGTCATTGTCGCAGTGTGAAATGGTAGGATGGAGGACAAACAACAGTTGATTGGCTGTGATGCATAAGTGATCATGTAATGTTACTGCTTCGTTGAACACAGTCCACTTTGCATACAATCTATTCTTAAGATGAGGAAGTGGTAACAAGAATGCTTGGTTTTAACATTAGTGGACAAGGGAGATTCAACCACGATATCGTGGGCTTATCAACTAGGCCCTGAGGAAGTGGTAACATGATTGCGTGGTTTAACATTGGCTGACAAGGGAGATTCAGCCATGATATCCTGGGCTTGCCGACAAGGGCATGGGAAGAGAGCACCATGATATGGTCATAATGGTGGCGTTATCAACAGTGGACAGGTAGAAAAACAAATGACGATATCGTGACCCAAACACTGCGAGGGTTAATGAGGTTCCAGCAGCTTTCAGGCGACATGTTGTTCTTGGTTTATCTTGAGCAGTGATTCTCCACAGAGTTGTGGGCAAACAAAGTGTTTGCAATTTGTTTAGGTCCTTTTTGAATACAAAGATTTGTTTCGGGATTGTTTTCTTTACTTTTAGATCGATTATTGATGGTTCGGATGTTTGATTTTTGTGTTTTTTTTGTATTTCACAGAAAAAAAGTGTGCCCAAAGACTTCAGTTTGGCTGATGCAAGCAAGACAGGAACACTTACAGAGTATGCATTTTTTGACAAGGTAAATACTTTAGCTCCTAAACTCCCCAATTGAGATAATGATGACTTTCTTAGTTGGGGAGGATTGCCAAATTCAATTATTCCAATCGTGACTCAAGTATATGACCCAAGGAGCATTCATTGGCAAGGGCCTTTCCTGATCCTCTATATCAGGGGTCGGCAAGCAGCAGCTTACGAGCTGCATGTGGCTCTGTCTGTTTTCATCTGTGGCTCTATCCTTTTCTTAATGGCTGGAAAAAAATCTTTCAATCAGAAAAAATATTAATGTTATGCCAATTTTCATGCTTGTTATGGCTGTCTCTGTAAATTGAATTCTATCAAAAATTGCTGATGCTGTCAGTTATTTTGACAGCCATAATACATATGTGTTTAGCAGCATTAAAAGTGTGTAGTTCTTCTGAAGTTTTTATTTAAATTTGGATAATTCTTTAACAGAATCTCACCTGTGTATTATTTGTGTCCGGAGTGTGCTTTTCACTATTTCAGTGTTGATTTTGCTATACCCACAGGTTCGGAAAGCTCTCCGTCACCAGGAAGTCTATGACAACTTTCTGCGCTCTATTGTGCTTTTTAACCAAGAGATTGTCACCAAGCAAGAGCTGGTCACACTCATTGGGTTTTTCTTGTCGTAAGTTGGAAACTTCTATCTTATTATAAAAGAATAGTGTCAGGAGTAGTTCCTTGTGGTGTAAGTTCGCCCTTTTTTTGCTCCACGCTACAGCCTAAATAACAGTATCAAAAATTATCTAAATAAATTTCTCAGGTGTCAGCGAATCTAACCCAATTGCTTCTGTATTCATCCAGTGCGTGCTTTCAAGTTTGAGGTAGTCTGTTTTAAAAAGCTGTAGAAGATGGATATTGGTACATGAACTTGATGACAGATTTGAATGTCAGTATTGTAATTGTTTTTTTAAATTTTCTCAGGAAATTTCCGGATCTTTTCCGCGAGTTCAAAGATCTGCTTGGAGTGAATGAACAAGGAGGAGGTGTAGAAGCTGTTCCCCATGGTGCAGCACAAAAGGAGAGAATCAGTGGAGAGCTGGCTATGGAAATCGGTAATTGATCTATGGTATTGTTGCGAATTCGTGTTGTGTATAACACAGGTGAACAGCCAGACAACAGAAAACCCTTCAACGACGGCGTATTTACACAAACTTCTTTATTTTACAATGATGGTGCATACATTTCATCTGTTTTGTACTTGAAGACCTCCTTCTCGCCCACAAATTTCTCGCTTATAAGCCTCCCCTTTGCCCAGGAACTGTTCCTTGTGTTTCTGCCCCAAGCGTGCCACATGTAAAAGTAATCAATCCCATATAACAAACAACATTGTGATACTGAGCGCACGTGAATGCTCTCGTTGGCCAAGGTCGTCAACACCCTTGCTCCAATTTAATCTGATTTGTAACAGCTATACATGGAGCCATTGATAAATGACTTTCAGTGTTCTTGTCTATGGCCCTGATCACATTGGAGATTATTGTCGTCTTCCAGGAAACTGTTGTGTGTCAAAGTTTCTAAAAATTGAGACTCAGGTGTAATATAATTTTTTTACCTAGTCGATCTGACGAGTTGGGGTATAAGACAATAGCTGCTTCATATTTTTAGGCATCAGTCTGCCACACACAAAAGGAATACAAAGGAGTTTTTGCTTTTCCTTAAAAGTAGTGATTAGAATGAACGTATATAATTTTGAACACATCACGGAGAAGCAGGGTTAATAGCTTTTTCTTTTTAACTCATTTATTGCCAGCTATATATAAAAAGATGTCATGAATGTGCTGATCGTCAGTTAATGGATGATATTATTGCTTCGGTTCCCAGGTTCTTTTAGTGAAACTTTTACAGTTTCTCTGTAAACGGTAATCAGTCGGTGGAGTGTTTATCATTTTTCAGTAGTACCCATAAAGCTGATATAATATTCCAAGAATGCCTGTGCATAAACATGGAAATCGCCTTGACACTGAATGAGTTAAATTATTGTTTTTTGATGTCTGGATTTATTGTCAAATGTTGAATTCCCAGATTTCAACACTTGCAAGAGATATGGAGCAAGTTACCGAGGTATCCCCAGTAAATTTGTTCCCCCTAAATGCAGTGGTCGGACAGTTTTGTGTCGTGAGGTAAGTCAGCACATTGTTTGAGTGCTTCCAGCCATTGATCTCAGATTTTGGAGAAAATTTAGCGCAGAAATAGTATGTCATCAAGACTATGCTATAATTTAAACAATGTTAGACACTTAAGGGTTTGCATTTTCAGTTAATTAAATGTCTGAACATTTCTGTCCACCCAGCTTGGATTTTGGAGAAACACCTTTTAGCTCATTAATAGATGACATATCTCCAAGGTTGTGCTATACTTTAAACAGTGTTAGACATTTGAGGTGTTACATTGTCAGTCACCCAATCCATATCCTGGGATTTGAGTACATGTGAGTCTCACTGGATTTTTTTTTTTTTTTTGCCTCCTCTAACAATTTCAAAATTGGAGCTTATCAGATCGATGATTTACGAAGATGAATATATAGGTAAAACCCTGAGCATTCTCATTAGAATTTAAATACTTTGTCTTGTGTTTCTAACAGGTTCTGAACGATACTTGGGTCTCATTCCCCACTTGGTCTGAAGACTCATCTTTTGTGACCTCCCGTAAAACACAGTATGAGGAAAATATTTACAAATGTGAGGATGAAAGGTTTGAGGTAAGTTTATGCAATATGGTGTCTTGGAGGCAATTCTGAACAGTGATCTTGTCACCTTAGAGTAATTCTGGGCAACAGTACAGTATGTTTGCTCAGTAATGTATCTTGGAAGAAAATCTGCACAGTAATGTAACATTAAAGTAAATCAGAGCAACAGTATTGTTATGTATGTTTGGACAGAAATGTATCTTTGATGCAAACCTGTCCAAATAATGTTGTAAAGTTAGAGTAAATCTGAGCAACAATATTGTACATTTGGACAGTAATTTTTTACCTTTTAGGTAAATCTGTGCAGTAATGTTGTAACATTGGAGTTAATCTAAACAACAGGATTGTATGTTTGGACAGTAACATTGTCCCTTAGAGGTAAATCTGTGCAGTAATGTTGTATCATCTGGGCAACAATATTGTGTATTTGACAGTAATGTTGTACCGGTACCTTTGGTGCAAGTCTGTGCAGTAAAGTTAGAGTAAATCTGATTAGAGCAACAGTATTTTTACCTTTTGACAGTAATGTTCAGTGATGGGAATTCTCAGGAAATTTCCTGGTTTCCGGATTTTTAAATTTTAACTTTTTCCCCCTTGGGGTTGACAGTGTGTGGGCATGAGTGTGTTGCAGTTGGCGGTGGCGCATTGTATCAAAAGTTGAGGAGACTTTTCTGATGGTTGTTCCCATCCCTGAATGTTGTACTTTGAGCTATCACATTGAAGGAGGTCCAACGGTCCTAACTGCACTCTATTTCAGGAAATATGATTACTAATATGATTTACCTTTAACCCATGTTCCTGTCCCATTGCAGCTTGATTATGTGATTGAGACTAACTTCTCCACCATCAAATCTTTGGAGGCTGTGCTGAAGAAGATGAACAGAATGCCGCAGGATGAAGCCGCTAAATTCAGACTGGACAACACGCTGGGAGGCACATCTGACTGTATCAACAGAAACTCTATTCACAGGTGTGATATCCATCCTGATCACTGCATGTGTCTTCCATTGCTGTTCACACCTTTACTCTTTCTTTATCTTTTAACATTGTTTTTCTCTGTCTTTCTGCTCTTGTTTCTAGTCTTTTTCTTGTCTGCTCGTAGATAATTTATCATGTTTCATTTGTTAAAAATTTCCCACCTTCATTTTTATGGATTAAAAGTTAAATCTTAGTTGTTTCTTTCACAGATAAATGCACGAGCATTAACTTTATGCTTCTCTATGTTGTAAGCAGAGAGTATGTATATATAGAAGTTTCACTATTGGTTGGTTTGCTCTGCAAGACATGGGGGGCTCTGTGAAACCACTGTTAGCATGGAGTGGAAAGTAGATCGCTGCTATAAAGAGTGCCAATTTGTGTATCTCCATGGGGCGTAAGAACTTACAAACAGCTGTAAATAGCTTCAATCAGCCCAAAAATGTGAACAGATATGCCCACTGTCTTCGGTGAAGACGGTCTCTTTCAACTCGTGTTACCGCAGCGACCTAGTTTTGCGATTTGGTGGAAGTGAGATCTCTCCATAAATACATACTCTCTGTTGTAAGTTAACAGACAGGATAGCCCAGTCTGCGATTAGGCTTACAAAAATGTGCTATCCTGAGCGTTTTGATTCACATTATTTTATATAATGTGGTAATTTAATGCTGAAGAAGTTACTTTTTGTTCCAAAACAGACACAAAAAGTTGGGCTAGTTAGGATATGATATGGAAAGGGTAGGGCTCAACTTCGAAAATTGTCCTCATGAGCATAGCAGGAATATGTGCTCATGATTTCATTCATCCATCACAAACTATTTTTCAAACTGAATTTAGGTAAAATCGCATGTTTGTAGTGTTTAACATTGGTTAATTTGTTTCTTCTGCCTGTTGCTGTCAGTACTGACATATGACAATCACAGACTTGACTCTACAGTGTCCTGGGTAACTTAACCCAGACACAACTGGTCAACTCGGAGCCAGTGTCATGGTGTTGAAGATCCTTGTTTTTATGTAACCAAAGAAAAATACTGCTACATGTTGATGCGGGATGTTGTGTTTGCCATAATTTTTGTTCTGTGGACAACTGCTTTCAGGAAAAATGATTTGATTTCACTTTTCGCCCATGCATATCACATGGAAATGACATTTTAGAATCTCCCAAGGAGACTTGCAATAATGATGTCATTGTCTGTTTATTTGCTCCAGAATCTATGGCGACAAAGCCAATGACATCATTGAGGGACTGAAGAAAAACCCTGTGATAGCAGTTCCTCTTGTCTTGAGAAGGTGAGGAGAAAGACAGTTTTAAAAATCGTTGTCTATCTCACGTACTGGCATGTCAATAGTTTTCTTATTTTACAGAACATTTCTAAGTTTTGCTTACATTTGTTATTGTTGGATGTTGCGAAAACATGTCTGCATATAACTTCAAAACTATTAATGAAACTGATGGGTCACTCAGAGATGCCAACTAGTACGATTTTGCGCACTCGAGTGCGATTTTTCACCGAAAATACGCGAATTCGACTTTTGACGAAATACATTTTTTCATTGTCAGGCCAGTGAACTAGGAAATCTACGGTGAGATCTTGATGCGAAGTGCGAATTTGACGAAGGAAGTTCCGGTCTTGGTCTGCCCAGGCCGGAAGCGAATGGATATAAATGCAATGTAGCCCTGGTACGAACAGCAAGATGCTTCGCCCTTTTGAGCGAAAAATAAATGTCAGACCTTATTTTGTTTACTCTTCGATGCGAGAGGTAAAGACGAAACTGGTTCAAAACCGAATTTTATTGTGAACCTAGAATACACTTTTTGGTGTCTGGGGATACTCTTTTTAATTTTCGTGGGTTGGCATCTCTGGTCACTTTGGGAGAATATAATCTCACCATGAGCAATGATATGGTGATCATAACTGAACTCTTTCCCTACAGGCCAGCATTCCATGTGTGGCTGGAACACTTCCTGGGCTTATATGCCATACTGTACTTCTCATTCGTAAACAAAGATCACCTTACAACACAACAGCTGTCCAAACTACGCACTTATCACACATGTGGTATCGCTGGACATGGACAAAGGGAGCTTCCAAGAACTCTATTTTTAAGGTTCAGCATCACAAGATGTTAAAATTTTCCATTGTGTGGTCAAGGAATATCCTTACAATATCACAGTGCAGTCTGCATTGTATGGGCAGTCGCTAGGGAACCAGGCGACGCAGTGTTGGTTGTACCGTAGGGAAAGAGTTAAAACCATTGATTTAGCAGTATGTGAGACGACAGTGTATATCACCCTGAGCTGGATCGCTTTGTAATCCACATAACTTAAGATTGTTTCAGTAAATTCATCAGGTCGATCTTTGTTAACAGAAGCACAAGAAGGTATTAGGCATAAGTACGACAGGGTTCACACAGGTCCTTAAAAGTCCTTAAAGTCCTTAATTTTCATAAAAGAAAAAATAAGTACTCAAAAAGTCCTTAAAATCTGAAAATGATGCCAAAGTCCTTAAAAAGTCCTTAAAATTTGTGCTTCAGTTGAAACATTCAAATAGGATCTTCCAATTGCACACTGGATAATTGGTACTTTGAAATAACTGAACTTTTCAGAGTGAATTTACTTTTTCCGAGTGAATTTATTATGTCTGAACTCTGGATACAGAAACATTCCGTATCAATGACTGCTGCACACCACTTGTATAGTTGCAATATTTCTTGGTCACAGGCACACAGGTCCTTAATTTTTTTACTGTGAGTCCTTAGGAAGTCCTTAAAATTAGTTTTCAAGACTTTGTATGAACCCTGGTATGAACCATTTATTCTAATTTGATTGTATTCGATGGAAGCCAGACTGTAGGTTTTCTCATTTAAATGTGGCCAGGAAACAAAAAAAAGAGTAAGGTTGTATGTTGCAAAATCCCACAAGATACAAATTGGAATGTGCAATAGGAAGAATAAAATACGAGTAAGACTTAACATAAACTCGGTAATCAAATTGGTATTGGTAGTTGATCTTTTGTTTTCTGTATTTGTTACCCTTTTTGTGGAACTTGTCTTATCTTATCTCAATGCTGAATTTTGTCAGACTGAAGGCCAAGGACGAGGAATGGCGGGAAGCCCAGAAACAGTTTAACAAGCTGTGGAAAGAACAGAATGAGAAATTTTATCTGAAATCCCTGGATCATCAGTGTGCAAACTTTAAACAGCATGACATCAAAGCCATCAGAGGCAAATCTCTGTTGAACCAGATTGAGACCATCTATGATGAGGTAAGACTGTCGTCCATCATGGTCAAGTCCAGTGGCCGTGTTCATAACTGGGTACATGATGGTATAGATCTTATGCGTCGTTGCAAAACACTACACGGTATGCATGAACTTTGTGTAGGTCTATACTCGCATGTAAAGGGGTTCCCAACTCCACACTGTCTCCGAGGACGACTAAATCAGCTGCACAGTGTGTAACTAGCTAGGGAAAGTGGTGTCTGCTTAGGAGCAGGGAAGAAAGTAACGAAATATTTTATTCCAACCTGCGATATCACAGGCCACGGCAAAAAATTGGATTTCTACTCGCCCTGGATCTCCGAGTTTTGTTTTGATCAGCATCGTTTTCTTGTGGCAGGGATTGACCGGTGCAAATTCTGTGCATGTGGAAAGTCAATTTTTGTTACGGCGGTAAGCGGCAATTGATGCATAGGGATGGGCGTAACTTTAGTTCATGCATACTGACTGAATTTGAGTTTACACCTAGATGGCCGTATGCACAACCAAGCCTGCACCATGGAGCACAACAGGCAAATTTGCACCAAGTTTATGCATACAACCATAGGGTAGGAAATCCTGAGGAAATTTTCTGATTTCTGGACTTGGACAGTTTTTTTTTTTTTCCCTCATTTGTTCAATAGCTTTCTCTGTGGTCTTTTGATTCACAGTCACTTAAAGGAGATAGTATTACTGTTAGCAGGTATTAATATCTTATGTTATGTGTATGTGTTTATGTATGTATGTCTAGTATAGGAGTGTATGTAATAGATTGTGTTTGAGATAGATAGAGAGAGAGGGTGAGTTCCAGATTGAGAGGACAAGACTTTCTGTAAAGTGCCTGGAGCAAATTGTTTCTAGTAGAAATTCTACTGGGTGCTATATAAATGATCTTCATTTTATTATCATTATGTATAGGCCTTCTGTGTATGTGTTGGCAGTGACAAGTAATGTTAAAAAGTTGAAGAAATATTTGTGTCAGAGCTTCCCAACCCTGTCAGTGTTATAAATGGCCGTTTTGTGCCTTTAGTGGATGACCGATAGATGTCGTCGGTTGAATCTCCTTGTTTTCCCAAGTTGAATCGTTTTTTTCTTTATTTTGTTGTTGCTGTTTTATGTAGGTACTCTTGTGGATTTTTTGTTGTTGTTTCTTTTATGTTGTTTTTTTTTTTTTCCCCAAGAATTTCCAGAGCTAACCTAATGCCTCTCAAAATATTTCCATCAAAATTGAATAATCGTGATTTTGGAAATTTTGTGGGCGGGTTTTCGTAGCAAAAATATCTGACCCAAAGAATAAGTATCAAAGTGAGTGGGAATTTTTATTGGTGGCCAGTAAGTTGTTCTGCAGTTTTTCTGACAATTTGTAAGTTCAGAGAGATGGCACTGGCTCTCACTCAAAACTTGTGTAGAGCAGAAAGATATATGTGTCGTTTATTCCATCAGTTGAACCACTAGAATGCTACACTGAGGTATGTTGTTGAAATATAGGAATATGATTGATATCAACAAATTTTTTTATTCAGTTTAATGTTAAATTGTACAAGTTATCCTGTGTTTTCTGTGTACAAGCATTTTATGTAATTTGTATTGTGTTGAAAATGGCTGTAGAAATTGTACATAACAATTGTATGAAAACAGCCATTGTATTTTATGTTGCACAAACTTAATTTTATTTTCCAGAGAGCTGACAGCGAGGAAGCTCCACCCCAGGGTCCTATGCTGACCTTCACTTATGACGATCGTTCCTTGATTGAGGATGCTGGCACCCTCATCATTCACCATGTCAAGAGGCAGACAGGTAAAGGAGAGAAAACCAGAAAGAAAACAGCCTTTTATATTTTTTTCCATCTGTTTTTCTTTTGTTTGTGTTTCTTTCTTAGAAAAGTCAGTTGTTCTGCAAAGTAAAAATATGATGTGATGCAATGGACTTCCATAGTTTTCCTCCATGACTGTAAAGCATGAACACTGAGTAGCCCTACCGAAGTACTTCCATTTTTGTGGAAAAAAATTTCAGAGACTTTTCATTTGTTATTTGTGAATTTTTAATCATTGCAGGCGTAGACAAGGAGGCAAAAACTCGCATCAAGCAACTTGTCAAACATTTTGTACCAGATCTGTTCTTCGCGCCACGAGGGGAGCTCAGCGATGACGATGGGGAAATGAACGAAGGTAGGACGGGCTGTTTGTAGCGTGCCTCATCTCATGTCATGTAGCTGGTAATAGCTGACATTGTATACAGGCAACAAATCATCACTGTTCCCTAACACTTTAGTTGTTGATTTTGACTACTCTTCCGGAGAAGCAAACACTGTTTTATTTTAGCACAACTGGTCTAGTGATGATGACTTGAAACTTTGCTGTTTGATAATTTTTCTCCATAACCGAGACCATTTAATGCAGCTTTGAATGTAGTTGAAAATAATATTATATGTAAAAATAATTTTTTCAAATATTTGAGTTATTACAGTTTTAGGGAACGGTGACGATATTCAGTTTTTAACCCCTTCCTTGCTTTGCCCGGAACTGTTCCGGGCATTCTAATATCACTATACTGCAGTGTGCCCGGAACTGTTCTTGAGTGACCCTATGGAGACAATAAAATGTTTTAAAAGATCTTGAAGTTTGTTAAACTTATAATACTTTTGCTGATTTTGAGCTATGACTGAGTTGAACAGTAAAAAGGTGTTCTAACATTTTGAGCCGGGGAAAAAAAAAAAGACGTATTTTCTTCAAGGGGAATTAAAATCGTATTTGTGTATTCCTCGAGTCTGCAGGACAACTAGTACTGACTTTCAAAACTCTTGAAGATTTTGATACGTCACTTTCAAATGAATATAGATCTCACCACAAGGATTGATAGTGATAACTACAAAAATTGTCGATATGCCAGCAATTGAATTGGATGTGATGATATATGAAATAAGCTATATGGTGAGCTTTATTCTGAGCAATGAAGTTTTTACATTACGCATTGTTTGAGAGCTGTGTGGAAGAGAGTTATTTGTAGGACGGATTGGGTAAATGGTTATGACCGTATTGATTTGCTTCTTTCCTTCGAATTTTTTGCTCTTTCTCCTTCCTGTTTGCTAATTCTTCATCTGCCTTATCTTCTCTATAGTGATAATTCCCTCTCCAACTCTGTTGTTTTCCTTTAGGGATGGGACTACTTTGGAAATTTACTGATTTTTTTTTAATATTGGCAAAACAACTATTATTAATATTAAACGGTTTTGTATGTTGTCTAAGATATCTACTGTGGACAGATATAATTATGTACAAATAGGTAAAATGCGCATGATGTCATAGTGTTTTTGTTTTGGTCTTCCGCATCTATAAATGGCCGGTGGATCAGCTGATTAGTGTAACTTCGAGATACGTCTTAAACGATTAAAATGCCTGCTAATTGCATTGTAGTTGATTGCTATGATGGGTGGAAAGGATGGATCCAAACTGGTCAGATTCCCTACCATCCATGTAACGAGAGCGGAAGTAAAAGAATTGGCTGAACGTCTCCCATTGAACATTAGCCATTGTTTACTGTAACCGCCTGCTTTTAGCTTGCCGGCGGTTGGTTTGCGGTGCCTTCCGTGCCTCACAGTGAAAATCAACCAACGAATCAAACTCAGTGCCACAATCGCCTTGGTGGTGGGCGGGTCCGGATGCTTAAGATGGCAGATATGTGCATTCTACCTATTGCATCCGGCAGTAATGTGTTAAATCAGCAGTTCTCAACCTTCTTCAGGCAGTCGCCTATTTCAGCTTCAATTGCTCTGTCATCGTCTCCTTTCTCCTCCCTCCCCCAAATCCCTACCAAACCCCAACAAATAGATTTCACAAGACAACAGATCACACAAAAATATGATGTCAGATTTTTCAAAGCCTCAGTAATGACAATGGTTATTCGTTTTTGTGCATTCTTTATCAAATACACTAAAAAAAATGTTGTTTTTTTCTGTCCATATAACCCATTTACACTTGTTATTGAATAAGTCAGTGGTTGCCCTGTACTTGCCCCCAAATCCTCTTCCATTCACATTTTTCACGGCCCACTGTCGCCCTCTTTTCATTGTTTATGCCCCCTTATGGCCCTTTCCTTCATTTTCGCCCCACAGTGGGGCAATATCACCCACCCTGAGAACCACTGGTTCAGAAATTTTGTTTGTGTGAGCAATTCCCACCCCCTACCTTTTATCTAGACATGTGACATTTGACCTTTTCCTTCATCAGATATGGACATGGATGAGGAAGAACTGACCATAAACGGTCACCGCACATCAGAGACCAGCAGGAGAGCCAAGGAGAAAACAGCGGCTGAGGAGGAAGAGAAAAAGAAGAAGGTGAACGGAGTGAAGGTGGAACTGGAGGAGACAACCAAAGATGGAAAGGAGGAGGAAGAAGACATGGACGTGGACAAAAATAGAGAAAAACCCGCTGAAGCAAATGGTTCAGACAACGAAGACGACAATGTAAGTAGACTTTTGAATGAATAGTAATTTTATGTGGAGCTTCCTGGCTAAATAAAATACATGTGTAGATATATTATTTAACCCTTTCACTGCGCTGCGGACGTACGCTGCATATCTTAAAATCAATAGTCATAGTGTGATGTAGATGTTCACCGTACGTTCTAAATATGAAAGTGAGAGTGTGCTATCCAGGATACAACGGGGGAAAACCCTGTGGGATTGAAGGGTTTAATATGAGTATATTTCAGGCAGACAGAAATAAAGTAGCTAAATATTGAAGTTTCTCCTAGGTTAGGGACATTGATGGGGGGAGACGACAGAACAACAAGAACAGCATTTTTTATCAGTTGGCTCTCTTTGAATGACAGCAGCAAGGGAAGTCATTGTATGGGGGGAGGAGGGAACTGCAACAATTGTTCAGAGGGCACCACTCAACCGAAAGGAACCCGCACAAAAGGGGGTTTGATTAGTGTAGATGCAAAGACGGCTGTGGATTTGAAGGTAGAAACAGATCCTCCCCCCACAAAAAAAAAACGGCGCTGCACTGTGGCGATGACGTGCCTTCTCCAGTTATAACTGGGCTGCAGTGGCACAAAGCACAAAGGCAAATTTCCCAAATGGGATTAAAGAGTTATACAAATACAAATAAACAAAATGAGAATTTTTGTAGTCCCAGCTGAAATACCCAGCCTTGCCCGGAATAAATCTGTTCATTAATTTCAGTTCTGGATGATTATGATGGATCTGTTTTATATTGCCCTTTCCTTTAGGAATATTTTGTTATTGTTTGTTTTCAGATAAATCTCACTGCAGTCCCTTTGCATGTCAATGCCTTATGCACCACATCATCATTCGAGATGAAAATTAGGATGAAATGACACTGCACACTGGCAGTTTGTTTAATTGTGAACACAACACAGGAACTGATAACATCATGGGCTCGTGAAATTGAAAGAATCAGAAGGGCAAAATTAGCAACATAAAGCAAACAAACAAACAAAAATGCTTCTCCACATTTCAAGTCTCTAAATGTAAAAAACAACCTTTTGCAGGTCAAAAGGAAGGCACCTGTAAAATGCCAAGCAAACTGCAAGCTGTGTGAGCGGTTCTAGGTCTTTTTGAAGTTTTTTTTATGGTATAGATGCTATTTGCAGCTGTTTTGTCACTTTATTTTCCCCAGGATCGCTACGTCCTCTTCTACTGCAACTCAACATGGTATATTTTCCTGCGCCTACATCAGATTTTGTGTGCTCGACTCCTGAAAGCATACTCTCTCACGCAGAAGCTTATTCAAGAGGAGGCAGTGGCAAAGAAGGAAAGGAAAGATTCTGTTGCATTCGCCTTGCGTCTCCGTTCACCTTGTAAGTCAAGATCAGTTAGTTTTTTACATGTTGATCTGGTGGTTCCTAGAGTCCTAGGTCATATTCTTCTCCTTGTGATATCAGATTTTGTCAACCCCTCCTCCATTTTGAATTGCCATCTAATAATTTTTCCACCATTATATTTTAACAGTGGTAGTTATCTTACTATAATTGAGCTAGAGGGTGAATCTGTAAGCAGCTACAACTTTGCGACTACGCCATAAAAAATTATGAAACATGGTGTACTGCATCAATTTTTGACGAAGAATTACGTGGACACATTCATTTTGAACAAAAATCAGTGTTTATTATTATTTATATTTTTGAACTGTTTTGAGATGCAAAAACAGAGATGTATTTTTGTCGGATAGAACAGAAAAGTGTGACCGGAAATTATGTCCTTGACCTCACTTTACACATTGACAGCTGAAAACCAAAGTAATCGTATCTGTGTATTCCTACATAAGTTCTATTAGTCATTGCATCGAATCCATATGCGGCTTTTAATGCAGCCTAGATCTAGATATAAGGTTGGGTTTCCTACATAGAATCTACAAGATTTATCTTGCGCAGGTCGGCTAGTGGAAACAATTTATAGAACTAAATTTCTTTCTTAATTGCAATAAAATGAAAAAAAAAAAAAAGAAGTCCCTTTTCCCAGTGGATCATAGAATTTTTATCCGACTTAATTCCCAGGGGGTTGCTACACTAACTGAAATACCTCCCCCATTCCTCCCCTTAGATTTGGAATTCTTCCCCTGGGGAGCCTTTGAGAATCACTGCATTGTCTAATTCTTCAGTTTTGTCAAGTTGAAATATGTGAGTGGATCTGGTGAAATCACCTTAAGGTGAAGGACCAAATTCCTGAAAAAATACCTCTCCAAATGGGAGAAAATTTTTCTATGGAAATTGAGATTTGCTTATAAAATGAAAGATCAGCCATTTTTCTGCATTCAGTTAGAATACTTTGCTTGAAATCCATCTTAGAAATATTTTATTGGAATTTTTTGAAGAAGTGTAAAAATTTCACAATTGCGCCAGATCCACTCATAATTATATTAATGGTCTTGGATACAAAACCACCAAAGTCAGGAAGGGTCGGTTTTTACAAGAAGGATAAAAAATTGAAAAAACATCTTGCTTTGTCTGTACTGAACATGATGCCAGGAAATGCAGGGAAGACAAACTTATAAAAATACCTCTTTATCTGTACTGGACGTAATGCTAGAAAATTTAGGGAAAAAAGAAACATTGAAAAATATCTTTCTTCATTTGTACTGGGCATGATGCCAGAAAATTTAGGAACTTTGAAGATTATTATTGTCTTTTATTTTGTTTGTAGTGGACGTAGGAGTGGATGAGTACTATTCTTATTTCCTGGACATGGTGAGGGCTGTCCTGGATGGCAACATGGAATCTAGCCAGTACGAGGATACCATGAGAGAGATGTATGGGATAGAGGCGTATCAGCTGTTTACCATGGACAAAGTGGTACAGAATATTGTACGACAGGTAAAGTGTCTGTTCTGAAACATTTTTGTGGGGAGAGAGTTCCATTTGAGTCACGTTATAAGGATATTTCAAGGACCTGACACTAGGGCGGGGGATCTGTGGAAATCATAACTGACTGACAAGTTTCAGTTTGCTTTCAAAGGGCATGGGTTCATATGTTCCTTGGGGTCTCCCTTATTGAAGTGGTCATTTAGTCGGCAGATCTGCATTTATTATGTATAGTCTACTTAAGTAAGTGTGTATGCAGGCAAATACTGATGACCTGGTTGGATCATATTTAACAGATTTTTATCATATTTGCAAAATTCAAATTATGGGTGGACATACTTCACAGCAAGGGCCTATTCACATTAGATTTTTAATTTCACTTTTATTTGATCTAATTTTTAAGGATCCGAAAGCTGAAAACTAACCAAAAGTAAGATAACGACAAAAAGCGTGAAAGGCACAAAGTGACGGTTATCGTGCTGATGCACTATAAAACTCAAACTTAAACTCGGAACTGCCAGGATCATATGAGGATTCAGTGGTTTTCAGAATTTTGCACATTGAGCCCAATGTTGTTCTCCTGATCTCTAATACAGTCTTCTCTGTGTGTCTAGGTTCAGCATTTGGTGATGGATGACATGCCCACAAGATTGACCAAGCTGTTTGAGGAACAGAAAGAGAAGGGTGGGGCAGGTGGTCGCTGGGCCACCAGACATCAGAGAGCCACTCTGGAGCAAGCTTATCTCAGACAGGCTGAGGTTATACTGGGAGATGAGAATCCTTTCAAGTTTATCATTGTAAGCTACCATATGTATATTAACCCTTTTGCATCTTATGACATAGTGTCACCAAAGTGTTACAAGATGAGATAGCTACGAGATTTTGCATGCACACATTTGGCATCGCCACCAAGTGGCGAATGTGCAGAAGTCATGAACAGTGCTGTATTTTTCAAAATCAGTATCGGGGAAAATACTGATTTTGTACACTGCTCAGCTATCGATGCAGGCTTTGATTGAAGTCATTTATTTTGTAAATATAATTTCAGTCACTGTAGGAAAACGCTGGCTATTTTTTTTTTTGCGTTGCATTAACACTGTAGCAAAACAGCATCATTAATTTATCAATATAGCAAGCATTCTTTTCATGCAAAGACCTTGGGCCCCGCCCAAGATCAGCTCTCAGTGTGCGTGCACGATTATTGTAGAGGTGCGAAGAAGGGAGTATCGCGTCTTACTGTGTCTAGTATCTTTAGTCTCGCCAACAACAGGACAGCTAGATAATACGAGACAGGCTTAGGTTAGTCTGGGTGGTGAGAATCTTTTCAATGTCGTCATTGTAAGCCACCGCATATATTGCAGAACACAGATAATTTTGTGTGAGGGCCTGATCTTTAAAATGAGTGACAAAAATTATAACGCAGATATATTTATAGCTCAGAAAAGGTAAGAAAACAACGCATTGCACATGATTAGACTGTGAGCAAATTTTTTATGCAAATGAGAAGTACCACTTTCAGGTAAAAAAAAAAAAACAACAACAAAAAATACTTACATTTACACACCACAGCTAAATTGAAAAGCATGTATGTTGAAAGTGAGTAGTTTTCAAAATACATGCTTTTCAGAAGTATATACTGTCTTTTGCAAGAGTCTTTACATAGAACACATTATGTGACCTGCCACGTGTGTCACAGTGTGGTGTATCTGTGGTCTTCTTTCTGTGGAAATCATAACTGACTGAGAGTCTCAGTGCAACTGTTTAGTAAATATGCCTTTTGTGGAGTATCGAATGGGAAAGGTCAAATACACATGTATTTGGGAGGTCTGTATTACTGAACTAGGCGAAAAAAAAACTGTTTATTGGAGGGGCACTTTTTCATTTAGAAGGTATCCTGTATCAGAAATATCCATGACTGACTCATGGTGTCTCCCTTAAGCCTTGGGTGTTTTGCACAACATGAAAATATATAGCAAGTTGTGGGGAGGTTACTATTTCATTGTAAAGTGTTTTGGGTCCACTTAAAGGGGACAAGTTCTGCCATTTAAAATGGGAAGGATTTAAATATCAGGTTATCTTGAGCCGAGGGATAGGTTTAAAGACAGGATTAAGGTTTAGGAAGGGAGTACCATATGAGTTTCACAACTTTTAGTCTGGCATCTACTTCATGTTCTGTGTGTTAAAAGCAGGGCTGCGCATCTACTCTAAAAACATCCAGCTAGAGGACTAATTTGCCAGATGGGGGGCACACCCCTCGGCAACCCCATGCACTCGAACGCTCCTGAAATGGGGTCATTGTAGTATCTCTAATATGTGACTTCAATGGAACTCCTCCCAGGGTGAGAGTCAGGTTTGATGATGAGTTTGGGATTGGGAATAGGTTTAGTGCAAATATAGATCTGTATTATTTTCAAGTTTAATCATTTTTAATATCTTTTCTCACTCCTGCCCTATTAAAAATGGCTTCATTGTGTTTTCTGGAGATGACCAGATTCATTAATCCTTCCTATAAATCGTCACTGTTCCGTAATACTGGGGAGGACTTCCGAATGCGTTCCATAGCTTTTATAACGTTATTGAACTTTACTCACCGTTATGCATTGTTTGAGACTTTATTACCAATTATCACTTCATATTCACAATAACATTTGTAACACACTTGCCAAGAAAAACAATATAATCCCAGAAAAAAGTCTGAAGTGAGACAAAATCCGCAAACAGGTGCCATTTTGAAACTTGCTGGGGAGAGGTCACGGTAACAGAATTTACCAAAAGCGCGACTCAAAAACTCACAACACATGGAATGGCCAGATGGACCTGGGGGCGTGAGGGTCTAGTCAGTTTGTAACAATGGGCGGTAGTCAGATTGACTAATCAGGCGAAAAGGGGCTGGGGTAGCCATTGGCGATCGACGTACACTCATGTAGGCCCTGTATTAGCTCAGATCATGCAATCTCCCAGCAGCTGAAATCGGATTGTTTTGCTACTAAACCGATTCATAATTTTTAAAAACTATGCAAATTAACAAGGTCGGTAACTTTCCCTAATTTAGGTCAAGGATACAGTATGTGAGTATTAGTAAATGACTACCGTCAAGCTGTTAACTCACCTGCGTGGCGGAATGGTTAAGACGTGTGATTTTGGAGCGAAAGGGTGTGGGTGCAGATCCGAGTATTGTCATGATATGATTTATAATAATTATGTATGTGTTCACTTTCAGATGATTCTTACGCAGAGAAATTGAGATAACATGGAAGTAAGATAGAGTGAGGAGAGAGATAGAGAAAGCGAAGCATGCCATGAAGTATTTGTCTTTCTTTAGAAAACCCCCCCCCCCAAAAAATACCTAGCCCCTTTTTTTATTTAAACCCCTCAAAATAAACCCTCTTTAGCATATATGGAACGCATTCGGAAGTCCTTCCCTAAGACTGTTACACTGAAAAATTCGAAAAGCAGATTTTCATACATATTATTATTCTACGACAGTCACAGCTGCATTGGTTCTAGACTTCTCAGCTGAAAAATAATCGAAAAGCAAATTTGAAAACTTCATCACAACTCACAGCGCCGAATTCCACTCAAAAACAAGCCACTTAGTTCGGTCCCGGGCCACCCATAAAATCGCACGCTGACCGCATCTAATCGGGGGGTACGCCGAGGCCACACGCCGCAGGCTACGGCATCAGTTACAGACTAGCCGCTAGTGATGACACGGGCGTATTTACGACTTAATTAACTCTAATTTCTTCACTTATAACACCAAAAATGCCGCTAAAATACAAAAGCACAACTTCTCTTCTCTCAGTCTGTGAAAATCCGATGTCAGTGCGATGTCCCGTTTTCATGCTATTGTGTGTTTATAATATGCCCGAATTCACTAAAAATTGTTTTTTAAGTGGTGTATTTCTTGATTGATTGCTTCCAAACGGCTCAATAGATTGCCATGAACTTTGGTTTTTTGTGTTACAGACCTTTTCCCGTTTCATACCTGAAAATTTCTTGCTTGTCGGAACTCTCGTTGCTGGACAATATCAGTTTACATCCTGTTGCTGGTGTATTATTCTGCTGATGCGTTTCATTCTACATCAACTACACTGTGACCCATACATGCGGAAGACATTTTCTTCACTCAACAAACTTTGAAGAATTTGTGGAATGGAAAATGCGACAAAATGCAGAAACGACTCAAAAGGAAGACATCAGTGACGATTTAAATGACAGACATTTGAAGTTTATCCGTCGTACGTGCTCGTTAAGAATAACCGATAACACTTCAACTCTACTTCAGTAAAGAACGTGCGAGAGCTAGCAAGCCGAGGCGGAATGATTTGGTGTTCTTTTGATAGTCATAAAACAGTCAACCAGTGTAGTATGCATCAACGCTGTCTCATTTGAAGATTGTATGAAACGTTCAACGCCTAGAATTGCCTAACAACAGTCTCGACCTTGACATAAATTCAGTCAATAATACTACCGACGTAAGCACAATCACTAATGAAACAGCGGCCAGCGCAATCACATCATGTAGTCAAATTCATAATGTTGTACATAGTGCACACGGGGCGGAAGCATCGACTCCTGTAATTTAAACAACAACAGAGACCTACATGACATTGCTCGGGAGGCATTTTCGAAATAAAGTCATTCCAAAGCAACATACATTAGAACATGACTGCATTTCATTCATAAAACAATATGGTTTTGGGCCTGCCTCTGCCGGGAGAGCAAGAGACAGCGATTAGTCAACAGCCACTAGCAAAGCGAGAAACGCGTTCAAGAAATCACTGACGTACAGAATGGAGAAACTCACGCAAGTTTTGATTTCACATATTCTTCAAATTGCGCCATCGCTGAGTACTGACCACGCCAGTCGCAAAACAACTTGAAAAATGCTGCCCATACTCATTATTGTGCTTAGGATAATACTTAAATCATGCTGTATTTGAAGAACAATGTATAATAAAATATACGGCTTGTTTTGGGATGTAAATATTGACACTACTGAGTACAGATGTAAAATAAATCATCTGTATGTGGATTACTATTCCACCGACAACGATGCCTTTTCGTCAGGGCATGAACACGTCTTGTCCTCCATTTGACTGTAATTTGGGTGCCTTGTGTTGAGCACTTTTTTTGTTATGTAACTTTAAAATGAGTAGGTATTAGATATTCTTCAGCAAAAATGTACAGTTTTTCCCTACTTGCCATTACAAAACTATAAAAGCTATCTTCTTCTACTTTTCACACTGCAAAATTCAAAGCCTTACGTCTCACGTGCGTCAAGATGGTTATTCTGACGGCCCTGGTTACAATGCAAGGTGATAAATCATAATAGTACCAATTTTGATCTAATTCGCCCGCGCAAAGCGCTGCCCGTCACAGGTGTAGTGGCCCGTCGCTGACCCCGGTCGCGATGACCCAGTTGGGCGCTCGGTGGCCAAACTAAACGACCGGGTTTTCGGCGCTGTGAACTATACTAATTGTGTTGAAATAAAACCGTTGTTTTTATTTCTCCTGAAGAATAGCCAAAACCTATTACTACAGCCTAAGGGAATGGTGACAAAATGTACTCCATCACTGTTCTTGTTATTATTGCCGTTCGATGATTTTAAATTCTGATTATTTTACAGAGGAGCTTAACTGCTCAGGTGGAGGTTGACATGCTGGATCCACCCCCAGAGTCGAATGATTCAGTTAAGGAAACCAGTGCCTGGTCATCATACCTGAACGAATATTCCACTGCCAAGAAAAATGAAGAATTCTTGCACAGGGTTGGAAATAGCAGACCTATCTATCTGGTCAGGTAAGACAGAACAATTCAATAATGAAAACCAATCCCTGGTCTTGTTAGTCAAACCAGCAGGTCGTGAACAGCATACGGCTCTTTTAGCCTTCCATCTATAGTTCTGTCTCTTTTCTCAATTGCCGGTAATAGAAATGAGAGAAAAGATACTACTAGTATAGTCTTTGGAAAGACTTATGAATGTGCCTGATGCCAGACTGCACCTTATAATGTATGCAGCAGTTAATCCCCAAGCCGCGCATTAAATAGAAAAAAACATCCCTATTGGAGACTGACTTGCCAGGGGAGTGCTGGCGCCCCCCCCCCCCCCCCCCCCCGATCTTTATGGGGATCTAACAGTTTGGCCACAATATGGATTGTTTCATTTTTGTAAGAAAATTGTAATTTTTTTTTTTTTGTATTTTTTATCTTCTTCAATCCCATGCGGGAAATCTGCCTTAGTGTCATTGCAGCACAGTTACAACAAGTACTTTCCCTTCCTTGCTGCTAACAGTGGTTTCATAGAGCCTCCCATGTCTCACAGTGCAAATCAACCAATAGTGAAACCTCTCTATACATACATACTCTCTGCTATCACCTTGACCCGTTCAGAGTGTGGTCTTGTGATGAAGACTTATTTGTTTTTTTTTGTCTGTCTGTCACCAGGAACAAAACAAGAAATCCTTACTGGAAGGATTTCAAGAAACAGCATGAGGTAACAGTCAAGGAGGAGAAAGATGAAGATGAGGAAGAAGAGGAGGGAGAGGATGAAGAGGGGAAGGAAGGCAAGGAAAAGAAGGAAGAGAGTAAACAAGACAAAAAGTTTGAAGAGGAGAGCATCAAAGGTGAGTGAAGATGATTTGGAAATACTGATTATACATGCATATATGTCATCCTTTATTACTGAGAAATTTAACCCTTTTGAACCCTGACTACCTGATTTTCCCTACACCAAACCCCTATTCCTTTGAGCTCAGGTAATAAATTTGGGGTTATCCGCACCTTGCCATGGAAATCGTAGATGTCAGTTTTATGAGACAAAATTGCCAAATATCGAATTTGAACTGTTTGCGCAATATTTCAGTATTCATATCTTCAGTATGGGAGACTGAGCGTTTTGAGCTTACTGAGCAGATTCAATATAGACAACTAGAAAAGGGACCGGAGCCTTAAACAAATGCAGTTTTGGCGCTGTTATCGGCCTCTGGGAAACAAAATATTTTACATCAAATGGAAACATGTCTTGAGACGAAGAGATCATTGCTTATATCGTCACGGTCATTCCACAATTGCCCGGTTCATGTTTGGTGTTTTTTTTTAAGTCAAAGAAGACTGTTTACTTCGAATATAGTGGTATCTGTTGCTTGGGGAGCGTACTAGCAAGCTGTAGCTGAACAGTGAACATAACTCAGAATTTTCTCTATTTGGCTGTAGACTAAGCTCCCCTACCAACAGCCTAAAATGGTGTTTTAGGTGGATGTGGGTTTTCATTTAAGAACTCGTATGTCAACTGTTGAATGGTGCAACGTTATTGCCTGATTAATGTGAGCATTTCATCTCAAAACGCCCAAAAAATGACTTAGGCAATTGTGGAGTGACTGTGACGATATGTCAAACTCTAGTTTGAGCAATAAAGTGTTTTTGTAACACATTGTTTGCGAATTGTGTGGAAGAGAAAAACCGTTTTATGAAACTTATCTCATTATGTCAGAATATTGTCATCCACAACTCTGAACCAAGTGAAATATTTTTGTCTTATTTTCCAGTCAAACCAGAAATTGCTCAGGATTCCGAGTCATCAGCGAAAGAGAAGGCATCATCTGATGCCCCAGTTCACAAACCTTCTGATGGTGGCGATTCAGATAGGGTGGCCGCAGCCCCAGCCAACGATGATTTTGATGATGAGAACATTGATGATGCTGCATCACTGGCCAGATCAAGGAGAACTCCTACTGGCGGAGATGAAGATGATGATGATGACGATAAACGTGGGGGTGGTGCAGACAGTGATGGCGGTTTGGGTGACGACGAGGATGATGAAAAGGGCACAGAGAGCGCCAGTAAGAGACGGAAAATTGGCTCGTCACCTGATGGTAAGTTCACAGTGCGCTTATTTTAATAATAAGTGAAGTCAACAGCGACTTCTGAATTACTGTCTCAGTGTCTGTTGGATTTATTTGAAGTTTTGCGTGGGCTCATATTTCACACTTAACTTTGTGAAACTGATTTTTTATTTATAAGACCAGCCCATGGGTGAAAGTTGTCCAGATTATATTTCTGGTTTTCATTCCTGAAAAAAATATCTTTCCCGGTTTGCAAAAATTTCCAGTGGCTGCTGTGACCCAGCCATGTATAATACATGTAGGCCTACTCTCAAAGGAGGCTTTACCAAGAATTCTATTTTTAAGGTTCAGCATCACAGGGTGTTAATTTCCTATACAGTGGTCAAGGAATACCTTTACAACGTCACAGTGCAGGCTGCGTTGTACCAGCTACCTCTAGGGAAGTGTGCAACGCAGTGTGCGTTGTACTGTAGGGAAAGAGTTAAAAAAAAGAATGATGTTACGGGCACTCAGTCTAATTCCAAAGCCAAATAGAGAAAATACGGAGTTGTGGTCACTGTTCAGCAATGGCGTATAATGTAAAATACCAGGTACCCCTAATAACATCTTTTAAAAAACAAGGAATCAAGAGGCTTAAAGAAGAAGAAGAAAAGATACACGATGCACGCCATGGTGTGTAGTAATGGACACTACACTCCTAAAGAACATTTTACTAAGATAGGGCTACGCTCTTTAAAAGTATGGTGTATGTCAGGCCCCAGAATATATGAGCAGGGCTAAGTGCTCATATGTTGAACATAGCTTAGTTTCCTTAAAAATGAAAATCGCGATACATAAAATATCTGTAGATCTCCAAGTTTACTTATGGTGTACTTGGAATCTAAGTCACCAGTTAATCACATGAGTGTTTCATGTTTTTGGAAAGTTAACAATGTTTTAATGTTCCTCAGGTCTTGCTCGCCGAGTGCACAGCATTGACAACACCAGCATGAAATTTCAACACAGTTCATATCATCATATGTTTGTGAAGAACACAGGATTGATCATGTACTACAGAGGTCGAGTGGCCAGAACAAATGCTGTGAGTATCACTGAGAATTTGTACGGAACTATTTAATTCTGTTTGTGAAATTTAGAAGCTTTGAATACAAAACTAAACATAAATAAAGTAACCAAATGGACTGTGTAAGGCGCAAATTGGCCGTTATGGTACATCCCAACATGCGGCAAAGCCCAACTCAAACTTGAACCTGTCATCAGTAGTTCTAACTGACAGTTCAAGCAAAGATACTAGAGCTGACACGATAAGACAGCCAGTGCTTTTAGCATGCACCGATTTCGCATTGCCACCTAGCAGGAAACGCGCAGAAGTCATGTAAAGTGCCCTATTTTACAAAGCCAAATAGGGAAAATATTGAATTTTGTCCACTATTCAGCTATTGCTGTAGGCCTCGACTGACATCACTTATTGTGGAATATAAAGTCAATCGCTATGGGGAAAACTGGCTATGTTTTCCTTTTTTTTTTTTATTCGCAGTAGCACTCACAATTTTGCATCATAAATTTACCATTATATCAAGCATTCTTTTCATATCATGCACAATGGGCCCCGCCCCCGATCAGCGCGCAGATTGTGTGGACATTTTTTTTAGTGGTGTAAAGAGGACAGGTTTCATCTTATCGTTTCTAGTATCTTTGGTTCAACTCAGAACAAATAGCGAACACCTGTTATGAATCAGTAATATAAATTTCTCATTGGTCGATAGAAGGAACAAGATTTGTAATGAATCTGCAAAAGATGATTTTCAATTTACTGTATTTGGAATAATTTTAAAATGTACGCCATTAACAAGTCTGCATTGCGGCGTTAGTTCTTGTTTGTTCTTTCTCCATTTTCTCAAAAACTGATCATTTAGTATGTAGAAGAGGTATAAGAAATGCATTCGGACACTTGTTTAAAATGCATTGTGGCATTTATCAAGCTGTTTCACAGTTACGATTTATTCTAACCCCGTATCATCTTACTGTAATTGAGTTAGAGGGTGAACCTGTAATCAACTAAAACTTCACGACCACGCCATAAAAAACTATGAAACTTAGTGTACTGCTTCAATTTTTGACGAAGAATTGCGTGGACACTTTCATTTTGAACAAAAATCAGTCTTGACTATTTTTTATATCAACTTTATTGGCCTCCCTGCCCAACACGCGAGGCACGGGAGGCCATTATTTTGTCTGACACGCTTAACCGCGGGTCCTGCGGGAGGCCACATTTTTGTATAGCAACGGTGCACCTCGCGCTTTGTTTATTTGGTTGCCGCGGCTAGCGTTTTTTTTCCCCCACACAATTTTCGCGTTTACCTATCCTGTCACCCCTACTATATCTAACAAAATGGTATCGTCGGTTTGCGCTTATTACGATGCAACTATTCGTAACTATTCGTCATACTCATGTAATAGTACTGATGGTCTGGAGTTTGAACTGGGGAAAATCTTGAGGAAACTTTTACTTTGATGCTGATTGTCGTCTACATGTGAAGTGAGAAGAAAGGGGCCATTTGCATATTTAAGACGCCGTTCTACGTCTGTTATTATGAATTCTGATGTAATATTTGGGCATGCTGCATAAGGGCGTCTGTCGGTAGGTTTCTCATCAGGGAAAACTGGGAGAAAATGACCGACTTTATTGTTGGTCGTTGTCTTTATTTGATGTGGTAATTAGAGAGATATTGTGTTCCTTTGATTAAACTACTTTTGATATGTATGACTGTGCTCTACGACCTGGAGATCAAATCTGTCACTAAAACTAACGTTATAGTAAGTGGAAGCTCTACATAGTAGAGGAGGGAGAAGGCAATGTCACGATACATGTGGTTAGTAAATTAAGCGAATGGCTTAAAAAATTTGTTCTCCTGAGTGGCCTGACTTAGGGACAGAAAATAGAGCAGAGGTCTTGGGAAAATGATAAAACGCGTGGTAAACAGCATGTAAATGCAGAAAATTCTTGATTTGGGGCCTTCCATTTCTCAATAAAACTTACTGCATATCAAAACAAGTACTTTATCCAAACTCAGTTTTGTATTCACATATTTTGAAATGCTCATGTTAATCAATCATGTTGCTCTATAGTTACGTTGTTTTTGCTTCGTTGACTTATCAGTTTTTAAATGAAAACTCCTCATCCACCTAAATCACCATTTTAGACCGTTGTTGGGGGAGCGGGACTGATTACAAAGCCAAATAGAGAAAATACTGAGTTGTGTTCACTGTGGAGCTATACCGCCATGCAAAGACAGAGCAACTTAACTGATAAACTATAAAGTGAGCACATACGTAGCTGTGCCTTTGCACAGCAGTAAAGCTCCCTATGTAAAATACAACACTGCCCTAATAACAGCTACCACTATTTTTGAAGTAGAAAGTTTGCTTCGAGTTTCAAAAAGCACCAAAACATGACTTAGGCACTTGTGGAACGACTGTGACAATAAATCTACCTGCGTTGTAGAATAATTAAAGTTGTAAGATTTCTGTGTCTAACTTGTATTACCCTCCTATGTTTCAGTGTCACAAGAGAATCACTCAGAAAAAATGCGAGAACATGAGCAACTGGACCAAACCATGGCTGACTCGCAATGTTTCGGGCGCTCAGGCTGAAGACTGCAGGCGATGGCTGATGGGACTGGCCACTGAGAGCAGATCCAACAGCACCTCGGCCACAGAAATTGAGCAGTACGACAAAACCCCATACAGAGTGTACACCAAATACTCGGTGGACTGGATAGCCCCCAGTTCTGGCAGAACTTCGCCTGCGTCTACGAACAATTAAATGTGGCACATTTTTATGCTGTAGAAAGACAATGATGTAAAGTTTAAATTTCTGTGTTTGTGTCCATCAGTGTAAATATTTCATTATCTTTGTCCACAATTTACAATGGCAGGTCATCTGAAGATGACATCTCAGGAGAAAATTCATTTTTTCAAATTCCTTTTCTTTATTTAAAAGTACATTCTGTCTTACTAACCTGAATTTGCATAGGAAAAAAAATGTGGACCAAATTCAAAAACTGCAAATTTGTCAACTATCTCACATTTTCTGCTGTGCAAATGCAGAACAATGTAACTGATAGCTTGACCTTTTTAAGCATTATTGTCCCTGTGAATTTTTCTCACACATAATTCTTGTATGTCAAAAGCAGAGAGGTGTCTCTGCTACCAAAATAACGGTTTCTAGGATGGCAAACTCATAGATAAAAGCATTTAGAATCTTTATATATGTAGGCTGGCCATGCCACGCAAGTTGGTTTTTTTTTTTTTTTCCCCAAGACAATGAAATGAGCAAATACATCGCTCTGCCTTTGCACGCCAGTATTGGCACATCATTAGTTTTCTCATTTTAGAGGAGAGCTTGTCAGGGCTTTGGTGAGGCTAAGATTTGTAATGTGCAGACAAGCATATATGGCAAAAAAAAAAGCTTCTGCATATAGTTTTAAAACTGAAAGATATTGATTTGTCACCTTAGTGAGAATACAGATGTCACCATGAGCAGTGGAGATGGGTGATGATGAAATGAACTGCAAATTTCCCAAGTGAGACCAAAGAATGGCATCAGCAGAAAACGAAATCAAATCTCATGTAGCATAGGAAAATGTAAATGTATAGTATTAATTGGTTTGACATTTTGATTGCGTTTAATCAGGGATGGGAATCCTACGGAAACCTCCAGATGGTAGGATATGTATATATGTTTTTTGTTTTTTTTTTCATTCTGAGATGGAAATCTGCCGCCACTAGTAAACGTATAATCTGCCGTATTATCAGCTAAGATCAGCTTTATTATCCTGTACTACAGTAAATACAATATCTAAGGCACGCATACTGCACACATGCACATTGCTCACACAACATTATCAGCAAACATAAACACTGCTCTCACACACACACTGTCAGAGCAATCCATAAGGAAAACTCACGACAGCATACCACATGAGGAAACACTATTGCTTCGAATTGTGGATGGCAAAAATGCTCAGTTTGTTTTTAAATACGGTATTTGTCCACTTCTTTGGGATTGGACTGATGGAACAGAGGTGGGAGCAGTCATTTATGTATTTAGGTCTTGACTTTAGGAGTTTCACTGCCATTGGCATTTACACCTCACCTTTCTTGTTTTTATTTTTCTTGTTATGGTAGGGATTAATTTTTGCTAAAATTTTGCCTGGGCAGCGGCCTTGTTTGGTCTGCTCTTCTCAATTACCACCTGCCAAGGTATCTTTAACATGCGTCCGTATCTAGGTGCTCGATCCTACTTAACAGTATCAGAGACGGGACTCCCCCCCCCCCCCCCCCCCCCGAAAATATTCCAACATGCCTGCGCACCTACTGAGGCTTGAACCGGGTACCTTTGGCGTGAGAGGGGAGCACCTTGCCCGTAGACCACCTTGTCCCTGGAGCAGTCATCAAGAACAAAATAGACCATTTACACTAAAACGAAAATTTTACATTGGTGGCATAAAAAACAAGCAACTGTGTTGCACTCAGTTTTTCTGTTTTTTCAAGTGTTCATCATAATGACCACAAGAAGTTATTTATTAGTAGTGCAACATTTAGATAGAAAGATAGGACGCTTTTCATTTGCATGATGAAAGTGAATTTTACCTGCATCAGCTTTTACAGTGTTTCACTATAACAGCAGCATTGTCCAGTAAATGAGCCTATGTGTGTGTCATGGTTGGTGGGGACGCATTTCCTCAAAAGTTAAGAAAATTTTTCTGTACCCAGTAGTTCCCATCCCTGCTTAAGTTTGTTTTCGCAAATTTTTTTTTCTTCTTGCAATAGTCGATAACTCATTGCTAACTCGTGTGCTGTGGTAAGCCATGTTCGGCTCGTGGATTTTTCATTTTGCTGCGGAAAGCCGAATATTCGGCTGGAGTGGACACTGATTTTCTAACACTAATATCTAAGCCAACTTCTCGAAATGTGTCCCATCCTGGTTCATTGCTTTTCCTGTACATTAATGTCTAATATGTGAGTGTGCATGGGAAAACCCGGCATAAGTCGGCAACATGAGATTTTGAGTTCTGTACATATAAGAAAAGACGAGACATTTCTGCTAAATTGAAGTCAGTGACCCCCCTAAAACGGCATTTAATCCTATAAATGGCAATAACTAATTGACCAAGTAATATTGGAGTGATTGCTGTTAGGAGACCGGAGTCTAATAACTAAGCAGTTATAGAGATCATAGTGAGTAGTGTTCACTGTTCATCTACAGTTTTTCCTGTAACATGACACGGTCCCCTAGCAACAGCCAAGTCGGAAGTTTTTGGATCTCGTTAGGAGACCGTAGTCTAATTACAAAGCCATTATAGAGATCATAGTGAGTAGTGTTCACTGCTCGTCTACAGTTTACCCTGTAACATGCCACGGTCCCCTAAACAACAGCCAAGTTGGAAGTTTGTGTCGGACCCATATTTTCACTTCAAAGCCGTTTTTCTCAAAATCAGCTCTGCCGACTTATGCCGGGTTTTCTCATGCACACTCACATATATTATGTCATTGTATTTAGACTGGGTCAAAGAAAAAAAGTCTTTGAACGACGTTTAAATTTCAAACTGGATAGTGTTGAGAGTTCACGTCCACTCCTACAAAAGTTACCTTAAGGAATGAGTTAAGATCTTTGTGTAAGTTCAAGTAACAGTTGAATTTATTGCCTTGTTGCTTAGGCTATTCCAGCACATCATCGTTGTTGTAACACAATTGCCTAAGTCATTTAAAATATTTTTGAGCTAGGGCCTAACATCCCAGATAACATAAGGTTCGTTTGTTTTATTTTCTGAAAAGCATGAAGATTTGTGTCGAGCCTTCGAAGTCTGAATTTTGAGAAAAAAACCACTTTTCCTGCAAGTGGCAAGATTTGCAAACCAATGATACTTTGTCACAATTTCTGAAAATTTTAAAAATGATTTAGGTAAATGTGTTATGAGTGTGGCGACCTGTGACTTTGTTGCAATTTAGGTTGCACCATATTTTTTGGAAATGTAGGCCAATGAATGGAGCTGTGCATTTATGCAAGACACAGGGCATATTGCAGAGTCAATAGGAATCTGAAATTAAGACTGTAATGCAAAAAGGACAGCCAGTCACATGTGCTAGTCTTACTTTATATTTTATCGATGTTCTTTTTTTTAACTGCTATTAATTCTGCATTCATCTGAATGAAATGGTCAGATATTTTCCATATTGTTGTATGTGCATTTTTGCCTTTTCGAAAAAATGATTGAAAGTAGGTCGGCAAAATGGCCAAAACGCATACAGCATTACATCACAAACACGTCTCGAAAAGTTGTTAACTGATTGGAATGACGCTTGTTGATAAGACAGGAGTGAGAGAACCATTTTCATGGCAAAACTTCACAATTGGCAAAATGTAACGTACAACGATATGGCAAATACCCAACAAAATAATACATTATTCACACACATGCTTATTCTGTCTATATTGTATCACTGTGTACATTAATTTTGCTTTTTTTGTGCTTGATTAGATTTGAGCTTATTTTTATGTATGTCAGTTGCTTGTATTTATTTATGTTTTCTGGCTTTGCTGGAATTGGTGAAGGTAATAATGAGTTTCCCCCTTTGTACTATACTTTAGAGCAAACTTGGGCAGCCTTGGCCCCGCTGGCCAGATCCAACCACCAGCCAATTGTGGCTGGCCTCCGAAGTTCGTCAAACATTAATCTATGCACCGCCAAAGATACTAGGTACAACAAGATGAGATAGCTAATATGTTTAGTGTGCGCAGATTTTGCACCGCCACCTAGTGACGAATGCATGGAAGTCATGAACAATGCCATATTTTACAAAGCCAATACATGGAAGATACTGAATTTTGTACTTTGTTCAGCTATCGCTGTAGACCTTTTGTAATGATAACTTCAATGGCTGTGGGAAAACTCTTATTTTTTCTTTTTTGTCACATTAGCACTGTAGCAAATCCACAGCATTAATTTATTGTTATATCAAGCATTGTTTTCATGCAGTGCACCATGGGCCCCACCCCCAATCAGCCTGCAAACTGCGTGCATGGTTTTTTTTTTTAGAGGCACGAAGGAGTGTCTCATCTTATTGTTTCTAGTATCTTTGGCACCAGTCACAGAAATCTAGTACAATTAAAAAAAAAAAAACTTGCGCCAGCCTATACAAACTTTAGTCTTGCCTCCAGACTTTATTTGGCAACAAAAATAGAAAAAAATTTGGACTAATCACTTTTGCCGTTCTTTTTTAGATTTGGAGACTTGAAATAGTGGGGAAGTATTTTTTTGAGTTTCTCCCACAATCCATTTTTTTTCTATGAACATAGGACGTTATCACATCCTGCGATGTGTTCACTATCAAACTCACTGTTCCATGAGCATATTATTGCCATTTCTTGAGGATCTGACGGGGATGCGTCAGGCATAAATGCACAAAGGGAGTGAAGAATGACATTTCTAACACAAACAACAACAAAAAACTGAACAGGCAAGATGAAGCAGATCCGTGGTAACCAGCCAAAACTGACACTAATAAAAATATTTCTCCCCGGGCAGGGCTGGCTAAGTCAGCTAGTATAAACAAAAAAAATAAATATATACCCAGCCACTCACGCATCCCTACCCCAAATCAAACAAGAAATTTTTCTTTTAAATTTGATATCCAAGTAAACCACACGCCATTTATAAAGGCTTTAAAAGGATATGAAAGTATCCAGACCTCTGCATCCTCATATATTTTTTTCCAGTCTGAACGTTACTATAGGAAAGGTTGCCCATGTCTGCTTTAGAGAGATAATGTTTTCATAGAGATCTCTGCATGGACAGATCTGCAATTTGCTCGGGGTTGAGCTGAGATAATCACAAAAACTGCATTATGTCATCCATCTTACAAACTGTTGTATCAACAATTTTCCCATTTTACGGGAGAGATTTCAAAGTGTTTGGTCGCTTTTGTCATTCTTGGATGTTGCAGAAATGTTTCTGCTTACAATTTCTAAATTATTAAAGGTTTCGATTCGTCACTTGGTGAGAATATAGATCTTACCATGGTGCAGGATAAATGCTAGGCTAGATAGAGCATCAGTATTTGGTGCATGAACTGAGCTCTCAGCAAGGATGTGACTATGAATATAGGACACCCAAGAAATTTAATTGGTCAGAAATTTTGTGGTAAAAATGTGTTTTCAAAATACTTAAAAATTGGCATGAACTGTGCAAACTTGAGGATATGTTACTGAATTCCCCTGGAACTTGTCCTGACAGTGTCTCAATTCGACATTTTTTGGATTGATTATTCTTAAATGTAAACTTCATCCCTTCAATTTCTGAGAATTTCGGCTTTAGGGTCAGGGTGCTTGGAAAGGATCAATTTCGCTTTTGAAATGCATGACAATGGTGTTGGGCATAAACCAGCCAAGTCAAAAAAAGCAAATTTTACAAGAGGAACAAAAAAACTGCCATGATGCCGGCCCATCAGTCTTTATTCTGATAACCTAAAAAAGTTTTGGACATTTTTTTTTCTGTCTGGGCTCCGTTCTTGACAGTTGGCCAATAAGCCAACAGTTTGCTATGAACTGCCTCGGCTTTTCCCTTTTCCATTTGGATATTTATTGGGAAGTTTAAATTTATCAAGTTCTGAAAACTAAGTTACAGTAAGATATGCCAAAACAAAAAATGTGAAAGGCGCAAAGTGGCTTTTATTGTGCTGATGTGCTGCTAAACCAAAAAAGTTGTCTGGGCTCTCATCATTTATGAATATCTTTGGGGCTCCAGATTTTTTAGGTGGTTATGGTGTGTCAAATATGAAGAGGTTGTTCAAGAATGAGATTAAGTCACATTTTGCTAAAAATAGAACTGCGCATATCAGTGAAAACTAGATAAAAATGGCTGTCTATTTATCGTAACATCATCTTTTCATAGTTCACAAGTGCTGAGAAAGTTTGATTTGAAAGTGGGCTACACCAGTGGAAGAAAAGGTTATGTGCAGGTTTTTGGCTTTTTTTCCAAATGACTTAAATGTGAACTAACCTCTACATATGTTTGTTTTGTATGTAGGACTGGTAGGTTTGCCTTGAACGGGCTCGCATGAGTAGGATATATTCTAGGTCAGGTGTATTTATGATGTTTAATGATTATCACTGCTCAGTAACATGATCCATTACCATCAGCATCATTATCATCACCATCATCATTGATATTGTTATAGCAAGGTTTATGATCATCATTATGACCAGTTCCATCATTTTCATCATCATCTTTGTCATTATTATCACCACCATACAGGTTACTATTTGTATCATTTGTCACTTATTTGTGAAGAGAGGTCACCATTATCTGTAGATCTATATTAATACGATGCATTGCAGCTGTTATATATCATATGTAATATTTGTGGACGTCAAATCATCCACAGAAGTATTTGAGAATATTGCAGTCGCCGTTCTGATTTGATAATTTCCCCAATTTCTGTATTATTTTTTTTCATTTTTTCATTAGTGAACATTGTTATGTATATTCCAATCTATTGATAGGCCTGTACATACATACATATGTGAATTGGGGTTGGCGGTGATGCGTTATGTCAAGGCAGAGAGCTTGTATGTAATGAGAGGAATTACCACTGGTCAGTTTGCTGTGTAAGACACAGGAGGATCGGCGAAATTATCGTTAGTTTTGGAGCACAAAGTAGATCATGTTGCTAAATGCCGGTTTGTATGATTTTCATATAGAGAAAGAGCTTACAGACTGATGGCTCTAAACAGTTTGATGCAACTCAGAATGAACAAATCACAGTAAGTGGATCTCCACTCTGTCTACAGTGCAGATGCCTCTTTCCAATCCTTGTTACTGTAAAACAAAATATGGCAATCAGAAAAAGTTGAATATAGCTAAGCTTTGCTTAAGAAATAATACAGATGCGGTATAACAAAATGCAAAGGAAAGGGGTAGACAGATCAAGCTTTTGATCAAGCCTTGCTGCGACCCCACAGATTTTCTGCAGTTTTTGTATCTTGTTACCACAGTGACCAGGTTTCACAATTCGGCTGAAAGTGATTGCTCTCGTTACAGTACGTACTGTCTTGACCAGTGGTTCTCAGGCTTTTTCAAGCATTGCCCCTTAAGGCCCAAATTTTCTTGTCACCCCATACCCACTCCCCGCCCCCCTCATCAAACCCACCAGATACATTTCACAAGGAGACAGACCACACACAGATTATGAAGTTTTAAGTTTTTTAAAGCTTTGTTAATGACAGTAGGCTTTCATCGTTTTTTGCTTCCCCCCTCCCAGAGATCAAAATCGCCCCCAGGAGGGCGATAGTACCAGGTTGAGAACCACTGTTCTATTCAAAAGTATAAGAAATTTGTCTGTCTGTCTGTCATTCTCATCCCTCCACTTCATTGTCCTCATTGACATGTAAATATTTGAAAACTTCCCTCCACATGATTAGTAATGTAAATTTATGTATTCCTTTCTACGGCCTTTGATTTAAAGTCTTGAATGCAGGAGGTCACACTTGATCTATATCCTCACCGTTCCCAAAGTCTGTAGTAACTCAGAAATTTAAAAAAAATCAGTTTCGTATATCGTCACGTATTTGCCATATAGTTGTACGTGCATTTTTGCTTTTTTGAGAAAATCGGGAACTTCAGTCGGCAAAAGCGCTCAAAATAAAATATTATGTCACAAACACATATCTTGAAAAGTTTTTAGCCAATTGGAATGACACTTATACATAATGAAATTAGGAGTGAGAGAACCACTTTCATGACAAAACCTCAAAATCAGCAAAATGTCCCATACAACAGTATGGCAAATACCCCTTGATATATTCAGCTACATTCAAAGTCTAGCCTCCTAAATGGGAAAATAATGGAATAGGAAACTATCAAAAAGTCACTGTGACTAGACCAGCATGTGCTGATATAAAACACTTTTTTGCCCCTCCTGAAAAGTAGCCAAAAGTGGTTATTGCAGTTTAGGGACAGGTGAGGATACATGTTTTGGAAATAATGGAATCATATGCTGTTGTGTTCCAAACTGTCACAGAACATAATCAAAATTGAAAGAGGTAAACTTTTTAGTTCAATAGTCAAGTGGATTTTTGTAGCAAAAAATGTCTTTCTTAAGGTGCTCACTTGTTGATAAAGGCCCAGACCTTGGGTCTTGTAGTCAAACCCTTTGTGTCATTACACTGAAATGGGACTTTAATTTTTACGTGCCGCAGTGATCAACTGTTGTTCATTCTCTGCTCATCCCCACAACTTTGCCCAGGGCAGTCATGCGCAGCCCACATCTGTAATTTACTTTGGCTATGCAAAGGGCAATCCCAGATATCCTTCTGTTTGCTAAATTTTTTTTCTGCTATCTTAATTGCAAAAACCATAAAAATCAATTTGCTTTTCTGAAACCTTAATTTTTTTAATCAGAACCAATTGTTAGTACTTTTTTTTTTTTTTTAAATGGTGCAGTCTATCAAAAGTGATTTTTTTTTTTTTAATTTACCATTTTACCCCAAGATAGCACGTAATGAAATGCAGGGAAGACTGCGGCCTTTTGTCTTGTATCTACATGGGATGAATTGCTTCAGCTGGCGCTGAGCGTTTGTTTGAAAATGTCCTCAAAGGTAAACCATTGTGAACAGGCTGTCAAAATCTCAAACACTCAGCTCATAGTGATCTTTATCTTTGCTGAAGTCAAGGGTTGGCAAGGTGGTTTATTGGGGGTCAATGGGGCTGTCCCTTGGTCGATAAATGTCTAGGGATCAAAAGGGCGTCAATAAAATGTAAGTAAATTTTTGTTCTTTTTCAGTTTCTGTATTTTCCTCAAATTTCTTAATATTTTGTATCAAGAAGCAGTAATGAAGTAAGAGGGCGAAGGAATTATCTTTAAATTGCGAAATTTATTCTTGATAACATTTCTTTGTTTATTTTGCATGTTGGGGGTCGATGAGGGATCAAGGATTCCCATGAAGGGATCAATGATCTAAAATGTGTGCTGACCCCCTGGTTCAAGTTTAAAAACCACATCTCCATTAAGAAGAAATAGTCTCATACTTAAACACTTATTGAATGTATATGTACTGTGTACAAAGATTTTGATTTGTATTTCAAATATTGTGACTGAATATGAAATAAAATGTTATCATCATAATTTTCATATAGTTATAAAGTTCTGTTTATATTTTTATGTTTAGCTGATATCTATCTTCTAGCTCTGTTTATCCATCTTTTTGTCTGTCTGCCCATCCATCTATCCATCCATCTGCTGGTCATCTGTCTGTCTGCTTGTCTGTCTGTCTACCTACCTACCTATCTATCTGTCAGCTAACGGGGTTAGTCGCATGTTTATGTGTCTGTGCTTTGTTCGCTGTTCTGGTGGAAGGATCCGTGGTAGCTGCCCTCGATAACGCAGGAATGGCATATGGAGGTATGGGCCTTGTTACAAGGCTGAAGATGACGGTGAAGGAAGCTATTCGGACTGGTAAAGTAAGAAGGATAACAACGGGCTGTGATGACAACACGAAAACGATTCAAAATGGCGGTGTCAACAACAATAACGCGCTTTACGACACGGTGAGTTGGAGAAGATTTGAGGACCCACAGCTGTGGGATGAGTTTATCGTTATGGAGAAGGCATTTCGATCTAGCCTAAGTACCAAGCCGATGGTGATGAGGCCCCGCTACTCTCATCAGAACCCTACTAAGTGGCTGAAGGTAGTGACATTGCTAACCTGTGTGTTTTACAGGGAGAATGTGTACACTGTGATCAGGCCTGATGGCCAACTCTTCAGCACCAAGTTTCTCAAGTATGTGAAGCGAATTGTACTAAAATTCCCTGTAATTATTCCACCTGATATGCTACGGCTGTCAACAATTCAAGCTGACATGAGTGTGGCACTGCATGAAATTATTAAATATGCTATGGATAACATCAGGGCTAATATTGTGCCATCTCTCAGAGGAGGGAATCCCCGACCCACTGCCATGGACGAGTCCATTGTCAGCCGGGAGGAACTAACTGTGTTATGGAAGACAAATCAAAGTAAAGCCATCGATATTCTCAAAAATAACGGTCGTCAGGTAGTTAGCAGACCATGCACTATCGATCCTGAGCTGGTCGAGAATCACTTCAAGGCCAGATGCACATCAACATACAATCCAGGGGCCTATACATTATATCCATGGCCTGAAAATATAACACCCCCACCACAATGGATTCCACCTGTTAACCTAATTACTACCGAAGAGGTTACACATGCTGTCAAACATTTACCAACAAACAGGTCACCAGGTGCAGATGGTGTGACCTACAGCACACTGAAGCAGTCACTGAGGAAACTTGTCCCCGTGCTCACGGCTATATTCAATATATGCCTGACTCGCTGTCGCATACCACCAGAGTGGAAACACGGGATTATCACCCTCGTTCAAAAAAAGAACGGTAACCCAAATATAATTGACGACTGGCGGCCCATCTCACTACTACAGTCGTCAGACAAGCTGTTTATGAAAGTCACGAGTTCCTGACTGGATAGTGGAAACGGGCCGATTATCACCCAGCCAGAAAGGATCAATACCAAGAAATGGCCTCCAGGAACATGTTTATTGTCTTAAAGCTACAGTGAGCACTTTCTTACACTCGAGCTCAAAGTTGTTCTTGGGTTTCATTGATATCAAAGATGCATTTGGAAGTATCGAGCACTCATTCATGATTGACCAACTCCGTGAATGTGGATATCCCGATGAGTACATCAAATTAACACAGGGCATTTATAATGGGTCCACGTTTCAAGTTAAATCAGCAGGGGGAATAACTAATACAATTCAACGTATGAAAGGAGTTATCCAGGGCTGCCCTTGGTCAGTCATAGTATTCGAACAAGGTATCGACAAATGGTTACGATGGATCGAACACCCCTACATCGCCCAAGACTTGACAAGGAAAAACTTAACCCCTGTCCAGGGATATGTTGATGATGTTACTATCTGTGCTTATGAAGAAACTGAAATTCAGTCAATGGTAAAGAAAACTGAAGCATTCATGAACACTGCTTGTATGCAGGTGAAGCATAGGAAATGTGCCATACTCCATGGCCAACGTACAGGAAACAGCTGGAAAAAGGACTCTAAAATCGGACAAATTTCGCTAAACGTTCAAGGTGCCCCCATACCTATGTACACGAATGAACAGTCGTACACGTACCTTGGTCATGACATTAATATCAGAAACACCAGTAACGAATCACAAATAGCATCCTTCATTGAGGAGTTTGACGACACTATACGAAGTATCGACACATCGCAACTACCATCCTCGGCCAAAATATCTGCCATAAACGTGATGTGCCTTTCCAAACTAAACTTCTACTTTTCGAATCTCATGTTCACTGAGAAAGCTCTCGACCACCTAGAGGATACAATCGTGAACCACGTCCGTTCGTGACTTTTTCAGCCCTAGAGCCAGTGGAGGAGTTGGCATATCAAACCCCAGAATAACATATTACGCAAAATATATGTCATTCTTTCTATCCCTCCTGAATAATGACGATGCCATTGTAAGGGAAGCATCCAGAAAATCATTAAATCTCCACATGAACAAGCGAAAGGCAACACCAACGGAAGAAGACTATCAGTTCGGTGGCTATGAGGTGGATGGGAAAGACCTGGTCATCAAGAATACAAATGTCAAATGGTCAAAATCAGAATGGGTGTTCCTGAATGAATTATGTGCAAGAAATAACATCATTCTTCTCAAGATCGCCAATTATTACGCCTACCAACTCAAGATTGATGAAGATGTCTCAATAACCATCAAGGAACCATTCAAGTTTTGTCAAATCCTCAAAGAACAGAAACTGAAAGAACAAGCAGACATCTTAACATCAAAATCCTCACAAGGCCGAATAATACGTGAGTCGAAGGACATAAATCATATTCTGTCTTCAGAGCATCTTAACAATCACAAGTTAGACGACAAATTACGTTCGTTCGCCACCCGTGGTCGTCTCCAAATCCTCGAAGTTGAACGTTTGTTACACCTGTATTACCCCAACACCTACACCAAGTCGTGCAAACTCTGCAATCATCCAAGCGAGACAGCATCACACGCCCTTTATGGCTGCACAAAATTTCACCTTATGTACCAACAACGACACAACAACATCTTGGACATCTTGGAAAGAAAGATTCGATCATTCAACAGAAACAAGACCATATTGAAAGACACTCCCCTCAAACCATCTATATTTGAAAGTGACTCTATCGGTTTCCATCGTAGAGAAGTGCGGCCAGATATAACAGTGATTGACAGAAAAAGAAAAACAGTCAAACTAGTAGAAATATCGATACCATTTGATGCTTATATTGATAAAGCTTACAAATCAAAGTTTGATAAGTACTACCCATTTTCTTTAGAGATCAACGCCATAGGGTATCATTGTGAAATCATTGTGCTAATTATAGGCAGTCTCGGAAATGTCCATAAGAGGTTTACACCTGGTTTGAAGAAGGTCAATCTTAATAATTCGGAATGTAAATTCCTTGCCAAATTCTGCAGTATTAGTGCCATAATTGGCTCCAACCGCATTTGGCGACAACGATGCAAAGTATACAATCGACAAATGTAACGATGTCCACCATGTTGTTTAACAGCCTGTCGATGCCCATCATGTCATGCAACAGCCTCTCATAAATTGTAAAGCAATAATAAATGCGCCAGTCTTAGTTATTGTCAACTTTTGCCATCTATTTATGGATAAAATAAGCCAAGAGCCAGCAGTTATATTCAGTCATGTAACAGATTAATATTTACAATGCCATTCTATTGTTTCCTGTATGGGTATCGTGTGTGAAATACTGTACCGACTAATTGGAAATAAAGAATTATATCTGTCTATCTGTCTATCTCTGTCTATCTGTCTATCTGTCTGTCTGTCTGTCTGTCTGTCTGTCCTGTCTGTCCTGTCTGTCCTGTCTGGTCTGTCTGTCCTGTCTGGTCTGTCTGTCCTGTCTGGTCTGTCTGTCCTGTCTGTCCTGTCTGTCCTGTCTGGTCTGTCTGGTCTGTCTGGTCTGTCTGTCTGTCTGTCTGTCTGTCTGTCTGTCTGTCTGTCTGTCTATCTATCTATCTTTTATCTATCTATTATCTATCTATCAAACATCTCGTCATTCCATAAGACCTAACCAGTCACTTAACTCTCACCTACTAAAGTCCCTTCTCAGGAGGACAAATGGATGGATAAGGAATTCATAACGGACTTGAATGGATGGACGCATGGGCCGAAATAAACTAACCTCGGCGCCACATTGTCCTGTACTACTATGATGAAAAATAACGAGACTGGTCTCACTGTATGCACACCTAATGAACCCACTAAATGAACGCGTGTTTAATGACTTCCGGAAACTGATTTGAAAATTTCAGGCGTCTTAAGTTTGTTAGCCTTTTGTTGCCATAACGACGTCTTTTTCGAAATATGCTGCGTAACATTTTCTTACTTGCTTGACATAAAAGTTTTACTGCTTTTTCTCCCAGAACTTTGTAAAATCAAAGATACTACAATGTACTAAAGAACAACGTGTGTGCATCAATCAAATTTTGCCACAGACTTTGGATTTTAGGTCAAAGACTGCTTTTGGGGCAGACGCAATGAGCAGGCCACGATGCTTTGAATGGTTCTGAAATTTAACGGCAAGTGGAAGTTCGTTTGATGATAAGCCCGGCCGGGGGCGTCCAGCAAGTTTTGACTGATCAGAACGTTATTTGTGAAGATCCTAAGCGAAGCATTCGTAGAGCTAGAGGAACCAGATCTAGACTAGTATTGTTGGGTTTTCGTACGGGACTTGCCAGCACATTCTGAGATATTACAAATGAAGAAGGCCCCAGCAAAGTTTGTTCCCCGTTTATTATCGCTATCAGAGGAACAAAAACAGAATCGCACCGAGGTATGCCAAGAATGAATGAATTATGTTGCTGCTGACAGAGATTTTTTGAGATCGTAATGGGTGATGAAACTTTGGTTCTCGCATATGACCCAGAAACAAAGAAGAAGTCTTCTGAATAGAAAAGTCCTCGTGCCAGGAAAAAAGTCTAATAAAAATTACATGGTCATCGCTTTCTTTGACTGGCAAAGTTTCCCTATGAAAGAATAATGTGCAACGGGGTCAAAATGTTCAGAAATATTACATTCAAAATTTAATGGGTCTGAGAGAATGGCTCCTCGAAAGCAACCAAAGCTATGGGCTTCAGGGGATTGGATCTTCCAGTTCCAGCATGACAATGCAACCTCTCACAGTCACAGAGCTCTACCTGTGCAGCAATTAAATATATCTTGCTTCAAACAGAATGACAGTTTTACCCCGTTCCCCTTATTTCCTTGACTTGGCACCCTGTGACTATTCCAGTTCTCAAAGCTTAAAATGTTACTGCGAGGGCAGCCCTTCCACGACATTAAAGAGGTCCAAGAAGCACCGTCAAGGGCCCTTGATAGCATTCCAACGGATGAGAATTTGAGATCCAGCGGTGTTTCCCAATCCTTCAAACACGCTGGAATCGATATGTACATGCAAGAGGGGAGTGCTTCGAGGGATTCCATGAAGAATAATACATAAGTTGAATCAATTTTTTTGTTTTTTTGTTGCTGTTGAGAAATCAGACCAGTGTCGTTAATTTTTGACATCACCGTGTAATCATAGGGCAGTCAATCCCGTCGAGCAAATTGCGAACTGGACACAGAGGCGTAGCGTGAGCAGTGCCACAAGGCACAAAATTCTTAGAGGTGTAAAGTTTCAATAAATAAATAAATTAGTAATAATAATTTTTTAAATTCCCACCCCCCCCCCACACACACACACAAACACAGAAAATCTCCCAATGTTCGAACATTCTACACAGTTTTTCAACATGGAAATGCAAGTAAACGTTAGGGAGCGCAGTACTTGACTTGTCCTAGACGCTGGCAAACCACACACAATGCCGCTGACGGGACAGCTTTGGATTTGCTTCGGTGGGTGTTGTCGCGATGTGGGTTAGATGGGGAGAATTCGACTGACACTCTTTCGAGGTCCGCTCCCACAATCGACGAACACACACAAAAAAATACTTGCACTCTAAAAACTAAATAAATCAATTGCTTTGATTTTTAGCAGAACTGTAGGGCAGTTTAATTACAGGAATTAATGTAACAAATATAATTATAAATATAAATATCAATTCAAAGGCAACTGAATCTAACTAATGAAACTACAGCTTTCTATAAAGACTAACTTATTCACTCTAACTACTTGCAGGTCATATGAGTTATATGCCAAATAGAATCCGCGCACGTGGCGACGGATATAACAGTTTAAATTCTATTAATTCAATGAGACATGTTATGATATGGACATTTCCTCTACACACGCCATGGAGAATGCTTATACAACCATGCGTTGTCTGGCGGTAGCTCTGAAACTGTCTTCAAAAGTAAGTAGAACGGTTCACTTTCATCATTACAAATTAGTATGAACTCTCACCATTAGGCCCTCACTGGGAGTGAGAGCGCTGGATGTAAACGCTGTGGGTTTATATCAAACCAAGTAGCTTAGGCTCTGGAGCTTTAAATCATGGCGCTCCTCACAATATGGACTGCTCAACTGCGTCTCTATGTCTCTCATCTGGCTGAGGACTATCGCCGTCCACCTCGTAAATGGATTGTCTACATGTGGCCTCTATCTAAGCTCTGCACGGGTTTAAATACCAAAGCTATGTCTCGACCTTCCGTCCAGATTCATACATTTGATTGGTGCAGTCGCTTCAGCTCAGCCTGCAATATTAATTTATGCTTGTCATGGCCTTGCGCCAAAATCAAGGTCAATTTTACGGTCTAGACAAAATTTAAAATGTGAAACATTAACTACTAAAATCTTCAAACCCCGTGCTTTCTACTCTTATGCACGAATTTCCGAACGCCAACTAAGCGTCTAAATAAACTACCTTTACTCGCCCCTTATCTATGTTAGTCAAAATCACGGGGTCGAGAACTGCTCTGTCATTCCTAGCTATACATTTATTCTGTCTCGCCCCTCCTTCTCTCCATCTATCAGAAAAAAGGTGTTTCAAAACAAACTGTTCACGAGAACAGCTCAGGGACAAATTACGCTGGTTATAATCAACAAGATCGTAAAAATTAACTCACTGACGTCGTGACCTAGCACGGCATTTATGATCCTAATGTGATCATGACAGGTGTGCAAGTGGAAGCTGCAAGAGAATGCATACATGTACATGTACTTTGACGTGACATTAAGAATCTTTTTAACTATCACTGTTTTCAACTGCCAGTTGCGACAGAAGTTTCTCAGAACTTAAATTAATGAAAACGTTATGTCAGAGACCTACAATGAGCTGAGAAAATACTGAGTAACCTAATATTATAGTAACAATGTCAGCTGAGAGAGATTTCGATGTAGATTCCAATACTGTTATGAAAAATTTGCATAAATTAAAACCAGGCGATAAATTTGAGGATTCCAGCATTTAGAGCTAATTTATTTTACTTTAATTACGTCAGTATTTCCTTAAAATACAATGCATGTGCACGCGAGGAGTTGGGGGAGCGGGGGGGGGGGGAATGGGGAGGTGTTCAATACTGGACTGCTAGAAGGGACTCAGAGAGTACTAACTGCCCACGGGTCGGGGGGGGGGGGTGGGGCAATACTTACCTTGCCCCGGTAAGCCGCGCTACACCACTGTCCACGACGAATTGTGAGCGGGGCCACAGAGGCGGTTGCTCCGGATTCAAAATACGTTAAGGCACAAGGTTTCAAAACTACCAATGCTTCACCTGTCAGTTGTGAAAGGAGTTTCTCAAAAGTATCAAGCATCTACAACGAGCCGAGAAAGATTGGGTAATTTATCAATACTGTCAACTGGGGCAATTTTCAACAATTATTGTAATTGAAATATTAATCTACTCAAAGTAAATAAAACCAAGCGATTTTAAATAAATATGACTCTACCAGCATTAAATGCATTTTACTTTGACTGCATTGGTATTTTCTTACAATACAATACAGGTGTTTAGCGCGCAAAGGGTTCAATACTGGACTGGTTGTTGGAAGGGACTCAGATCAGGGGGCGCACAATGAACTACCACAAACTCAATAAAAGTGACCAACGTATTTCATCATTGTGGATGTCAAGGGGACACAGGTAGGGGTTTGAGTTTGAGTTACGGGAAAGCACGTCGACACCTGACAGCTACTTGGTGTTAAGAAGAAGCAAGATTCTAGACACAATATGACAGAACGATAGGACTGAATGAGACCCTATCAGAGGCGCCCACCAACCTGTCCGCGACATGGGAAAGGGAATAAGGAAGGTGTCATACTCAGCCCGGAACCTCACAGCCATTGTTGCCGCCTGCAATATGTACACCCAAGAAATAATCACAGAAGATGACTGTGTCTGACTAGGCTTAGAATGAGAGGGTCTTCCCGGATTTACTAAGGAAATATAGGATTTTACGCTGTGTACTTTTTGTCTGCCAGCAGCTGACTGTGTCATTCTAAGCTTAGTATCATAACCCCCTCGGAAAAAATGATGTTTACTATCTGTGTCAAGCACCTTTATACGGTTTCAGCCGAGTAGTGTGAACAAGATGAAACATTTCTGTACAGAGTCAAGATTTTTTATCAATTGGTGCATTAGCGCTGATGTCTACAGTGGCGTATCTAACTTGTGGCAGGAGGAGCACTTGTTGTGGGCGCCATTTGAACAGGGGAGGGGGTTGAGTTTGAGTTTGAGTTTGAATTTAACGGTATGTCGACATGATAACGGCTATTGTGTGCCTTTCACGGTTATTTCGTTATCTTATTTGGGGCTAGTTTTCAGCTTTCAGATTGCTTTCAATACGATCAAATAAAAGTGAAATTAAAAATCTAACGGGAAAAGGCCTGTAGTGTAAAGTATGTCTATCTGAAAACCCTACAAATATGATAAAAATCTGTTACTTCAACTTGCAGATTTCGGCCTCCTTCAGAATTGGTATACCTTTTCTAAAGGAGGCCGAAAATCCCCGTCAGAAAATAATTGAAAGGGGAAACCCTGTCTCTCTCTCTCTTCGCGATGAGTTCTTTTGTTCCCCGCTCTCTCTCTCATGGAGTATTAGGTAGCGTTTATAGAGACGGCGGGTTTCGGGAAATCGCACGCTTGATTCGACCCGAGAGAACTCGCGCGAGGAATGTTACTCAATATGCTTTGTAAGTGTACATAGACAACTCGTGTCTCTCGAGGCGGCAATTTTGCCGACCAGCGCGGGAAATTACCAGAACCAATTGTGTGTTCTTGTTCCGCGTGTGTCGCGCGGGAGTTGTGTTGGCTGTGTACTTTTCTTGGCTTGCTTCCGATGGATGTTGACCTCGTCTTTCCTTTTCCCGCCTTGCTATGAACACCAACCGCGCGAGTGATTAGGCGCGAGTTTTCTTGCGCGAGTAACTATCTCGCGGCAACCCGCCTACCCGCTTTCTCTATAAACACGGCCTAGGAGACAGCTCGGGCGTCACAGAAGACTTCGCAAGCGGCTTCCACCATTTCTCCACGTTCTCAGACGCTCTTGGGCAGTTGCCGAGTGTGAGGCCGCGCCAGTCCATTCACTGATGTTGTCCTCCCATCTCTTTCTCTGTCTTCCTGAACTTCTACCTCCTCGCACTGTTCGTCGTAGAAATGAAAAGTCCTGTTGATCTTGTTACATGACCCTAACATCTCATTTTCTTCTTTTCACTGTGGACACCACAGTATGGTTCAATGGCTTGCCTTACTCTGGGGGCAGTTTCTATCAAAAGCCAGACAAACAATCCCCGGACAGTGAAGAAAATACATTTCTTAGAGAAGATACATTTACGATTTCCATGTAGTGGTAAAACTTGTAAATTAGAAGATTGATGAGTTTAACTTGTATTTCTGAACTGATATTACGGCAAAGTTATCTAAAAGATGGTTGTCAGAACTTTGGACAAAGCCTCAACTTTAGTGCTTGCCATACGAGCTATTTTCATAAGAAACGCCCCTGGATGTGTGAGAGTACGTTTGATTATGTATGTTGAAATAGCGTAGCCCAATGTTAATTACATGTATAATTTATTTTGATGTCAGTTATCATTATATTATGCCTGGGTTATGGTTTACTGATTGCCTGGACTTGCTTTGAGAAAGATGGGCATATGGTTTTTGAAAACTTTGTGCGAACTTGACAGTTTGACTGAAGTCTTTAGTAATGATAACCGAGATGATTTTCGCACTGTCGCATTTGCCTCGTCTAAAATCTTTTGCCCACATTTGACCCAAATGTTTCTGAGTTCAGTTGTACCAAATTTTAACAGAATTACTGAAGTTCAAATGCCCAGGTGATGAAATAATGTAACTCTAGATACCGTTGAAACACCCCTGTCTTACTGGCCGTGTAGACGTGCGACTCAGTCGTGTGAATTTCTCAAAACGTGGCACACTACAAACACTCTTAACCGATCATCGTCGGGCATAACATATTTATTTGCGATATTTAGGAAAGGAAAGGTGTCGCGCACATTCGAAGAAGGCGTTATGCATGCGGATCCATGAAAGAAATATTTTCTGACGTGGACCCGCAACACATCTTGTAATTTCTGAGGGAAGCCGAAATCTGTTGTTGATTTATCGATTTTTATCATATTTTGCAAGATTCATATAACCGGACTTTACACTGGATTTTAACATCACTTTGATAGTATTTCATTTTACAGGAATCTGAGGGCTTAAACCCGTGATAGGCATAAAGTGGCCGTTATCGTGTCGACGCACCTTGTTAAACCTCAATTCAAATTCAAACTTAAAACTAAAGAGTTAAAAAAAACAACACAGGAACGATTGGATCCATCCTATAATCAGAGACAGAAACACAACATGGTGTGTTTGCTCTGCTCCAGGAAACATTGTGACAGGATGAGATCAAACTTTTCAAGTTTTATTTTTCATTTGATCACGCCAGGCCATGACAGTTGGATTCCTTCTCTAATATAAATTAAGAGCACAGGACGTTCCTATGCAAAACGTAAGCCTCTCTGTATATTTTCTGCCATCTTTCACACAACCCAACAGTCGCTCAGCACAACACCTTCTGGCACGCTTCTTTTTGACAAGCTAATAAATAAAACCCGCCGTTTCACAATGGAAACATTTACTTAATTGTGTTACAGCAATAAGAAATCCGGGAACAGAGACCATTTCAACAACTTTGTAAAGAATGCTCACGTTAAAAATAGTTCAACTATTTTGTTATTGTACACTGAACTTTCCTTCTCAAATGTTAAAAAAAAAAGTGGATTAAAAGGGGGAAAAAAAAGTGGCACGGGGACTCCAGCACACAGTACCCTACATAGCTACACTAGGTGTGCTGTTTGAATATGTGGTTGCGAGAGCACTTTTCCCATGACATGGACGATCCTAAGTCTAATACCCTAAAGTACCAGTTGCCCCTTAAGACCTAAGGAAGTAGGTTCTAATCCGTATGTTTTGTCCGGCCAACCCCCGACCAAACTCCACCCCAGCATCCAGTCCCTCAGCAGCGTCTCAAGGGAGGAAACTCGCCAGACCCTAGGCTATATTACAGGTTAGTTGGGCGTCACTAACCGTGCGAGTACCTTGGTCGCCCTGCGACCTCAACGCTACATGGGAAAGGGGCCAGTAACCACCCAGGTTTCCCGAAGATGGCTGTTCTGTACTATAAATATGGCGGGTTTTTCTTATATGGTGCAAAAACACCACTTGTTGGGTCAACAAAGGTGTGGCTAAACATGCATAAACTCACATATTAAATCCATTTCTTCCCCAAACATACTTAAAATACATTGTTTTCACTCAAAAAGGTTCGAGGAACACCATAAGCAAAACATAAAAGCCTTCTACAAGAAATAGGGCAATAAATATAATTTTGTCAAAACTGTATAAACTACACACATGATTACCTACCTTTCCCCTTGATACTTTCCTAACAACCGGAAGCGGAAGTGGGAATCGATATCATTATTTTCTCTCTTTTGAATTAAATCACATCGAATACTTTTTATGAAATCCTTGTGAACATCTCACTTGCATTTACACCACTTTTTTTTTCTCTGGATTCCGAATGAAATAAAATATGTCTTCCAAAACATTAGAATGATTTCACATTCACTTCATCTCTGATATTATAGGAAGGCCAATATTTAGAATTCTAAATTCGATACCAAATAGGCGTATCTATTACCAAAGAAATGAACTCACCACACCTAACACAAAAAGTCCTATAACTTCTCAATTATATTACATATCGTCCGTGTCGTGGCCAAACCGCTTATGTCATGAAAGCAAAATTTTACAGAAGAAAGGAAAAACTGTTACATTACAAACTAATTGATAACAGAGAGTTGCTTTCTCCATGTTCGGAAACTTCAATTCTTGTATTACGCAGTGATGCCTAGTGTGTAGATAACATAGCAGTTATGCAGTCAAGAGATAGACTGTACATGGTTTCTTGTCGGCTTATTAGTGGTTACCTGCAATTTGGCAGTACAATGAAGAAAAGCTTGTTCTGCGCATCTCAGGTTACGGGTCAAGCACATTTTGTGCATGCTTTCACGCAGTTTCTGCGTTACAGAAAATGGAGGTGCATGTCAGGCACAGAATGGGCATTAAAGATTTTGTCGTATCATAGAATTTTATTTGTAAAGGTCAGGTCATCTAATATTGCATTGGTGAACGTATTTCCAGTCTGGGTTGAGGAAGCCAAAAAAATTAGAAAATTGAAACTTTTTCCGAGAGAGACGTCTTGGCCACGACACAGACAACATTCAAATTTGCCCATTTTAACGGCCATAACAAGGAACATTTACAAAATATACATCACATTAATCTAATTCTGCATGTGCACACAAACTTGTCTGGCACGATACATTTCTAAACATTTTGGAAATAAAAATACCGGAAAGGAGATTTTAAAGAATAAGGATATATTATTACATAAAATTTACACAACAATCAGACCAAATTACTATATTATAAAGCATAAAGCAGAGAATATCGCAACAATAGTTCTTGTTTGTTCCAACTCCACTTTTTGTGCAACAGAGAAATTCGGTGTTAAATATTTGTGGCTTTAGTTATCCTTTTGCATCGCGAGGTTCGCAGCTCTTGCATGCCCAATGTACATTCCTTCTTTATAGTGGCTATTACCTGTGTATGCACTGGTTGGGGGGGTGATTTTAAAAATTCATTTAAAATCTTCTCATAAAGTTAGTGTGTATTTGGTATTATTGGAAAGTTTCTTTGGAGAAGAATAATGACATTTGGATGTTTACAAACACAGAGAAACAAAAATGGTATTCGCTACAAAACCACGGGTTATCTCAAAGATGCAGGGTGCCACAACCAGTGTATCGATGGGTTGTAAAACAGACCGCACATGAAAGGTGCATGGTGATGTGAAAAGATTAATTTGCTGTTGTTAGGTACTTTAAACAGTAATCTATAGATGAGCAGGAAACACAACTCTGTATTTTCTTTATTCGGCTTTGTAATTAGACTAGCATGCCCTAGCAAAACCATTATGATAAGGAATAAGGATCAATCGGAACTTTGAAACACGTTAAGTACTATAACGCATTTTAAACAAACACCAAAGTGTGCATTATGTTCGTTTTGTGACAAAGGGGTGAATTAGATATCTACAGCAGTACAACGAAAAGCCGAACGCTTAAGTTCTCTCTATGACGAAGGGACCAAAATCAGCGGTGCGAGAAATATTTTGAAAATTTTGTGCTACTCTCATCATCGATTTCTCACCTTTTTGTCATACTACATAATATAAAAATCGATTGAAATTTAACAGAATTGCTTGCCTTGGGTAAAGCCTCCGGTAATATACTTTTGATAACCACAAATAAGTAAATGCCTCAAATTTGACCTATTCACCTCTTCATTATGCAGATAAATCAAGTGTTCGCCTTTTCATTTCACAGCTATTATCTATTCACTCTTTCATCATGAAGCTGACGATTTGTTATACCTCTTCTAATAATAAAAAATCTGTTTTTCAGAACATGGAGATAGAACAAACAAGAACTAAGGTTGCAATAAACTCATTCCATTTTCTTTCTATTTTCCAAATTTCCCTCACTTTATAGTGATCATTACTGCTGCCATCAGATATATCTAATATTGATGACACCTTTTGACTAAGCAGTGAAGTATAACAAACGTCACTTTATCTTTTTCGAGACTCTCCTCCGCCAATCCATTTTGAATATGCTGATTTGGCTGAATTACATGGCATGGGTTCATGTTGGTCACGGATTACTAAGGCTAATTTGTGTATATTCACAGCAATCATTACCAGTAGAACCAATGCGAATTATTTTTCAACATATCAATAAACATAAAAACTTAGGTACATTTGTACTTTAAATTTGTTCATTCCATGCTACTTTCATTCCCAAAGCTCTCTCAGTTTGAAGTCGAAAGTACAAATGGAGCAAAACCTTCATTATGCTGTACATCAATCCCCAGCCATCAATCTGATGTAGATTCTTATAGCATTTCCCCATGGTCGCTAGGATTACTGTGGGGCTGGATTACCCGCATCAAACTGACAACGACGCAATGTCCTACCCAGTGAACCTATGGGCAATGTCATTCCTATGAGCAAAATTGATATCAATCCTGTACGTTGGATTTCAGTAAGATTGCTACCTGACCCTTGCTGAACTGATCAATGACAATATAAATGAATTTCTCTTGATTGAACCCACAAAACTCCCTTCTTTTCTAACAGTGACATTCTTTGGTTGTAGGACTAATGTAAACATGACTCTTTTATCCACAATTTCTTCCCTTAAATATCACACTATCCTTAGTAATGCAACATGGATCACTATGTTATAGACTGTCAGTCAGATTCCAAAGCAGCCAATTTTGTACTGATATTGTGAGAGAAAGCCAAAAGCACCTACAAACTTTGAATATACATAATTAACATTGGTTGTCTAAAATAAAATAAATCTATACCAGTCTCCCTAGACATTTTCACTGCTACGTCATGTTTTTCCTAGCCCCATGCTGAAAAAATGTGTAAAGTGGATGATATTTTAGCGCTCACTGCAAAAGGTTACATGGTTTTAATAAGACATATGGTGCATGTTAATAGCGCACTTACATTATGAATTTATCCACAGCACACTTGCATTGTCAGTTTTGGGACGTATGGTGAATAGTAGATATCCATCTGTCTCAGGAGACAATGGTAGCACCTTGATTTGATCATGTCAGTCGCATTGAAAGCACAGTCTGGTGTGACAAAGCACCAAGGGCTGCGGTCGTCTGTGAGATGTTTCCAGCAGTATGTGTCAGTACCTGTGAGCGGCATGTTGCCCTTTCAGACGTCCTTGAATCGCATTGCTGGGAGGGATCCTGTGGCCAGTTCACCGTACATGACGTCTTTTGGAATGCAGCCGTCCTTCAATCTGTGCACATGTCCAAGCCACCACAGCTGGTGCAAGCAGAGGAGGAGGCACATGCTTGGGGAACTTGTGCCTGCACAATGATATTGGTGACCTTGTCGTGCCATTTAATGCCAAGGCTTCATTAAAGACAGCCATAGTGGGAACTTTTAATTTGGTTCTCCTGCCTGGCAAGGTGGAACAAGATTTGCAGCCGTACCACAGGGTGCTGAGCACACATGACTGACAGACCTTAAGTTCGGTGTTTGTGGTCAGCTGGCTGTTTTCCACACTTTCTTGCCAAGTTTGGCCATCATGGATATAGCTTGAGCAGTGTGCACGTGCTTGTTTATTTCCTCGCTACTTTATTTCCTTGTCGAGTGACAAATTGCTGGTGATGGTAGAGCCCAGATCGGTGAAGTGGTCAATGACTTCAAGAATTTCATTTCCGATGACGATCGATGGTATACCGGGGATGTCTTGACTTATGACTGTGGTTTCTTTGATACTGTTGGTCAGCCCAAACTCCCATGCAAGCTGGACAAATTTGTAGATCAGTTGCTGAAGGTCCTCCTTGATGTATGATATCAGGGCTACGTAATCTGCATATAGCATATTTTAGACTGTCCGAACTGTGGTCTAGGCTTTCTGTCAGACTAGGTTAATTAACTTGCCATCACTTCTGGTGTGCAAGTAGATACCTTGCGCAGAGTCCTTAACTTCCAAGTTCAGTAGTTCATGGTGCATGTTCACAGCATAATCGAGGGGTTGAGCAAAAGCTGTGTGTGTGTTCAGAGGGACTCCCACCACTTGATGTGAAGTGTATTGTTTATCTGGAATATATCCAATTTGCATGTTGAGTTATTTGTCATAACACAGAAATAACAATGCATTAGTTGACATGAATTCAAACTGGATTATTTCAGTACAGTGCCAGTATACATGCTAACTGCTCATATAGTCTTATATTATTGGTGTATCCAACTGTTGACCTTATGGACACTCTTTAACCATGTTTTTCTCGTTGCAGTTTTTTGACAGAGCTTAATCATTAACAGCTGGTGAATCACTGACAAGACTTTTGGCCTGAAAATGCCCAGGATGGATGAATAAAACGTACCCAGCCAGCAACCCTATGTCAGTTTGACATAGATTTCTGAAGGATTGGTAGAATTATCACGGGGGCAGTTTCCCTACATCAGACTCATATTGGCATGATATCGTAACCAATGGATCTACGTAGGAATGATGTTATTCCTATTTGTAAACTTGAAATCAAGCCTAAGCATCAAATTTCTGTAGGGTTACTGGCCTGCTGTTGATCATCCTGTCTCCTTATGGTTCTTAGATTAGGATTCGGCTTGTTACAAGTGCCTTACAGTGACTAGATACTTTGTTGTTGCGTTTTGAGGAAACACTGATAAATACAAATCTACTCTGGATTGACATGGAGACGCTGGCTGGAAAATCTAATTGTGACATATTGGGACAGAATGTCGCAATTAAGTTTCCCAGCCAACATCCCTACATCAATCCGAAGTAGATTTGTATAAAATTTCCTCAGGGTTGGTAGGATTATCATAGAGGCAGATTTCCTACATCCAGCTGATGTCCGTGTGATGTCATAAACACCTGTGGATCTATGCTGGAATGATGTGATTCTTATGAGCAAGCTTGAGATCAGTCTTACCTGCCAGATTGGTGTAGGGTTACCAGGTGGATTAGCGTTAGACATAGACTTAGTCTATTTAATTTACAGTTTCAGTTTCACCTCAGCTCTACTTTATCATTAGCAAATTATCTGTTTGGCCAACTGTCCATGAGTGAAGCATCTCTTTACGGTATCTTACATTTTACACTTGCACTTTTACTGGTGTGATCTGGAAAGAGGAAGTGAGATGTGAGGGAAAAAAAACAAAAAAAAAACAGAAATAAACTTGAGGTAAATAAAGTAAAAAGCAAAGTTACTGTTTTTGATGTGAATTTTCTTTTACCTGTTTGCACTTACCAAAAAATGTGGGATTCGTTGCTACTTGTGTTACCATCCTGTGGATTATCACTATTGGAAGTCCAATTTCAGATCGCGTCTTGGTCATTCAAGAACATGAAGATATGTTGTTCATGTGTCTGCAGAAAGAAACAAGAAACGGCATTTTAATTCACACAATTATAATTATCATTGACAACCAATATTGTAGTTCAGACTCACGCCAGAGCTTTTCCAAGTTTTTTTTTTTTTAAACACATCAAATGCTTATGGCATCCAACAGATATCATGGGATTTTCTACAAGATGCACAGGTCATAATTAGGTGCTGGTTCATATTATACAAATTATGTTGATTCAGTCCTAACTTTGATCCTGCCTGTCATCTTGATTTATTGATGTTAGTACCGATATATATAAGTCTAATTTTAATCTATTCTTAAATCTAAATTTTAGTGCTTTCCGCAAAAGCAACAAAAGACTAATATGGGAGATGTTCCCATTTCATGTTTGTGTGGATTTGACCTCCTATACAAGACTAAAGGATTGAAAAGTGGCAAAATTATTTAAGCCCATTGAGGAATTAACCATTTACCTTATAAAAGTTAACCTATACACCATTGAAAATAATTCTCTGGTGTGATTTGGAAGGAGGAAATGAGATGTGAGGAAAAATGAAAAAAAAACAAAACACAGAAATAAAAACACAAGGTAAATAAAATGAAAAGCAAAGTTACAGTACTTGATGTGGGTTCTTTTTCACCTGTTCACACGTACCAAAAATGTGGGATTCGTTGCTGATTTTGTATATTACCATCCTGCAGATTATCACTGTTGAAAGAAAGTCTCAATTTCAGATCATGTCTGTGCCATTCATGAAGACATCCTGTGGCTGCAGAAAGACATAAGAAACGGCATTTTAATTCACACACTTATAATTACCACTGGCAATTAATATTGCATTTCACACTTTTACCACAGCCTTTCCCAAGTTTTTTTTACAGATTCGAATTCTTACAGCATCCAACAGATATCATGGAATTTTCAGCAAGATGCTCAGGTCCTAATTAGGTACTGGTTCATATCATATAAATTATGTTGATTCAATCTCTACTTTTGAGCCTGCTTATCATCTTGGTTTATTGATGTTAGTACTGCATATCGATATATAATAATAAGTCCAGTCTTAATCTATCCATAAATCTAAATCCTAGAACTTACCGCCAAAGCTACAATATAGCCTAGTATTGTGAAATGATCCTATTTCATTTTTGTGTGGATTTGGCCTCACCTGCATGAATAAAGGATTGAAAAATGGCAAACATTATTTAGGCCCATTGAGGAATTAACCAGTTGCCTTATAAAAGTTAACCTTTACACCATTGAAAATAATTCTCTTGTTATATTGCTGCAGTGTAGACCTATTTACCAGTCACCTGTACAACAGCATTCCTAGTAAAATACACAAAATAAAAAGTCCGAAAAATGGTACATATTATTTAATCCTATGGAGGAATTAACTAATCTTCTTGCAAAGGTAGGTCATGATTTCTACATGTATTGTTGAACCAACTGTTAAAACTAATTCTCATGGTTTAATACTGCACTGTGTAGCCATTTAACAATCACCGGTACAATGGTATCCATAATTGACATATATATATGGACAACTTCTTATGCTAGGAGAGGATAAAACCATTCCCAGCCAGCAATCCGATGTCAGTCTGATGTAGATTTCCACAGGATTGGTAGGATTACCGTAGGAGCAGCATCAAACTGGCATCAGCGCGATGTCATAACCAGTGCATCTACGTAGGAATGACATTCCTATGAGCAAATTTGATGTAAATCCAATGCGTTGGATCTCCATTTAAGTTTACTAGTTGGCTTTCTTACTGTTTGTTTTAGTTTATCATATTCCCTGCAGTACAACCTGCTGACAAGATATTTTCGTTGACGGTTTATTCTTTTTCAAAATAATTCCAGTGGCCTCTCCTCAGCCAGGAATCCAATGGAAATCTGGTAGTGCAGGACTGAC